>CAKXYN010000352.1:0-308805 GCA_935064755.1 Tragelaphus eurycerus | reverse complement strand
AAATGTGGTTCAAATACACAATGGAATATTGCTCAGTCATAAAAAGGAATGCATTTGAGTCAGTTCTGATGAGGTGGATGAAAGATAGCTATCATATTCTAATACATATATACGAAATCTAGAAAAATGGTACTGAAGAATTTATTTACAGGGCAGCAATGAAGAAATAGACATAAAGAATAGACTTATGGACAAGGGGAGAGGAGAGGAGAGGGTGAGATGTATGGAGAGAGTAACTTAGAAACCTACATTACCATATGTAAATTAGATAGCCAACGGGAATTTGCTGTATGTCTCAGGAAACTCAAACAGGGGCTCTGTATCAACCTAGAGGAGTGGGATGCAGGGGGAGATGGAAGGGAGGTTCAAAAGGCTATGGCTGATTCATGTTGAGGTTTGACAGAAAACAACACAATTCTGTAAAGCTATTATCCTTCAATTAAAATATAAATAAATTTAACAAAAAAAAAAAAAAATTGTAACATGTACTCAGAAGGATTGTACCAGGACAAAAACTGTCTTAGAACCCAAGATTCCATGTTAATATCATCAGATGCATAATACCTTCACAGATCTTATGACTATATAGATATGGTCATTTAGTGTGTGTTTTTCTCAAACAAGAGGAGGGTTAGGTTTCTTTCAATAGAGGAAATAGTTCTTGGGAAGAAATAACCTACAGCAGTGTTTCTTAAAATATCTTTGAGTACCAGTTTGAGATTTTTCCCAATTCTCTACAACCTATAATTTTGGTGATATAAGAAATCATATGCTCGGATGTCACCATAAGGTCAGATTCCTTTAAAATATTTTAAGTGATTACTCTCAATTTCTGTCCATAATTTTTAGTAGACCAGTGATAGTTTGCAGACTACACTCTGAGAGGAATCGATCTAGTGAGAGTCGCATTTCAAAGCAGTTATAATATGCTTGGGATTTAAACTCTTTTAGAATTTCTTCCATAGCTTTTGGATTTAGTTTTTTACTTGCCCAATCATTTTCTTTAGAAACATGAGTTTTGGATGTAAACAAGTTTACATGAGAAATCCAAATAGTTTATTTTTTTTAAATCTCCTCAACAGCTAATGGTGATATAAACAAGTGTCGTCTTTTTGTGGCTCATATATGCAGTTGTATCAATATTTATTTTTCTCAGAAACATTTACTAGAAGAAAGATGTACTTCATTTACTCTAACTTTCAGTGCGAAATAATGTCACAATTTTTAGGAATAGCCCTAATTTATAGTTCCTGTCTCCAAAACAGTTAGTTTCAAAATGTTAATACCATAAGTGTTATTCCAACAATATCCTGAAATGGTCTCCATGTGTCTTTTTTGTTTTGGTCTTTCAGGTTAAATTTTGCAGTTGATTTAAGGATCAGTTCAAATGATGCCCCTGAGACTTCTCAGTAGATGACCTTTGTTTTAGCTCAGCAGCTCCAAGCTCAGGATAGCACTTGACCCTGGATGTGTTAATCTGGGGCAGTTGATAGGGGAGGCGTGATTTCATGTCTGAATGTTTGGTGTCATTTATCCCTCTGTGGTCATGTTCTAAATTTGTAGAACTAACTTCATAAAATTCTTCCTGGTTCAAATGAGACTATCAATAGCAATCCATATCTGAGATAGACTAATTGTATAACTTTTCTAGCCAAATGTGAGACAGGGTGGATTGTAGGAAGGCAGTGGAGCTTTCTGAAGATCTGGTGTGGCTCCTACCCATTCAGATTTTATCATATGAATCTGTTCATTCTGGTGTGCCGTCCTGTCTCCCAGAAAATATAGTAATCTCCCTGATGAAGTACTGACTTCCCTCTGTATCCTTGATTTATAGAGATGATATTTCTTTTTGGTCCTTTCAAGGCTCTTGGCAATGCATATTTATTTATTTTTATTCATATTTGAAAAAGAGTTTATTGTGCTAATTAGAAAGTCAAGAAGAAAAGTTAACTATATTTTCCATATGGTTTCCATAAAATCAAAGGCATAGAATATTAAGGAAGCAGTCATTTGAAGAGTAGTTTCATGCAAAGTATACTTCTGTTTGTAAAATAAAATATGACATTTACTATCTTGTTCGTTCAGTGAACTACTTAATGGATGTATCTTGGATGATGACTGTTGTTCATGGTGAAATAGAGAGGTCTCCAGAACACCCTAGAATTTGTTCACAGACCTGGAGGAGGGTTAGGTATGATCTTAGATCCTTAGAATGTGTGATATAGAAAACATTTTTTTTTTTAATTTACAAAGAAATTTTTAAAAAAAGAAGGGAAGAAGCCAAACACGAAAGTACACACACTACGTGACTCAACTTATGTAAACTTCAGAGAAAGTAGAACCAAACCAAGGAGATAGAGGTTAGAAGGTCAATTAACTTAGATTCTATAATGAAGTGAAGAGCATAGTGGAAATTATTAAGTATTTTTATTTTTCTCTATTTGTCTTGAACAGTAGTCAAATGATATGCTTATTTTATTAAAAATAGTGACAGACTGAATTTGAGATTCTCTGTATATATGTAATAATCAAGTAACAAAAAGTAACCAGTAATGAGCAGACAGAAATAAATATAAAATTTAAAAAGAGCTGATAATTCCTTTTCCAAAAAAGAAGTTGAGAGTAACACTTTTATGAATACTTTAAATGTTTGTTTTGCTTAAGGGAAATTAAGCCAATGACTTAAAATTCATAAAGTATATATGAAAAATAGTTCATTGGAAATATGATTACTCTTTCCATTATTTTATTTGAATTTTTTATTATGACAAATATTTTAAATACTGGGATGAATTAATTAAATACTGGAGTGAGAATTTATAATCCTGTCTTTGATCCCACCTTCCTTAAATGATAACACCACCACTCAACAATTACTAGTGAGTAATTTTGAGTAAAATTGTTTGAGAAAACAGAGGATTACTGCTGACTAATCCTCCAGGCCTACCTTAAATCTTGGTCATTTCAAAAAATTATCATGACCATGGATAATGTTTTTTTCCTCACATAATCTTAAATTCCAAGGCATTTCTTTTTGTGGCACAGTTTATCATATAACTTAACCTTTTGTTTAATTTCATATCCTTTTCTCTCCAATTAGTTTATGGATTTCTTATATCAAGGGTCTAGATTTTATATTATCCTATATCCCCCATAGGGTTGCCAGAAGATATAAAAGTAGTAAATGCTCAAAGACTAGTTTCTGAATGCACAGCAGTAAGATCCTCTTGGCCAACTTTGAGGAATATCATCAACATTTAAAAGCACATGCTTTTTTGAGTGGCAATGAGAAAATGGGAGCACCCATGAGAGGTTTATAAAACCATATGTTTACTGAATTACACTCACGTACAGTTAATATGTGGGCTTCCCTGGTGGCTCAGACGGTAAAGCGTCTGCCTGCAATGCGGGAGACCTGGGTTCGATTCCTGGGTCAGGAAGATCCCCTGGAGAAGGAAATGGCAATCTACTCCAGCACCCTTGCCTGGAAAATCCCATGGATGGAGGAACCTGATAGGGTACAGTCCATGGGGTTGCAAAGAGTTGGACACGACTGAGCGACTTCACTTCACTTCACTTCACAGTATAATATATATACCTAGGCACTTGTTGTTTTTAAGTTCTCAGAATTCAAATATATTTCATTATTGATAATATTTAAGAAGATATATGAATTTTTGATATATGAATAAGAATAATAGTTTTATTATTACAGGTTCTCCCTATTAAATGTAATGTGTTTATACATTTCGGTTGACTTATATTTTTATCCCATACTATACAGACTCCAGTCAGTTTCTAAAAGCAAAATATTGAAAGTGATTTGACTTTGAGAATTTTCCCTCTGATACTGATTAGGTTAACTTTGTGAAAGTGGATGGATGTTTTTATTTTAACTCTGTCACAAAATATTCCCAGAACTTTGCCACAGTGTATTTTATTGGGTGAGAGTGAGTAATTTCACTGAAAACAATATGCCCATTTGAATGCATGAGATGTTTAAGTTATAAAAATTGTGATCAGTGAGTTATCAATTAGTATGCTTTTAGGAAGTGAAATAACACAAATATAGATACTTTATGAGTTCAGTGCTTAAAAATAAATTCATCCCTGACCTGAATTTTACTAGTAAACATTTGATTAATACGTTTTGCTTACACACTCTTTTGGCCATTAAAACTGATTGCAATTGTCTTGTGGTTTCAAGTGCTATGGGTTACTGGATGGATTATGAGCTTGCCTGTCATGGTGGGGCTGCTATAGTTAGAGCAGTGGATGTTGCTTTCTCTGCCTCCCTAATTTAACTGCTGCAGAAAGTATCCATTTACTTCTAAAATGACAAGCAGAGACTTGTGTGAAGATGGGGCTACAGCATTTACATTGCCATGAATTCCTTCTAACACTCTTATTTGATGATTGCACTACTCTTCAGCTTCATTTTTTCTTATCTTTTTGTCCTACATAGAAAAATAAAAATAATTTCCTTATGCCTATACTTGATCTTTCATGTAGGATAGTTATATCTCCTGGATGCACTAGAGAATGTATCTGAAGCTACATTCTCTTCAAACCCTTCAATAGAGTTTGAAGGAGTTTTACTTTTTAGTAAGAACTAAACACATGGCTAACACATCACTCTTTTTTAAAAAAAAAATTCTATGAAAATGTATACTTCAGGAGATTCAAATGTCCCTCCAACTTATCTTTCAGACTAATTGGTAAAACACATGTAGGCCAAGAATTATCTCTTCCTTCTTTCATAGTTTTTAAAACTAGCTCGTCTACTACTTTGTATTGTAAGTAAAGCATTTTAGTATGTTTTATACGAAAGCAATGATTTTTTTGGTCACTCTACTCAAATGGAATAATCTCTGACAGAAAATAAACTATATACAAATAAGTTCCAAAATCAATTGAGATTGTTATAATTCTATGCTTAGGCACCAGGAACAACCATAGTGATCATGTACGTATTAATTTGTTTGGAGCCATATAGTACATATTACAGTCCACTCCATATTTGGTAGTATCTTTACTCAGCTAACTACTTTTTGTGTTTTTTTCCTACATTTATCACATTCTGCCAAAGTTGAAACCATGGGACTTTGCTTCTCCTTCCACTCCACAGATCAACCCTACTGATAATTGATGCCAGATATTTATTGAGTAGCTATAATGTGTTGAGAATTGTTTTAGGTACAGTGGGGTTTGCCCAGATCCCCTTTCCCCAGGTGCTGTGGGCATTGACTAGCTGAGGCACTGCCCACCTTCACAGACCCTTATCTCTCTACCTTTTCTCCACTGAGGGGCAGCAGCCTGTGATGTACTGAGATGGAGGTTTTAAAAAACCCAAATCCTGCATTTCCTTGTCCTAGGTTCAGAGACGGGGCTAGGAGCAAGCATGTCAAATCTGTGGGGATGATTTCTGCTCCTGATCTGCCTCCAGTTCAGGTTAAAGCTACATCTTACCTGAGCCCACACTTAGATCTGTGTTCTCATCCACCCCACTTTCCTCACTAGCTCACAGGTCTTTCCTGGGGTGCTCCATCAATAAACCTTGTGCTCCTGAATCATTGTCTCCAACTCTGCTCCTGGATACCTCACCTAAGGAAGACAGGACTATGTTCCTGATAGTTGTGCAGGGTAATTGTAACCTCCTTTTATTGATGAAGGTGATTGTATGCATACTGAAGCCAAGTCAGGGGACAGAGACTATGCTTGATTCTGGACTCTGCCACTCACTAGGTGCGTGACCTCCACAAGTAACTTAACTCCATACGTCTCAGTCTCCTCAGTTAGAGAATGGAGATATAAATAATTACATGTATTAACTCATGTTGGCATATTCTTAAAATAGTACCTGGAATACAGAAAGTGCTATAGATTGCTTAACATTAGGATTACAATAATGAAGGTTCAGAGGAATAAAGCAAAGTGCCTCTAATTACACAGATAGAAGCACAGTTTTCACCCCAATGATGTCTTGCTTCCTTGGAGACTGTTCCCTTTTCATTCTCTGCTGTGTTTATTGGTTGAAGTTTCTGCACATTTTCTCCTTACTTTTTGTCTTGCTTCTTCAAATCTGCCTTCAAATCTCTTGCCTTCATATCACACTTTCCACTGGAAGGAAACTGTTTCTAGTAAAACTATAGCTGAACTCCGCTCATTCCAGGTCTAACCTGATGGTAGCTGTAGTAGATTTCTTGATCCTAAAAGCTTAAGCTTCACAGTGTCTTGCAAGAGCCCTTCCTGGGATGGCCATGGACTTCCTCTATTCATATATTTTTAGTATGATTCTTAAAGAATCCAGTCCCCAATTTTATAAATTTCAGGGGTCTCAAGACCTGGATGCACCCCAGACCTGGATTCTCTTGCACTAATGAAGAACACTTTAGGGAGGCTGGCTGCTCTGATGTCTTCATTGACTTGTTACTACTGAATGTCTTCAACTCATTGCAAGAAAGCCACCCAGTGTTATGTTAGGTCTCCCACTGTGAAGCTCTTCTGTCTTTCTGTTTGTACTTCACTAATTTTTGAAAGCTCAAACTATGCATTGGTGCCTTTACTGTATAAGTGTCAGAGTGTGCTGGATGTGAGGACAGAAAAGTGACAGTGTCAGCGGTAGTGTAATAGGACACAGAACAGATGACAATGGTAAGGTGTGTTCAATAACAAGTTACTTTCCAGGTATTTATTTTCAATTTCCCCCTCTGTGAAAATGGGGGAGAGTGTGCTTAAAGGAACTTGGTGGGAAGAGGAAAGGGAGGGCTGTAGGACAGGCAGCGCTTGAAGGAAGATTGAATTAGTGGAAAAATAGAATGTTGTCATTATAGGAGAGAGCAGGTGTAAATCACGAAGAGAGAGGGGAAGATAAGGTACAGTATTCCTAGTTGCCTTCACTTTGGTGTTCCTGGAAAACGAGGCCCAAGTCTCTGTGAACTGTTGTCCACGTAACTCTGCAGCAGCTGGAGACAATGGGTATGGGTTTGGGCTAAACCCAGCCTGGTTCTATCTGAGTGGGTGTGAAGGCCTGAAGCAATATGGCTTCAGCAATATTCAATATTCAGGCTTCAGCAATATGTAAACTGTGAACTTCCTGATGTTCAAGCTGGTTTTAGAAAGGGCAGAGGAACCAGAGATCAAATTGCCAACATCCGCTGAATCATGGAAAAAGCAAGAGAGTTCCAGAAAAACATCTATTTCTGCTTTATTGACTATGCCAAAGCCTTTGACTGTGTGGATCACAATAAACTGTGTAAATTTCTGAAAGAGATGGGAATACCAGACCACCTGATCTGCCTCTTGTATGCAGGTCAGGAAGCAACAGTTAGAACTGGACATGGAACAACAGACTGGTTCCAAATAGGAAAAGGAATTTGTCAAGGCTATATATTGTCACCCTGTTTATTTAACTTATATGCAGAGTACATCATGAGAAACACTGCACTGGAAGAAACACAAGCTGCAATCAAGATTGCTGGGAGAAATATCAATAACCTCAGATATGCAGATGACACCACCCTTATGGCAGAAAGTGAAGAGGAACTCAAAAGCCTCTTGAGGAAAGTGAAAGTGGAGAGTGAAAAAGTTGGCCTAAAGCTCAACATTCAGAAAATGAAGATCATGGCATCTGGTCCCAGCACTTCATGGGAAATAGATGGGGAAACAGTGGAAACAGTATCAGACTTTATTTTTCTAGGCTCCAAAATCACTGCAGATGGTGACTGCAGCCATGAAATCAAAAGACGCTTACTCCTTGGAAGGAAAGTTATGACCAACCTAGATAGCATATTCAAAAGCAGAGACATTACTTTGCCAACAAAGGTCCGTGAGTCAAGGCTATGGTTTTTCCTGTGGTTATGTATGGATGTGAGGGTTGGACTGTGAAGAAGGCTGAGCGCTGAAGAATTGATGCTTTTGAACTGTGGTGTTGGAGAAGACTCTTGAGAGTCCCTTGGACTGTAAGGAGATCCAACCAGTCCATTCTAAAGGAGATCAGCCCTGGGATTTCTTTGGAAGGAATGATGCTAAAGCTGAAACTCCAGTACTTTGGCCACCTCATGCGAAGAGTTGACTCATTGGAGAAGACTCTGATGCTGGGAGGGATTGGGGGCAAGTGGAGAAGGGGACGACAGAGGATGAGATGGCTGGATGGCATCACTGACTCGATGGACGTGAGTCTGAGTGACTTCCGGGAGTTGGTGATGGACAGGGAGGCCTGGCGTGCTGCGATTCATGGTGTCGCAAAGAGTTGGACATGACTGAGTGACTGATCTGATCTGATCTGATGTATACATATGTATATATGTATATATATATATGTATAAATATATATATGTATATAAAATTCTCTGCAATAAAGGCAATTTCTGAGAATTGTTTCCTGAGTATCTTCACAAGAAGATGTACATCATTTTTATTGATGATATGGGCGATGTTATTTTTAAAGTTTAGGTACATTATTTTCTTATTTGGAAAACAGAAACCTGTTTGACTCATGGGAAAAATGAAGAATCCACACAGCATTTATTAGAAATTTAAATAGAATTAGTAATAGATTGTGACGTGATCCCAGAAAGTACTTTTAGAAAGGTTCGACTGCACATATATGTGTATATTTGTATATGATATATGTATGTATCTACCTCTATATTAATCTCCTTTCTAGATTTGCTACATAATAACTAGGAATAAATAACTTTTATCTCTTAAAAACTATATACATATATACACACACACACACACACACACACATATATATTTTATATTTTTATGAAATGTACAAAATGAGAGAATACTGTCCCTTTTTCATATTTTCATATTTAACTTAAATATTTTTGTGATTTTTTTTTTTTACCATGTTGTTAGTAACTTCTACCCTTCTCCATTGCTTCACAGTTGCAAATTCTTACATTATGCGTTCTAAGACATATGCAATAAGAATATAAATTAGTGGGATTAAATGCTAAACAGTAGGAAACATGTAGTCTCATATATATTTTTTTTCCTCCTGTTACACATTAAATATATTTATGCTTATCATTGTGCTTCATCTGAGAATGCACTAAAGATATGTATATGTATATATATATATATCACTTCAATATGTAGAAGTAAAACTAAATGAATAAATAAATAGAATACTCAGATTAAAGGTCATTGACCTTGAAAAGAGAAAGTTGAAGGAATGGGACTGTGGGATTTATCATAGATTAAGCCTCACATGGCTCCAAAAAGAAATACATTGTGTTCATTTGAAGTAAAAAAAACAGCATCAGGCTAATTTGTTTCCAGGTTAAACATTTATGTCCTGGGTAATCTCAGACAATGGAATAGGTTACAAAAAGTAAGTGCAAGATAGATTGATTAAATTTTCTCTTTATCCTTGTTTTGTTGTTTGTTGGATGTTAGCTATAATTTCTTAAATGTGAAATTAGCTAAGTAGGGAATTTTTCTATATATCTGTGCTAAGGCCCTTTCCTAATTTTGATGAGTCAATTTTCCAAAGGATTTAAACTCTGTTTGTAATAAACATCATGTCTATTGAGTAAAACATCACCAAAACTAATGCTCTTTTAATATTCTGTTTGAGATTACATTTTTTCCTCTGTGTAAATCTGATATTCAAAAGAGGGAGTTGTACATCTGTTTTATTCCCCATAATAGAGGTGATTTCTGAAAACTGTTTGTTGAATATCTCTGTAACAAGATGTATTATTTTATTGATGATATGGGAGATGTCATTTGTGGAGCTTAGGTACATCATTTTCTTATTTGGAAAATATAAACCTATTAGATGCCAAGAAAAAAAGGAAAATATACTTTTTATTATAGATTTAAATCGAATAGGTAGAAGATTATGACATGTTCCTTAAAACTGTTTTTTTAAAAGGATTGATTGTACAGAGATAAACATTTAGGTTTTCTCAGAGTAACTCTATTATCTCTAATTAAAACATCAAGCCAGAGTACAAATTGGTTAATGAACTTTTAGGACAAAAAAAATAAAGATATGTCTACCAGACCCATGCATTTTTTTAAACATTCAGAACAAACTAGTAATCAAAATTATAGTATAATCATATTGTACAGAAGTAGAATCTAATAGTGTTTAAAATTATTATATTTATCAGGTTGCTACATGTTAAGTTGTGCAATTCATTTAATTTACATTAACAAACTTGTTTTGATATTCATATCTAGGTATGCACATCATTTCCACAGTGTCCCATAATTTGACTTTCACACAGTAGACACTGAGTTCCTAGTTTTGAAGAGCCTACATGGACTTGTATGCATTTATTAACACAGAAAATTATACTATTAATAGCCATCAATTAAAATCTGTTCCTACCTCCATGGACTTATTTAAAGGTAGCAAATCCATACATTTGAACCAAGAGAATTATACATTATTTTTTAACTTACAATCTATGACACCTATGTTGTACCAAAAATACTGGCTATAAATAATTAAAATACTATACTTCAGGGCTGAATTACTATAGATGTTTAAAATGTCAGTTATTAGAGATGATAATGACTGACGTATAAGTGTGACATTGTCAAAGGGCCAATTGAGAACAAACGTTAACTTGTTTCTGGCAAATATATCAAGAACCTTAATTTTTAAAATGCTAGGTGATTTCTAGTGTACTCTTCCTTCTCCCAGCCCTCTTCTCTCTTGTCCCCCTTCATGAGCACTCACAGGCATACATGTGTGAACACACTTGCTGTGCATGTAAGTGTAGGCACACAGCTGTACCTGGAACAAAAGTTGAGGAATAGGTTTCAACAAATACTGCTGGAGCAATGTTAAGACATTTATCCAGAAAAATCTTTTCTCAATGCAGCTTATAGGTCCAGATATTATTTTTTATTTTTAGTTGTTTATAGTAAACCACATATAAGAACTACTTAATTCATTTAGTCAATAAATTTTGGTTTTCCTGGTGCATCAAACCTTATGTTCACCAATTTAAAATTCTATTGCTTTAGAATGTATTTGTGATACAAAATGTAATTTCTTCATTTAATAAAATATTAAACTTAAGGATATATTATTTAATAGTTCAGTACAGTTAGATATCATAGCAATAGCAAACATCCCACCATTTTCCAAATATTCCTCATTATATGGCCTATTTGCTCTTACATAATTTTCATTTGAGAAGAAAACTATAGTATAACTTTATACATTACTCAATGAAACCAGAGTAAGAAAAAACATCACCTACTGTTACAATAAAAGTGACATGGCCAATATTCTGTGTTTTAAGACAATTTAACACTGTTATAAAATTTGGATAGAAGTGCCCATTTCAAATTAAATTGTAACCAAGAGTCACAAAGGAACTAAATGTAGATATATCTGACTTATGAGGTCATGAACCATTTTTCTGCTTTTTACATTTTCCTTTCTATCATATCGATCTTTAAAAATAAATATGCTCTTTTTATAATGATATAAAATATTAAACTGCCTTGTATTTGCAATTTTTCATTGTTTTTACAGTAGAATATTCCATAAAAGAGTAAATGTTGAAGAATTCATATAAAGACATTGCTGAAAATATGTGTATACTGCTGTAAATCTTATAAATAATTTCAGGCATAGTGAATACTGTCTTTTATTACATATTAAATATTTAGAGAGAAACAGAGCAATGTAACTGAAAAATACCTTGATATAATACATTGAATTATTTAATATTTCCTATTGTCTACTGAATTTACCTTGCTTTCATGTATTTAAGGAAATATTAATTACTTGTAAATATTAAATTTTTTTTCCTCCTAATGAATATATTTTGTCATGTACTATTATTTTATTACCCTCAAAAATCACAGTCTACACATATTTTAAACTTAGCCCTTTTGCACTCTTTTTTTAAAACAGGCAAATACATATAGACATTATAATTCCTATCTCTGCCTCCTGACACACACTCTTCCTCTAAGCACTCCCCAGGATATTTTACAGATGGCCAAGAATGAGAGTACATACGGGGAAGAATTTCAACCTAAAGAATGACTCTATTTTTAAATCACGGTACTTGGCATAGAATATGCACTTGCATTATTTTTTTAATCAATAATGGACTTTATAAAGATAAAGAAAAAGAATAATCCAACTTTGATTGCCCCATGAAACTCAGTAGTGTATGACCTTACATTTCTTCATTTTCCGGAAAACACTCCTACAACACTTCCATGCTGTTTCAGGACCCAGTTTCCCATTCTAAAATAAACATTTTCAGGTTATGGCAGCAGCATCTCCTAGAAGGATAAAAACTAGTGTCTTAACGTCATTCTTAAATGCAACTGTATCCTTTGCTTCCAACTGCCCTGAGTCTGAGATGAAGGATCTTGCAGACCATTAAGTTCCGAATATTTTCTCTGAATCAGCACAAACCCTTAAGCACAGGTGTTTCTGTAATTATGATACATTGGGAAAATTCTCTGTGTTCAATGGCCCTCAGACTCACACTTCCACCTCATCAGTCACATGTCAGTCTAACTCCACCCTGTGCTCTAAATCTCTGGTGTCATTAAGAAGCTGAAAACTTCAGAGGGCAGATTTGCAGCTGTGATGTATAATACAGAACATTTCATGAAAAATGTATGAGCATGAGATTTTTTTCTAATATTTCCTCTGTAGCAATCTGCCAGAACCATAACCATCTAGACATGTTTATTATACAGATTTTTTTAAAGAGGCTTTCATTGCTCTTTGCGATGTGATGTTCCCTTGTTATTTCATAAACACTCTATTGATATTCTTTCTGCAACAAAGTGCTCTAACCTCAGGAACACAGCTGCTGCTTCTTTGCGATGAAATCTGTGTTTTCAATCATAGAGAAGGCTTCACCTTGATGCAACTCTAGGCTTTAGAATACTATCTGACTTGCTAACCAGATTCAAGAAGCTTATATATATTTTAGGAGGACATTGATATCCTTTAGCAAATACTTGTTGCTTGGATAATCAGCCATTTCTTGAAAACGATATTAGTGAAGAATATGATAGCATTTTGAGTCACTGAACTCCATAATAAAATAACCAATGTATATGAAAAAATCAGCATTCTTGGCTGTTTTCTCTGCACTCCAATAGCATTTATAGCCTTTTCAGCTATGATGATTGACATATTATCTTGTTTTTGTACTTAGTCCTTCACATACATTCATAAATGTATGAGATGTATTGTAATCTCTTTGGTGGCAACAAACATATCATTTATGCTTCTTTTGTTTTGCAAATATTGTAGTGCTTAAATATTCTTTCCTTCCTTTCTCTTCTTTTTTCTATTCTTTTCTTTCTTTCCTTTTTCATACATTTATTGATTAACTCTTCTTGACAGCTCCAAAGAGCTGGGCACTTTACACAGTTATTATACTAATAATATAATTGTTGACAGAATTTTGGTACTTCTGTATTCACCATTGACATTTGAGATTACAAAGGAAGTAAAAAATGCATTGACAACCCCTGAAAAGATAGAAAAAAATGTACCTTGCAGAAACTTGGAATGTAATAATAGCTCACCACTGTTAGCTGCTATCAAAGACTTGTTCATTCAAGTGAGAAACTTGTAATCAACATTAATTAAATAATTCAAGATTTATATAATAAGCATTTATTTGCATGATAAATAGTAATGTGCAAGGTTTTTATTTTTTATTAATTTCTTTATAGTTGGCTTTTCATTTTTTTCAAGAGAAACACAGAACCTAACAGTGATTTGACAGTGAGAATCAGCAGTAAACAACACAAAAGAAAAATAGAGATGCAATCTTTTAAGGCACATGCAAACCTATTCTAATTCACTTCCTGCAGCACATAGTAACATAGTCTTCATTCACAGTTTAAAGAAATATCCACTAGTTCTGAAAAGCAATCCTTAAGTGGTAAGTGGAGCCTTGTTGCCATTGAATAGGAACAAAAAGAAACAATTATTTCCAAGGAAAAGTAATATCTGGTCCTTTTTTTTTTTTGGAAATACTGATTTTTAAGATAAAAATATTGATGGAATTAGCAAAGAGATGTTACATTTCAGGTGATATAATAGAAATGCTAAAAGAAGTTTTTGGCATTGATTATAATGGGGTCGCAAAGAGTCGGACACGACTGAGCAACTTCACTCACTCATTCACTCATAGCACATTGATTTATCAAGAAAGGGTCATGAAGAGGACCACCTTTATAGGTACAGTCTTTTATTGCTTTTAACCTTTGGATTGAGCTTCCCTTGTGGCTCAGCTGGTAAAGAATTCATCCGTAGTGTGGGAGAACTGGGTTTGATCCCTAGGTTGGGTAGATCCCCTGGAGAAGGGAAAGGCTACCGACCCCAGTATTTTCGCCTGGAGAATTCCATGGACTATGTCTCGAAGAGTCGGACATGACTGAGAGGCTTTAACTTCACTTTTGGATTGAATTCAGTCAAAATTATTTCATAGAAGAAAGTCTTAATTTTGCCATCATTTTAAATAACAATATAAGATAAAAACATTTGAAAATGGTGGTGTTTATTTTGATCCATGATATTGTAGCTTCTTTTTCTTGAGCTCTTATTATGAAAAAGTATTGTGCTCAGTACTTGCCTTCACTGTGTTGAATCTAAAAATATCTATAGATGGAGGTTTTAATCCCAATTTTAAATATAATAAAACTGAAGTTTAGAACTACTTATTTTTTATGCATTTTTTTAAAATTGGCAAACTTGTAAGAAATACTTGAATGGCCTTAATACCAAGAATAGATATATTTATCCTAGGAATTTAGCATGTTGTTTAGAAATTCAATAATATATTTTATTTATTCAATTATTTGTATAAGAGATTCAGGTTCTTTATCAGATCATATCAGATCAGATCAGTCGCTCAGTCATGTCCGACTCTCCGCGACCCCATGAACTGCAGCATGCCAGGCCTCCCTATCCATCACCAGCTATCGGAGGTCACTCAGACTCACATCCATCGAGTCAGTGATGCCATCCAGTCATCTCATTCTCTGTCGTCCCCTTCTCCTCCTGCTCTCAATCCCTCCCAGCATCAGAGTCTTCTCCAATGAGTCAACTCTTCGCATGAGGTGGCCAAAATACTGGAGTTTCAGCTTTAGCATCATTCCTTCCAAAGAAATCCCAGGGCTGATCTCCTTCAGAATGGACTGGTTGGATCTCCTTGCAGTCCAAAGGACTCTCAAGAGTCTTCTCCAACACCACAGTTCAAAAGCATCAATTCTTCGGCGCTCAGCCTTCTTCACAGTCCAACTCTCACATCCATACATGACCACAGCAAAGACCATAGCCTTGACTAGGCGAAGCTTTGTTGGCAAAGTGATGTCTCTGCTTTTGAATATGCTATCTAGGTTGGTCATAACTTTCCTTCCAAGGAGTAAGCGTCTTTTAATTTCATGGCTGCAATCACCATCTGCAGTGATTTTGGAGCCCAGAAAAATAAAGTTTGACACTGTTTCCACTGTTTCTCCATCTATTTCCCATGTAGTGATGGGACCAGATGCCATGATCTTCGTTTTCTGAATGTTGAGCTTTAAGCCAACCTTTTCACTCTCCACTTTCACTTTCATCAAGAGGCTTTTGAGTTCCTCTTCACTTTCTGCCATAAGGGTGGTATCATCTCCATATCTGAGGTTATTGATATTTCTCCCGGCAATCTTGATTCCAGCTTGTGTTTCCTCCAGTCCAGCATTTCTCATGATGTGCTCTGCATATAAGTTAAATAAACATGGTGACAATATACAGCCTTGACGTACTCCTTTTCCTATTTGGAAACAGTCTGTTGTTCCATGTCCAGTTCTAACTGTTGCTTCCTGACCTGCATACAGATTTCTCAAGAGGCAGGTCAGGTGGTCTGGTATTCCCATCTCTTTCAGAATTTTCCACAGTTTATTGTGATCTACACAGTCAAAGCAACAAAACACACAGGCTTTGGCATAGTCAATAAAGCAGAAATAGATGTTTTTATGGAACTCTCTTGCTTTTTCGATGATCCAGCGAATGTTGGCAATTTGATCTCTGGTTCCTCTGCCTTTTCTAAATCCAGCTTGAACATCAGGAAGTTCACGGTTCACATATTGCTAAAGCCTGGCTTGGAGAATTTTCAGCATTACTGTACTAGCCTGTGAGATGAGTGCAATTGTTCAGTAGTTTGAGCATTCTTTGGCATTGCCTTTCTTTGGGATTGGATGAAAACTGACCTTTTCCAATCTTGTGGCCACTGCTGAGTTTTCCAAATTTGCTGGCATATTGAGTGTAGCACTTTCACAGCATCATCTTTCAGGATTTGGAAAAGCTCCACTGGAATTCCATCACCTCCACTAGCTTTGTTCATAGTGATGCTTTCTAAGGCCCACTTGATTTCACATTCCAGGATGTCTGGCTCTAGGTCAGTGATCATACCATCATGATTATCTGGGTCGTGAAGCTCTTTTTTGTACAGTTCTTCTGTGTATTCTTGCCACCTCTTCTTAATATCTTCTGCTTCCGTTAGGTCCATACCATTTCTGTCCTTTATCGAGCCCATTTTTGCATGAAATGTTCCTTTGGTATCTCTGATTTTCTTGAATAGATCCTTAGTCTTTCCCATTCTGTTGTTTTCCTCTATTTCTTTGCATTGATCACTGAAGAAGGCTTTCTTATCTCTTCTTGCTATTCTTTGGAACTCTGCATTCAGATGTTTATATCTTTCCTTTTCTCCTTTGCTTTTGGCTTCTCTTCTTTTCACAGCTATTTGTAAGGCCTCCCCAGACAGCCATTTTGCTTTTTTGCATTTCTTTTCCATGGGGATGGTCTGGATCCCTGTCTCCTGTACAATGTCACGAACCTCATTCCATAGTTCATCAGGCACTCTATCTATCAGATCTAGGCCCTTAAATCTATTTCTCACTTCCACTGTATAATCATAAGGGATTTTATTTAGGTCATACCTGAATGGTCTAGTGGTTTTCCCTACTTTCTTCAATTTGAGTCTGAATTTGGCAGTAAGGAGTTCATGGTCTGAGCCACAGTCAGCTCCTGGTCTTGTTTTTGCTGATGTATAGAGCTTCTCCATCTTTGGCTGCAAAGAATATAATCGATCTGATTTCGGTGTTGACCATCTGGTGATGTCCATGTATAGAGTCTTCTCTTGTGTTGTGGAAGAGAGTGTTAGTTATGACCAGTGCATTTTCTTGGCAAAACTCTATTAGTCTTTGCCCTGTTCATTCCATATTCCAAATAATATAGTATTAATGACAAATCTGAGATGAATGCTGATTTTCAGCTAAAGTTTCATATCTTGATATATGGAATTTTTGGTTTGTTTTTAGTGACATTTCAATTTTAGAGTAGATTGGAAGGCTAATATGGCTAACTATGTCTGCAATATTTTGTGTATTTGTCATTACTTTTCTCCTTTCAGCTGTAATCAGCTGTTTATATATGAGTATTTGAGTTCATTTTTTCTTTATTTTTTCCTTTCAATATACAAAACTGCAGAAATTTTTGCAATACTAAATGCTTCTTGTCAATTATATGTTTATTTACATAGGTAATTTGATACTTTAAATTCAATTTTGATAGAAATAACCTTCCTACTTAAAAGAGTGTTTAAAAATATAATTTTACAGTACAAATGTTTTCTCATTTAATTTACTACTTCATAAGTTTGAATTTCCATAAATGCTATTTTTTCATCTTAAATATTTCTGAATGTAAGGTCTGCAATTTTAAAAAGAACTAATAAAAAGAGGACTCCAAGAAATAATACTAACTTTGCAAGATTTTCATATTTAACATAACTGTCTTAAAGGCAATACATCAGTTCAGTTTTGTTCTGTTGTTCAGTCATGTCCACCTCTTTGTGACCCCATGGACTGCAGTACGCCATGCTTCCCTGTCCGTCACCAACTCCTGGAGTTTCCTCAAACTCATGTCCATTGAGTCGGTGATTTCATCCAACTATCTTACTCTCTGTCATCCCCTTCTCCTTTTGCCTTCAAGATTTCCCAGCATCAGAGTCTTTTCTAATGAGTTAGTTCTTTGAATCAGGTAGCCAAAATATTGGAGCTTCAGCTTCAGCATCTGTCCTTCCAATGAATATTCAGGGCTGATTTCCTCTAGGATGGACTGGTTTGATCTCCTTGCAGTTCCAGAGACTCTCAAGAATCTTCTCCAACACCATACTTCAAAAGCATCATATCTTCTGCACTCAGCTTTCTTTGTAGTCCAACTCTTACATCCATGCATGATTACTGGAAAACCCATAGCTTTGACTAGACCTTTGTCAGCAGAGTAATGTCTCTGTTTTTTATAATATGCTGTCTAGGTTAGTCACAGCTTTTCTTCCAAGGAGCAAGTGTCTTTTAATTTCATGGCCACAGTCACCATCTGCAGTGATTTTGGAGCCCAAGAAAATAAAATCTGTCACTGTTTCCAGTTTTCCCCCTCTATTTACCATGAAATGATGGCACTGGATGCCATGATCTTAGTTTTTTAAATGTTGAGTTTTAATCCAGCTTTTTCACTCTCTTCTTTCACCTTCGTCAAGAGGCTATTTAATTCTTATTCGCTTTCTGCCATAAGGGTGGTGTCATCTGCATGTCTGAGGTTATTGATATTTTTCCAGGCAGTCTTGATTCCAGCTTATGCTTCATCCAATCTGGCATTTTGCATGATGTACTTTGCATACATGTTAAATAAACAGGGTGACAATATACAGCCTTGACATGCTCCTTTCCCAATTTGGAACCAGTCCTTTGTTCCATGTCTGGTTCTAACTGTTGCTTCTTGACCTGCATACAGATTTCTCAGGAAACAGGTAAAGTTTCTGGTATTCCTGTCTCTTTAAAGTTTTTCCACAGTTTGTTTTGATCCACAGAGTTAAAGGCTTTAACGTAGTCAGTGAAGCAGATATAGATGATTTTTCTGGAACTCTGTTGCTTTTTCTATGGTCCAACGGATGTTGGCAATTTGATCTCTGGTTCCTCTGTCTTTTCTAAATCCAGCTTGAACATCTGGAATTTCTCAGTTCATGTACCATTGGTGCCTATATTGGAGAACATTGAGCATTATTTTGCTATTATGTGAGATGAGTGCAATTGAGTGGTAGTTTGGACATTTTTGGCATTACCTTTGTTTGGGATTAGAATGAAAACTGACCTTTTCCAGTCCTGTGGCCACTGCTGAGTTTTCCAAATGTGCTGGCATATTGAGTACAGCACTTTCACAGCATCATTGTTTAGGGTTTGAAATAGTTCATCTGGAATTCCATCACCTCCACTAGCTTTGTTCGTAGTGATGCTTTCTAAGGCCCACTTGACTTCACATTCCAGGATGTCTGCTCTAGGTGAGTGGTCACACCACCATAATTATCTGGGTCATGAAGATCATTTTAGTGTAGTTCTTCTGTGTATTCTTGCCACCTCTTCTTAATATCTTCTGCTCCTGTTAGGTCCATACTGTTTCTATCCTTTATTGTGCCCATCTTTGCAAGAAAACTTCTTTGGTATCTCTAATTTTCTTGAAGAGATCTCTAGTCTTTTCCATTCTATTGTTTTCCTCTATTTCTTTGCACTAATCACTAAGGAAGGCTTTCTTATCTCTCCTTGCTATCCTTTGAAACTCTGCATTCAGATGGATATATCTTTCCTTTCCTCCTTTGCCTTTTGCTTCTCTTCTTTTCTCAGCTATTTATAAGGCTTACTCAGACAACCATTTTGCCTTTTTGCATTTCTTTTTCTTGGTGATGGTTTTAATCACTGTCTCCTGTACGATGTCACAAACCTCTATCCATAGTTCTTCAAGCACTCTGTCTATCAGATCTAATGCCTTGAATCTATTTGTTACTCCCACTGTATAATCATAAGGGATTTGATTTAGGTCATACCTGAATGGTCTAGTGGTTTTCCCTACTTTCTTCAATTTAAATCCGAAGTTTACCCATAAGGAGTTCATGATCTGAGCCACAGTCAGCTGCTGGTCTTGTTTTTGCTATTGTATATAGCTTCATCTTCAGCTGCAAATAAGATAATCAATCTGATTTTCAGTATTGACCATCTGGTGATGTCCATGTGTAGAGTCATCTCTTTTCTTGTTGGAAGAGGGTGTTTGCTATGACTAGTGTATTCTCTTGGCAAAACTCTGTTAACCTTTAGCAAGTGAATAATTTTCTACATTCATAAAGAATTGATTTTTAAAATAATGTTGATCTAGAGAATTTTACCAGGAAGAAATAGGATAACTTGCCTTTCTTTTTACTGGAAGTGCCACTTATGGAGTGAAATTCACTACTTAAAAGATAAGCAAATCACACCACCTCTGTCATTTATATGTTCTGATGGTGAAGTAAACTTTGGCATATTAAAGGGACAAATTCTGTATTACTTCATAAAATAAATTTGATAAATTTCATAGAACCAGAATTGATATAATAGTTTTAATGCTCATAAAATTATTCATTATATCATGAGTTTAAAAAAGTCTTATTATTTATATGATACTATATATGTCTTTTTTTTTTTTTTTTTTTTTTTAATCAAGAATCTCTTTTATTGATTATCAGAAACATTACAAACATCTAGTATGAACAAATTGTAACATGATAGTGTTTAGTTTGAACAATTAATACATTTCAGATATAATATTATACATATTTCAATGCTATTCTCCCCAATCATCTCACCCTCTCCTGGTCCCAGAGTCCAAAAGTCTGGTCTATACATCAGTGTCTCTTTTGTTGTCTCGTAAATAGGGTTATTTTTTACCATCTTTCTAAATTCCATATATATGCGTTAGTATACTGTATTTGTGTTTTTGTTTCTGGCTTACTTCACTCTGTATAATAGGCTCCAGTTCCATCCACCTCCTTAGAACTGATTCAAATGTATTCTTTTTAATGGCTGAGTAATATTCCATTGTGTATATGTACCACAGCTTGCTTATCCATTCATCTGTGGATGGACATCTAGGTTGCTTCCACGTTCTGGCTATTGCAAACAGTGGTGCTATGAACATTGGGGTACAGGTGTCTCTTTCAATTCTGGTTTTCTCAGTGTATATGCCCAGCAGTGGGATTGCTGGATCATAAGGCAGTTCAATTTGCAGTTTTTTGAGGAATCTCCATACTGTTCTCCATAGTGGCTGTACTAGTTTGCATTCCCACCAACAGTGCAAGAGGGTTCCCTTCTCTCCGCACCCTCTCCAGCATTTATTGCTTGTGGACTTTTGGATAGCAGCCATTCTGATTGGCGTGAAATGGTATCTCATAGTGGTTTTGATTTGCATTTCTCTGATAATGAGTGATGTTGAGCATCTTTTCATGTGTTTGTTAGCCATCTGTATGTCTTCTTTGGAGAAATGTCTATTGAGTTCTTTGGCCCATTTTTTGATTGGGTCATTTATTTTTCTGGAATTGAGCTGTAGAAGTTGCTTGTATATTTTTGAGATTAGTTGTTTGTCAGTTGCTTCATTTGCTATTATTTTCTCCCATTCTGAAGGCTGTCTTTTCACCTTGCTTATAGTTTCCTTTGTTGTGCAAAAGCTTTTTAAGTTTGATTAGGTCCCATTTGTTCATTTTTGATTTTATTTCCAATATTCTGGGAGGTGGGTCACAGAGGATCCTGCTGTGATGTAAGTCAGAGAGTGTTTTGCCTATGTTTTCCTCTAGGAGTTTTATGGTTTCTGGTCTTACATTTAGCTCTTTAATCCATTTTGAGTTTATTTTTGTGTATGGTGTTAGAAAGTGTTCTAGTTTCATTCATATGGAGGGGTCTTGTTTTTGTATCCATTCAGCCAGTCTCTGTCTTTTGGTTGGGGCATTCAACCCATTTACATTTAAGGTAATTAATGATAAATATGATCCCATTGCCATTTACTTTGTTGTTTTGGGTTTGAATTTATATATCCTTTTTGTGTTTCCTGTCTAGAGAATGTCCTTTAGTATTTGTTGGAGAGCTGGTTTGGTGGTGCTGAATTCTCTCAGCTTTTGCTTGTCTGTAAAGGTTTTGATTTCTCCTTCATATTTGAATGAGATCCTTGCTGGGTACAATAATCTGGGCTGTAAGTTCTTTTCTTTCATCACTTTAAGTATGTCTTGCCATTCCCTCCTGGCTTGGAGAGTTTCTATTGAAAGATCAGCTGTTATCCTTATGGGAATTCCCTTGTGTGTTATTTGTTGTTTTTCCCTTGCTGCTTTTAATATTTGTTCTTTGTGTTTGATCTTTGTTAATTTGATTAATATGTGTCTTGGGGTGTTTCGATCTTGGGTTTATCCTATTTGGGACTCTCTGGGTTTCTTGGACTTGAGTGATTATTTCCTTCCCCATTTTAGGGAAGTTTTCAACTATTATCTCCTCTAGTATCTTCTCATGGTCTTTCTTTTTGTCTTCTTCTTCTGGAACTCCTATGATTCGAATATTGTAACGTTTAATATTGTCCTGGAGGTCTCTGAGATTGTCCTCATTTCTTTTAATTCGTTTTTCTTTTTTCTCCTCTGATTCCTTTAATTCTGCCATTCTATCTTCTAATTCGCTAATTCTATCTTCTGCCTCTGTTATTCTACTATTTGTTGCCTCCAGGGTGTTTTGGATCTCATTTATTGTATTATTCATTATGTGTTGATTCTTTTTTATTTCTTCTAGGTCCTTGTTAAATCTTTCTTGCATCTTCTCAATGCTTTTCTCCAGACTATTTATCCATGATTCCATTTTGCTTTCCAGATTTTGGATTAATTTAACTATCATTATTCGGAATTCTTTATCAGGTAGGTTCGCTATTTCTTCCTCTTTTGTTTGGTTTGGTGGGCTTTTATCCTGTTCCTTTACCTGCTGGGAATTCTTCTGTCTTTTCATCTTGTTTAAATTGCTAAATTTGGGGTGTCTTTACTGTATTCTGGTAGTCTGTGGAGTTCTCTTTATTGTGGCGTTTCTGCACTATATGTGGGTTTGTACCGGTGGCTTGTCGAGGTTTCTTGTTTATGGAAGCTTGTATCGGTGTTCTGGTGGGTGGAGCTGGATTTCTTTTTCTCTGGGGTGCAGTGGAGTGTCTAGTAGTGAGTTATGAGATGTCTATGCTTTTGGGGTCGCTTTGTGTAGCCTGTGTATTGGAGCTCAGGCTGTGTTCTTGTTTTTCTGGAGAATTTGCTTGGTATGTCTTGTTTTGGAACTTGCTGGTCTTTGTGTGATGCTTGGTTTCAGAGTAGGTATGGAGGCTTTTAATGAGCTCCTGTCAATTAGTGTTTCGTGGGATCAGGGTATGGACTTAAGCCTCCTGGTTCCAGTTATTGGTCTTATTTTTACAGTAGTCTCAAAAACTTCTTCTTCTATAATGCATTCCACAACTGGACTGCTCAGAGATGTTCACGGAATTATACATAGAAGGAAAAAGGGAGGAAGGAGACAGAGGTGGTCAGGAGGATAAAAGGAGGGAGTGTGAAGGAGAGAGACAGATCTAGTCAGTAATCAGTAAAGAAAAGAAAAAGGAAAGGAAAAAAGCAAAGGACAAAAAGGAAAAAAGAAAAAAAAAAAAAAAACAGGGTCGCAAAAGTTATATCTAAACGTGGAGATTAAAGAAGTACTAGAGGATAAAAATAATAATAATAATAAAAAAATAAAAGAAACAAAACAAACAACAACAAAAAAAAAATTAAAAGGGAAAAAAAAATTTTGTTTTCCTTTTTCCAATTAAAAAATAATAAAAATTTAAAAAATATATATATATTAAAAAAAAAAAAAGAAAAAAAAAAGGAAATAATGATGGTAAAAATAGTAACAATATATATAAGAGTTTCTCTATTATTGTTGTGGGTTCAGTTCATTTTCAGCTAGTTCCTTGTTCCGGCTTAAGTTTCTCAAGATCTATAGGCCCCTTTCTCTGTGGTTGGTCTGTATAGTTCTTTGTTCTGTGCACGGTTCGGCGGTGTTCTGGGCCAAGGCCCGCCACTCGTGTGGTCGGCGCTGCACAATCTGGATTGCCGGCCCAAACTACTCCAGTTAGGCAGCACTCCAGACAATCAGGCGAACGAAGTCTGCGCTGAGGCCCGCAGAGGGGGGAGGGGGTCGGCGACGGGAATGGCGGGCGGGCGGGTGGGGGGAGGGGATGGGGTGGCCCTCGTGGGAGCCGCCGGCACAGCGGGCGGGGGCACGCCTGCGCGGGAGTGGCCGGCGGGGGGAGCGTCCAGTGGGGGAGAGTCCCGCGGGGGAGCGTCCCCTCTGGGGAGCGCCGGCAGCGGAGCGTCCCGCGTGGGAACGGCCAAGGCGTCTCCCTGCCCAGCCCCGGCTCCCCAATGGCAGATGCGGGCGTTTGCAGCGGTGCTTTTCCGCTGCGGAAGTTACCGCAGGGCCCGCAGTCTGTGGGTTCTAATTGCTCAACTGTTCTCCTCCCTGTTATGATAGTCTCCGTGTTTCCCAGGTTCGGCTCTGATTCCGCAGGGAGAGTGTTTCCTGGTGTTTGGAAACTTCTCTTTTTAAGACTCCCTTCCCCGGACAGAGGTCCGCCCCTCCCTCTTTGTCTCTCTCTGGCTTCTATATTCTTTCCTACCTCCTTTAGAAGGCAGTGAGTTGCTTTTCTGGGTGTCCGACGTCCTCCGCCAGCACTCCGAAGCTGTTTGTGGTATTTACTCGGCGCCCAGATGTCCCATTGATGGATTTGTGGAGGAGAAAGCGTATTCCCGTCCTAATCCTTCGCCATCTTAACAAAAAAAAAAAAAAAAAAAAAAAAAAAAAAAAAAAAAAAAAAAAAAATTAAAAAAAAAAAAAAAAAAAAAAAAAATAAAAAAACAAAAAAAATATTTTCCCAATATCATGTAAAATTAAGTTTCAGGATGACTGAATGATTTACCAAAGTAAAATAAATAAACACCTTTCAAAACTGAGATTTGAGCTCAGTTCATTCTGACTTTGAAGTCTATATATGTAATCAATACCACCATTTCCTTACTGCACTATGACTTAGGTGTTTAAAGGAAACAATGTTAAGTATCAATACATTTTAGAAGATTTGGAGAGTATGGGAGTAGATTCACTAAATATATAGAGTCTCATATTGGCATGATAAGGAAATAGACCTTATTAAAGTGAATGAAATAATGATTCATGTAATATATTTTTGTTGTTTCTAAAGGGAAAATGGAATTTTACTTAAATATTGTAGAATCAAATTAGTATTGAGTGCCATTTTAAAAGGCAGTATTTTGTTGGTAACTTTAATATTACATTAATCATTTCCTGCAGTTCAGTACATGTGGCTGATCATTGCCAGACTCTTTAATATACCTGTGAGTTTCTCTAACTTGAATCACCTGTTTGGAGTGAGTACCAGGTGGGTCAAAATTTTAAAAAATTAATGTTTTATTTTCTTATTTCAACTTTTATTTTGAATATATTTTAAAATCTATTCAGTATCCTTAAAGATAATAATAATCCTATAATTATTAAGAATAAATAGACTTACAACATAAATATGAAACTATATTTTAGGTATGTATGTTTAATGATGTAACTTTAAACCTAAAATGCTATGATGATCTTCCAGATTAAAGATTCATATTTACAGAGTAATATTTGATCTGCCTGGGGTAAGCCATTTAACCTTATATCTGAAAACATAATAAGGCTACTGTTACTTACTATTATCTTTCTCCAGTAAGTATGAAGTCACTTGCAGGAATTTCATCTGATACTATTTTTATAATTTCTAGAATACCTGGCAAATTTGGGGTATACCATAAATTGTTGTTGTTCAGTTTCTTAGTTGTGTCCTACTCTGCACCCCTATGGACTGCAGCATGCCAGGCTTCCCTATCCATCACCATCTCCTGAAGCTTGGTGAAACTCACATCCATTGAGCCAGTGATGCCATCCAACCATCTCATCCTCTGTTGTCCGTTCTCCTCCTGCCTTCAGTCTTTCCCAGCATCAGGGTCTTTTCTAATGAACTGACTCTTCTCATCAGGAAGCCATACTAGAGCTTCAGCTTCAGCATCAGTTCTTCTATTGAATATTCAGAATTGATTTCCCTTAGAATTGACTGGTTGGATCTCCTTGCAGTCCAAGGGACTCTCAAGAGTCTTCTCCAACACTACAGCTCAAAAGCATCAATTTTTCAGTGTTCAGCCTTCTTTATGGTTTTATTTATACTTATAAATCGAAATGAATGAATGTCTCCTATTCAGATCGGTTCATTTCAGTCACTCAGTCATGTCCTACTCTTTGTGATCCCATGAACCACAGACGCTAGGCCTCCCTGTCCATCACCAACTCCTGGAGTTCACTCAAACTCACATCCATCCAGTTGGTGATGCCATCCAGCCATCTAATCCTTTGTCGTCCCCTTCTCCTCCTGCCCCTAATCCCTCCCAGCATCAGGGTCTTTTCCAATAAGTCGACTTTTCACATGAGGTGGCAAAGTATTGGACTTTCAGCTTCAACATCAGTCCTTCCAAAGAACACCCAGGACTGATCTCCTTTAGAATGGACTGGTTGGATCTCCTTCCAGTCCAAGGGACTCTCAAGAGACTTCTCTAACACCACAGTTCAAAAGCATCAATTTTTCAGCGTTCAGTTTTCTTCACAGTCTAACTCTCACATCCATACATGACCACTGGAAAAACCACAGCCTTGACTAGATGGACCTTTGTTGGCAAAATAATGTCTCTGCTTCTGAATAAGCTGTCTAGGTTGGTCATAACTTCCCTTCCAAGGAGTAAGCATCTTTTAATTTCATGGCTGCAATCACCATTTTCAGGGGTTTTGGAGCCCCCCAAAATAAAGTCTGAAAATGTTTCACTGTTTCCCCATCTATTTGCCATTAAGTGATGGGACCAGATGCCATGATCTTCATTTTCTGAATGTTGAGCTTTAAGCCAACTTTTTCACTCTCTTCTTTTACTTTCATCAAGAGGCTTTTTAGTTCCTCTTCACTTTCTGCCATAAGGGTGGTGTCATCTGCATATCTGAGGTTATTGATATTTCTCCCAGCAATCTTCATTCCAACTTGTACATCTTCCAGCCCAGCATTTCTCATGATGTACTCTGCATAAAAGTTAAATAAGCAGGGTGACAATATACAGCCTTGATGTACTCCTTTTCCTATTTGGAACCAGTCTGTTGTTCCATGTCCATTTCTAACTGTTGCTTCCTGATCTGCATATAGGTTTCTCAAGAGGCAGGTCAGGTGGTCTGGTATTCCCATCTCTTTCAGAATTTTCCACAGTTTATTGTGATCCACACAGTCAAAGGCTTTGGCATAGTCAATAAAGCAGAAATAGAAGTTTTTCTGGAACTCTCTTGCTTTTTTGATGATCCAACACATGTTGGAAATTTGATCTCTGGTTCCTCTGCCGTTTCTAAAACCACTTTGAACATCTGGAAGTTCACGGTTCACATATTGCTGAAGCCTGGCTTGGAGAATTTTGAGCATTACTTTAATAGCATGTGAGATGAGTGCAATTGTGAGGTAGTTTGAGCATTCTTTGGCATTGCTTTTCTTTGGGATTGAAATGTAAACTGGCCTTTTCCAGTCCTGTGGCCACTGCTGAGTTTTCCAAATTTGCTGGCATATTGAGTGCAGCACTTTCACAGCATCATCTTTCAGGATTTGGAATAGCTCCACTGGAATTCCATCACCTCCACTAGCTTTGTTTGTAGTGATGCTTTCTAAGGCCCACTTGACTTCACATTCCAGGATGTCTGGCTCTAGGTCAGTGATCACACCATCGTGATTATCGGGGTCGTGATGATCTTTTTTGTACCATTCTTCTGTGTATTCTTGCCACCTCTTCTTAATATCTTCTGCTTCTATTAGGTCCATACTATTTATGTCCTTTATCGAGCCCACCTTTGCATGAAATGTTCCCTTGGTATCGCTAATTTCTTGAAGAGATCTCTAGTCTTGCCCATTCTGTTGTTTCCCTCTATTTCTTTGCATTGATCGCTGAAGAAGACTTTCTTATCTCTCCTTGCTATTCTTTGGAACTCTGCATTTAGATGCTTATATCTTTCCTTTCTTCCTTTGCTTTTCACTTCTCTTCTTTTCACAGCTATTTGTAAGGCCTCCCCAGACAGCCATTTTGCTTTTTTGCATTTCTTTTCCATGGGGATGATCTTGATCCCTGTCTCCTGCACAATGTCACGAATCCCCGTCCATAATTCATCAGGCACTCTATCTATCAAATCTAGGCCCTTAAATCTGTTTCTCACTTTTACTGTATAATCATAAGGGATTTGATTTAGGTCATACCTGACTGGTCTAGTGGTTTTCCCTACTTTTTTCAATTTAAGTCTGAATTTGGCAATAAGGAGTTCATGATCTGAGCCACAGTCAGGTCCTACTCTTGTTTTTGTTGACTATATAGAGTTTCTCCATCTTTGGCTATAAAGAACATAATCAATCTGATTTTGGTGTTGACCATCTGGTGATGTCCATGTGTAGAGTCTTCTCTTGTGTTGTTGGAAGAGGGTGTTTGCTATGACCTGTGGGTTCTCTTTGCAAAACCCTATTAGTCTTTGCCCTCTTAGCCTTTGGCCTGCTTCATTCCGTACTCCAAGGCCAAATTTTGCCTGTCATTCCAAGTGTTTCTTGACATCCTACGTTTGCATTCCAGTTCTCTATAATGAAAAGGATATCTTTTTGGGGTGTTAGTTCTAAAAGGTCTTGTAGGTCTTCATAGAACCATTAAATCTCAGCTTCTTCAGCATTACTGGTTGGGGCATAGGCTTGGATTACTGTGATATTGAACGGTTTGCCTTGTAAACGAACAGAGATCATTCTGTTGTTTTTGAGATTGAATCCAGGTGGTTCAGAGGGTAAAGCGTCTGCTTGCAATGCAGGAGATCTGGCTTCGATCCCTGGGTCAGGAAGATCCCCTGGAGAAGGAAATGCCAACACACTTCAGTACTCTTGCCTGGAAAATCCCATGGACAGAGAAGCCTGGTAGACTACAGTCCATGGTATTGCAGAGTTGGACACGACTGAGCAACTTTACTTCACTGCATTTCGGACTCTTTTGTTGACCATTATGGCTACTCCATTTCTAAGGGATTCCTGCCCACAGTAGTAGATATAGTGGTCATCTGAGTTAAATTCACCGATTCCAGTCCATTTTAGTTTGCTGATTCCTAGAATGTAGATGTTCACTCTTGCCCTCTCCTGTTTGACCACTTCCGATTTGCCTTGATTCATGGACCTGACATTCCAGGTTCCTATACAATATTGCTCCTTACAGCATCAGACCTTGCTTCTATCACCAGTCACATCCACAACTGGATATTGATTTTGCTTTGGCTTCATTTCTTCATTCTTTTTGGAGTTATTTCTCCACTGATCTCCAGTAGCATATTTTGGGCACCTACTGACCTGGGGAGTTTCCCTTTCAGTATCCTATCATTTTGCCTTTTCATACTGTTCATGGGGTTCTCAAGGCAAGAATACTGAAATGGTTTGCCATTCCCTTCTCCAGTGGACCACATTCTGTCAGACCTGTCCACCATGACCCACCCATCGTGGGTGGCCCAACATGGCATGGCTTAGTTTCATTGAGTTAAACAAGGTTGTGGTCCATGTGATCAGATTGTCTAGTTTTCTGTGAGTATGGTTTCAGTGCCCTCTCACAACACCTGCTCTCTTACTTGAGTTTCTCTTACCTTAAACATGGGGTATTTCTTCATGGCTGCTCCAGCAAAGCCCAGCCACTGCTCCTTACCTTGGACGAGGGGTATGTCCTCAGGGCCACCCCTCCTGACCTTGAACGAGAGTAGCTCCTCTTGGCCCTTCTGCGCCCACGCAGCCACCACTCCTTGGACGTGGAGTTGCTCCTCTCCACCGCCGCCCTGACCTCGGACATGGGGTAGCTCCTCTCGGCCACTGCCACTGACCTTGGGACTTCCCTCATAGCTCAGTTGGTAAAAAATTTGCCTGCAATGCAGGAGACCGGGGATCAATTCCTGGGTCAGGAAAATCCCCTGGAGAAGGAAATGGAATCCACTCTAGTATTCTAGCCTGGAAAATCCCATGGACAGAGGAGCCTGGTGGGCTACAGTCCATGGGGTTGCCAGAGTCGGACAGGACTTAGCGACTAAACTACCACCAAGAATGTCTGCTATACACATTAGCAATGTCAAACATAACTGACAGCAAATAAATCCTGTAAAGTTTAGAAAAATATAATATAAATACTTATTTAAAAACTCAATCTATTTTAAATAAAAAAATTAATTCATAGTTTATTGATGTTTGTAATGATGCTGAGCTAAAGTACAGTGCAGGGAAGACATAGAAGAACTTGTTTGTCATTCCTGGAAGGGCTCAGTATGGAATGGGCTCAATCATTTTCTACATGCAGTCTTTTTGCATGAGATATAAAGAGGTGCTGAACATGTAGATAAATCATATCGCAAAAGCCTATTTGTCAGTTAGTTAAAAATTCAGGATTTTTTCCATTGAATTAAAATCTGTTTAGGTTCCTAGGATATTCCATAAAAGTCTGTTTTCCCAATGTAGCTGAAATGTTGTAGAAGGCCAGTGTTTGAGGTCAAGAAATACTAGATTCTAGCCTGGTAGCAATCAAGCCCACAAGGTAAGAATCCCCTTAGTAGCTAATTATCATGACCAAAACTGGCATTTATCATTCACATGAGTGGGCATAAGTGAAAAAACTCTAATAAATACAGGCAGTTCGCACTCCATGTGGATACTGCAGGGCTCTGAAAGCAACAGTGTGAACAGAAACAGCAGAAAGTGATCCTAGTCTTGGGAAAATATACAGTAGTTATTGCCCTTTGGATGTTTTTGTTCAGGCGTCAGAAACTCCCCTTTTCTAGGTTATAAATGCACCAGAAAATGAAAAAAGATGGTAAAAATAAACGTATGGCACACTAACATGACACTTGAGAACTAAATTTTTTTTCCCTGTAGATATTGGATCAAGAGTGATTTAAATAATACTTGCCTTTTTCTTCTTGTTATAGAGCTTATAATGTGAGTGTGAATCATTTCCACACTTGACAAATTGTCATGCCCCTTTCTATTTATGTATGGATCGGCGTAGAACATTTATCCTTTACATTTTCAATGTCATGAAATATTTCTGAGAATTCCTTTAATGTGAAAACTTTTGCCAGCATCTCTTCCTCTGGGATAACGTCAGCTTTTTCTTATACCACTTTCCTCATTCATGTTGATCTTTGGCCACATGTCCCGTGTCTCTGGAATGGCAGCAGTGCCAATAATCCAGGATCAGCAATTTCTTTTATAACTCTATTTAATCCAATTAGAATTTTGCTTCTGACATTATTACTTGTCATTTTTTTGCTGCACTTTCAACTTTGTGGGTCAAATTCCCTCTTTCCATTATCAATTTTTATAAAATATATGAGAGAGACAAGGAAACAATACAACTATCATTTTTTCTGTTTGTGCATCAGCTGAATAAGGACTGTGTTATTTAACCAGACCATGACAACTGACATTCATGCATTTGAATTATTCTAAGCAAGAACTGTCTGTAATTATTGTTTGAATATACAAAAAGCTACTGATTTTGTATGTCATTTCTATATCCTGTTATTTTAGTGTTTGTTTAGCTTAAGAATTTCTCCTAAGTACTTTTGATTTTCCCAGATAACTATTATCTGTGTATAGAAGCGAAGTGAAGTGAAGTTGCTCAGTCATGTCCTACTCTTTGCGACGCCATGGACTGCAGCCTACCAGGCTCCTTAGTCTATGGGATTTTCTAGGCAAGAGTACCGGAGTGGGTTGCCATTTCCTTCTCCAGAGATATTGCTAATTTTAAGCATTTCAAAAATCTCTATTGTCCAACTATGTTGGTGAAGTCCTTTAATAGAATACTAAACAGTGATAAAGAGTGAACTTTTACTCATTTTTGACCCTAGCAAGTTTTTTCCCCATTAAAAAAGATAATGGCATAGCATCTGCTAAAGAAGAATCCATCATTTTAAATACTATTACTGTTTCATTGGAAATGAGTGACGAGTTTAAGTTCCATACCTTCAGTAACTAAGCTGATCATATGGTTTCTGTCCTTTGATATTTTCATGGTGTAAGTTATTGTAAAGCCTATATAATATCACACTATCCTTTTATTCCAAGAAAAAAAAAGAGCATTTGTTTGTGATACATTATTTTTTCACATGCTAATAAATTCTTTTGCTAATATTTATTTCAAAATTTTATTTCAGCATTTATAAAATAAAATGTTCTATGATTTTATCTTCTCTCTGTGTGTAATATTTTCAGATTTAGATGTCTGTAATAGTCATATCTGCTGTACAAAGTTTATTTAGAATTATTTGTGACTTCAAAAGTGGAATAATTCCCCTTTGAAGTTTCTCGGTCTAGAACATCTTTGTAAAACTTCTTTCACAATTTTTTCCACATGTGCTATCATCATTGATTTGTTTAGAATTTCCATTACTCATAGGGTCATGTTTGGTGAATTATAATTTTTTAAAAAATATTTATTCACTTATTTGTCTGCCTAAGTCAAACTAAGACTTTGGTCTTAGTTACAGCATGTGGGCTTAGTTGCCCCATGGCATATGGGATCTTTAGACCAGGGATTGAACCTGAGTCCTCTGCCTTACAAGGCAGACTCTTCACCACTGAGCCACCAGGGAAATCCAGTGAATTATAATTTTTGTGACTATTATATATGGCAACTATGGTTTTAAATTTATTTGCTTTGAATTATAAAAGAACAGGGTCATAAGATTTGTCATACTTCATTTTAATTTTCTATACTTTAGTAGTTTTCTCCTTTATTATTTTTTCATATCTTATTATGTTTATCTTTTTGGTGCTTCTATTTCTCATTTGTTTTTTTATCTTTTAGTACTATTCTAACATGAAAGTCTATCCAGTTTAACTTCTTTCTCCATTTTTAAAATTGTAGTAAAATACAGATAGCATACTATTTACTATCCTACCCATTAAAAGTATAGAGTCCAATTGTATTAAGCATACTCACAGTGTTTCATACAACTGCTAGCACCATCCATCTTCCAAAGTCTTGTCATCTTGTTAAGCTGAAACTCTATACCCATTAAGCAATAAGTCCCCATTTCCTCTTACTTCCAGCACTTGACAAGAATCATTTTACTTCCTTTCTCTATGATTTTGACAAATCTAAGTACTTTATATAAGTGGATTCTTATGTTATTTATCATTTGTGATTAGCTTGTTTCAGTAACATGAGGTCTTCAAGGTTCATCCAAGGCTGTAGTATATGTCAGAATTCCCTTGCTTTTTAAACCTGAATAATATCCAATTGCATGTATATTTTATTTTCCAAATATTTTTCTCCATTAGAAGTCCCATTCCCATTCCTATCCATTGTTGATGTGAGAAAATTACAGTGTCCAAAAACATAAGCTAATGTATTTTTTAGTACATTTTTCTTTTAAGACTTGTAACAAAAGTGGAGTCATATACTATTGTTATAATACTGTGCACTATGCTAAGTTGCTTCAGTTGTGTCAGACTCTTTGTGCCTTTATGGACTGTAACCTGCCAGCATCTTCTGTCCATGGGATATTTCAGGCAATAATACTGAAGTGGGTTGCCATTTCCTTTTTCAGAGTATCTTCCCCACTTAGAAATTGAACCAGCATCTCCTGCATTGGCAGATGAATTCTTTAACACTAGCACCACCTGGGAAGCCTATGATACTAACTTTGATAATTCAGTTCAGTTCAGTCGCTCAGTCATGTCCGGCTCTTTGTGACACTATAAACCACAGCACACCAGGCCTCCCTGTCCATCACCATCTCCTGGAGTCCACCCAAACCCATGTCCATTGAGTCGGTGATTCCATACAACCGTCTCATCCTCTATTGTCCCCTTCTCCTCCTGCTTTCAATCTTTCCCAGCATCAGGGTCTTTTCAAATGAGTCAGCTCTTTGCATCAGGTGGCCAGAGTATTGGAGTTTCAGTTTCCACATCAGTCCCTCTAATAAACACCCAGGACTGATTTCCTCTAGAATGGACTGGTTGGATCTCCTTGCAGTCCAAGGGACTCTCAACAGTTTTCTCCAACATCACAGTTCAAAAGCATGAATTCTTCAGCACTCAGCCTTCTTTATAATCCAACTCTCACATCCATATATGACCACTGGAAAAACCATAATCTTAACTAGATGGACCTTTGTTCCCAAAGTAACATCTCTCCTTTTAAATATGCTGACTAGATTGGTCATAACTTTCCTTCCAAGAAGCAAGCGTCTTTTAATTTCATGGCTGCAATCACCATCTGCAGTGATTTTGGAGCCCAGAAAAATAAAGTCAGCCACTGTGTCCACTATTTCCACATATATTTGCCATGAAGTGATGGGACCGGATACCATGATCTTAGTTTTCTGAGTGTTGAGTTTTAAGCCAACATTTTCACTCTCCTCTTTCACTTTCATCACTATTATAATTATATTTTATGTATATTATAATTATATTATAATACTAGCTTTTATAATTGCCCATATATTTACTTTTCAGTTTCTATAATTTTCAACTCCAGATTTCTTTTTTAAATTTTTTTCTAACTTCTATTGATATTTCAGTAAATGACTATTTTTGTGTCTTCCTTTTTTTAAAGTATCTTTAAGATATTATTTTAAGGTCTTTGTTTAATAGATCTGTCATCAGGTCTTTTTCAGAGATGGTTTATTTATTTATTTTTTTCTTTTGAAAGAGCTCTACTTTCTTGTTTCCTTGTATGCCTTGTGATTTTTTTTTTAATGGAAAACTGGACATTTGAATCTAATAGTTCAGTGACTCTGAGAAATGTCCCCTTCCTCAGAGTTTGTTGTTGTTTTTTGTTTGCTTGTTTGTTTTGTTCTTTTGATTGTTGTAAGTTGTCTCTATGATGAGGATCAGACTGATGTATAAACTTAAAGTCTTATCAGATCTTTTCTGATCTGTTCCTTCCTTTTGGCATGAGCAATGGCTTTCTAATTTTTTACTACTGTGTATGTAGCTGCTTTTGAGTGTCCTACTAGTAAATATCTGATTCCCAAAGGAGAAAAAATAGAATAATAAGGAGGGAGGGAATAATGGTTCCGGTCGTTTCAATACCTTGACGGTCACTTTGGCCAGAGGAGGCGGGACATGCAGCAGTGGAGGAAAGTGCAATAGCAATGGCCCTCTCTGATTAGAAGCAGCACTCAGTGACTAGAGCATGGATTCCCCATATTTGGAGGACAGGGTTCTTTCTGCCCACTTTGGCTGTGTCAGCTGTTTGTAAACTGGTCCATGAATGGTACATAGCTGTCTGTCACAGGACTGAGGGGTGGAGGATGATGCACACCTGTGCAAGAGCTGCAGTTGACCAGACTTAATAGTAGTTTACTTTCCAATGCTTCTCCTGGAAGTTACAAGCCTTCAACAACTCCAGAGTTCCAAAATAGTTGCTTTAGACAGATTCTGTCAATGCAATTGCTAATGGATTCTTCCAACTCTACCATCTTCCCAGAATCCTCTAGCCAAAGTTATCTTTTAAATACAGTGTAAAGTGTCAACTAGCGTGTGTGTTTAATACACAATTCTTTGTATTATGTGTATTTTATGAAGTTTTATGTATAAACCTCATAAAATATGATGACTTTGAAAAATATTGTAGGTAATTGATGCTGGGTTGTATATGGATTATTTGTACATTTTTGAACAGTTAGGTTATAGTGTTAGGTTGGAAAACTATTGTTCCTGGTAGTTAAAAGATTATGGGTGAGAATGGTTCTATTCCCTAATGTCATTCCGTATTATCAACCAGGTGGGTTCTCCTGTGTTATTGTGGAAAAAAAATAATTATTTTCAAAAGTAATTCTGTGCTGTTATTCATCCCGGGACCCTATAAAGGATTGTGCATTATAATTGCACAAAATTGCAAATAAACACCTGCAGCTACTCAAAAGGAGGTGCCCCTGAGGATCCCTAAAGCGGATTTCTTTAATGCTACATACCTCGTATTTTAAATTAACTCAACCCAAACATATCCTTTAAATTTGGCAAAAATAAGTTTCTTTTGTGTATTGTTTCCAGTATAGAAAGTATACTTACTGTAGTGTGGAACCAAGGTAGCTCGATAAATATATATATACAAATTTCTAAAATGGGGTCAATTATGTGATTTGTAGACATGAAATGAGATTAATAGAATTTAGGGAAAGCTGATGTTAAAAAACACCATTGTTTGATTTAAAATGCTGTAAAACATTTGAAAACACCATCAACTGCCAGTTTACTGGATGGGCAATGGTTACAAACAGAGATGGTTTCTTCTTTTGGGGGAAAACATTTTCAGTTGTTTGCTAGGTTTTCTTTACTTCTTACTCTTTCTGGGTAGGGCAACAAAATTATATAGCATTCTACTGTCTTGCAAAATAACTTTAGCTCATATTTCATATGCTTATCCAGATAATTCTTTCATATAATTATGGTGATGATGGTGATGATTAATTTTGAAAATGAAGAAATGGTTGTTTGTCTGACTTGTTGCCTTTCTCAAGGTCATCCTTAATGTATAAACATCACCAAACTAATTATATAAACACTACTTCCTGTCACCAGTAAAACTGCAAACCAATACTTAGGGCATGAAGAGAAAATATACAATTCTGAAGAACTAATGAGTCTATTAAAATTGAGTTTTGCCTGTGAGACAAAAGGCCAAGCTTGTTTGTCAGCAGTCTCTGCCACAGTTCCTAAATGAATAACAACCATCAGCATAATCACCTTTGAGTGCAAATAACCATAATGTGTGTATAGTGTTCTCAAGTGTTGCCAGAGTCACAATCAGACCTCCCCCTGGATGTGTAAATACGTAGAAGTGAAAAGACAAATGTCTCTCCCTGAAGAATTGAAACACTTTGCAGATAACCAAGGCAGGTGTGCCCAGCGCTATTAGAGTTCTTCTCCCTGTGAAATTCTATCACCTTACTGCAGTCTCCTATGGCTTTTTCTTACGCTCACCTATCTCTGTTGCAAGTCAGCATAGTTTGTCCAATAGCTGTCACTGCAGCAATCAGTGTCCATGTTTTATTGCTTTAGGTTGTATTTCCTTGCAATCATTATCTCTAATTTCAACCTTCAGAAAAATCTTTTAGGTCTCTTGACAGGACATTATATGTTGAAATTAACTGAGGAATAGCAAAATAAAATCCAAACCAGCTCATCTCAGGGCAATGTACAATTATATGGCAAAAGTGAATTAAAAGAGTCAATGAGTCGCATCATGATAGAAGAACATATATTATAATACACAGGTTTCATTTTTCAATAAATTCGTGTATTCATACAGATGATATTTTTATCATACTAGTATTCATTACCAATTTGAGGGACAGCCATTAAAATGATATAAATGATTTATTTTATGAACTGTAGTTAACAAAGGATGGGCAAGTCATTTCTTTGAGATGTTGGCTCCTCAAGTTAGAACTGGCAGGTATCTGTGCTGAGGTGAGTTCCCTTGATGGGCCCAGTCATCAATGTTCCAAGAGTGGAAATTTTTTCATGTGTAACCATGGAGTTAAAGTGTTTAGGCACTGACTTAAACAAAAATCTACACATCTCTTTCTAGCTCCAGCTACATCCTCTGTTCATCTCCATCTCTATCTATTTGTATATCACAACATGAAATTTAAATCTACAGCAGATGTCTAAATATCATGGATCAAGTTTCCCTATTCCAAGGTATCAGGGATACTCCTACCCAGTAGCGAAGTGCCTGAATGGCCAAATCAAAAATTAGACTATTTAGTAGGCATGGGGACAGTAAGAGAAGTAGCATAAACTTGATATATACTTAATTGAGGCCATGAGAAGCAAAATAAATCATTCTGTCTGCTAAGTATGAAATCCTCCTATTTTTCAGCATCCTCCCATCTTCCCTAAATAGTGCTATGTAAGCACAATAGGCAACAGGCTCCTATTCCTAGATTCACAAGGAAATCCTTCTTTATAAATACTTTCCTGCAATCATATCAATATAAATGAATCAGCTATGGTATGACTTTTTCCCCATAAATCAGCTATCAGATATGCCTGCCTAAGATATTTATTCCACTCACATGTTTCCTAATTTCTCCCTGATTTTTATACTCATGCATAATGGTTTTATATGTTCTAGTTCTATATTCTAAGGTCTCTGTCTTTTCAATTCCATATTTCTAGTTAAGAAGTAGAAATTCTTGAAGATTGACCAGGCTGTATTTGGAATTCAGAGATCATATTTGGCTTCGAGAGATCATGTTTATGCTTACCTTGGTTTTACATGTTAATTCTGTAATGAAAAGAGAGAAATAACATGGGATAAATTTAAATTACAATATGTTAAAAAGCAGTATCCATGACATATTTTCAGAGGTAGCCTTGTGTGAAGTGTTGGACTATGTTATGAAAGGTTTGCAAAACTGACTGAGATTTTCCCTCTATATGCCTTTTGCATTAGGTGTCTTGGGAGCACCTCCTGCAGCAGGTGGAATCTGTTTCCCATGGTCTTGACTAGAGCTCGCCATGCTTTGGTGAAAAGGACATTGTTCCAATCTGAGCCTAGGCCTCCAGAAGCTTTTCACAGTTTTGCTCTCCCTTCTAAAAACTTGCCCATTCACCATGTAAAAAATCTCAGACTATTCTGCTGGATTATGAAAGACTTGTGGCCCAATGGTTCTCATTTTTCTAGTTGACAACTGTCCAGACCCCATAGCATAGCTGCCTTTCTGACAGGCTGTGGGGTAGATGCATGAATGAACTCATCTGAGGATGAAAGAACTGTCTAGCAGAACTCAGCCAAAATTGCTGACTCACAGAATCATGAGCCAGATAAATAGTTGCTGTTTCAAGCCACCAAGGTTTGCATTGTTTGTTATTGTCAAGCGTTGATTTGTGCTCCCCACAGACAAGTTTGTACATTGACATTTTAATCTCTGATAACTCTGTGTGTGGCCTTATTTAGAAATACAGTCACTGAAGCTATAATTAGTTAAGGTTGGATGTGGTCCTGCTGGAGAAGGAAATGGCAACCTACTCCAGTATTCTTGCCTGGAGAATCCCATGGACAGAGGAGCCTGGCAGGCCGTGGCCCGTAGGGTCACAGAGAATTGGGCAAGACTGAAGCGACTAAGCATGCACGTGCTCCTGCTAGAGTTGGATGGGCCCCAGTCCGATAATCCAGTATGAATTGTGTACTTAGAAAAAGGGAAATGTGGAAACAGACATGTACAAAGGCAGAACACCATGGGAAGATTAAGGCAGAGATAGGGGTGGTGCTTCTCCAAGCCAAGGGACACCAAAAGAAACAAGGACACCATGTATTCTGGGGAGCACATGACCAGAAGCCAGGAGAGAGGTCCTGAACAGCTTTTCTCTGGGAGTCCTCAGAAAGAGTCAAACCTGCCAATACTTTCATCTTGAGCTTCTAGCCTTCAGAACTGAGGCAGTTAATTCCTATTGTTTAAGCTGCTTGGCTTATGTTGTTTGTTATGGCATCTTTAGCAAACTAATACAATTATGCAGCCAAGGATAACTAATCTAAGCCACACACTTGTTTATTAGGAAATATAGGATAAGAACTTTGCTTTTAAAGTGTTTGCATATATTCTAACATCCAATGCTATTCAGAAAATTTAAAAATATCTTGGGCTATCTTATATTGCTGGTGAAAAAAAAAGTCATGAGGGCTGTGTATTTGCCATTATTTAGAGAAGAAGGGATTGACTGGATGTGTCAGGCAAGTCATGAAAAACGAATGGGAATGGAAGAAATTGCAGAAATAAAGTTTCAAGAACTCAAATGAAAGGATGTTTATGGGAAAATGCATGTGTCAAATCAGCTGTTTAGATCATTTTATGACAATTAAAAAGAATGACTACGATATAGATAGATTTGGACATGGGTTTGAGCGGACTCCTAGAGACAGTGAAGGACAGAGAACCCTAGTGCGCTACAGTCCATGGGGTCACAAAGAGTTAGATATGACTTACCGACTGAACAGCAACAAGGTAGATTAGAAGGGGTCAAGATCCCATAAAACCTAATTATACCATTCAGATGTAGTTTAAGACTATACAAGCTTTATCGAACTTTAATGCATGGCAAATTCATACCAAAAATTTCAAGTTCTGGGTAAAATGCGTGGGACTGTTAGAGATTTCAGGAAGAATGACTACTTGGAAGCGTCTCACCATATTCTTACTAATGAAGTTCTGAGTAACTTATGAAAGTCAATAACTTATGAAAAGGAAAGACTGATGTAAATATTCATCAAGAAAAATTGTTGCAAGGCTTAGTAAGTGCTAAATGTGTTTTAATTCTGGGCACGTGGTTTAATTTTGCCAAACTGATTTTTTTGAAAAAATGGAGTCAGACACGACTGAGCAACTAAGCAAGTCAATGCGTGTGCACACACATCACACACACACACACACACACATTGTATATTTTTAAATGTAACTGTTCCTGTTTTTGCCAGGCAGAATTCAGGAGGTTAAATATATAAATGCTACAGAAGAGTTCATGTAGAAATCAGCACTAGAATTTAGATTGCCTCAGATCACATGTGCATGTCCAAGCAAAATGGTGCCCTGAGCAGCTGGGCGTGTTTTCATATGTTATAAACTAGTGGACCCACTTGCATTGTTCATGAGAATTGTAAATACCTTAATATAAATAGATATTTATTGTCATAACCTGGAGAATGATGCATATATTGCCAATTGGGAAAATAGGTTTACATAAATCAATAATTACCTTTTGTAATATGGAAACTAGTTGAAACAGCTGTTTATTTTGCATGTCTCTCAAAGTTGGAAGTCACATGTTGTTTTCTATTTTACTTTGATTTTACCTATTCTGAAGTATACTTTCCTTTAAAAAAAAAAAAAAAAAACTTCTGCAACTTTCTAATGTTAATTTGAATAAAGGATAAGGAGGGATTGGGGGCAGGAGGAGGAGGGGATGACAGAGGATGAGATGGCTGGATGGCATTGCTGACTCAATGGACATGAGTCTGAGTGAACTCCAGTAGTTGGTGATGGACAGGGAGGGCTGGCGTGCTGTGATTCATGGGGTCGCAAAGAGTTGGACACGACTAAGCAACTGAACTGAAGTGAATACAATCCTAAAGAATTCTTTCAATTTAATTTTAAAAATCAGCTAGTATACTCATGTTTTGCAGTAACAAATGTTCTGGCAGAATCTTAATCTTACATCATCAGTGTAGTTCAAAAGTGGTTTGGGTTTTGCTGTACCTCCTTTCCTCAGTAGTAATGAATGATGAACAAAAAGATATACAGCACAGCTGGAAAAACCAGTCATCTTGTTCAAATAAATTGACTTACAAAAAGAAAATGCATAAATACTCCATAAAACTATATTCTGAGAATTCCAAGTGGTGTAATTCTCTCAGAAATAAAACCTAAAGTGCTAAGAAAGTAGAGATTTCCAGAGAAAGAAGAAAGAGTACAAAACAGTACTGTATGTATATGTAGGATCAGAAAGAAGTGATAACAGTGGAAAAGATGAAATTATGTTTTAGAAACAGAATATGCTTCTAAATATTATGGAAAGAAAATATGAAATTATTCATACAGTATAAATTTTAAGACAAAGAGGTTTATGCTATCAAACTTTTCTAGAGTCACAGTTCTCATACATTAGAACCTAGAAAAATATAGGTACATGCATCGATGTTCTATCAAAAACTAATTTGTGGGAAATATATATATACACACACATAATAAAATAAAGCCACATAAGATATACATCCGGGGAAGGCAATGGCACCCCACCCCAGTACTTTTGCCTGGAAAATCCCATGGATGGAGGAGCCTGGTAGGCTGCAGTCCAAGGGGTCGCTAAGAGTCAGACATGACTGAGAGACTTCACTTTCACTTTTCACTTTCATGCACTGGAGAAGGAAATGGCAACCCACTCCAGTGTTCTTGCCTGGAGAATCTCAGGGACGGGGGAGCCTGGTGGGCTGCCGTCTATGGGGTCGCACAGAGTCGGACACGACTGAAGCGACTTAGCAGTAGCAAGATATACATCTATTAGTGATAATCTTTTAGGATTCTTTTTAAATTGCAAAGCCCCAAAACAAACCTTTGAATTGAATCAGAAGATGAATAAAAAACATGGATGTGTTTGTTATACATAACGGATGCTTTCTGTTTTTAACAGCTGTTGTGTAAGTTTTAAAATGCTCCAGAATATTATTGGCCCATGTCATTTGTTATCACTAGTGCTGAATTGTTTCTTGTGATTCACACATACTGCGTGCTCTCAAAGAAAGGCATTCTTAGCAAATCATTTATCCTGTTCTTGTTGTATATACCAGTCTCTAATGGAAGGCTAAATTTATGGTTAATAAGCTATGCATAAAAATGTTTAAGTGTAACAGTTTCTATTCTAAATAAGGAGGAAATAAAAATTGAACTGTAGAAATCACAACTATAGATTTTAGTTTAAATCAGATATATTTATCATAGTACCCTAAATAATATGAAAAATATTCTGATGGATATTCATGAACATGCTTTGAAAACAACTGATTTTCTGTAGAATTTATGGGAGTTTATGGAAATATAATGAAATGTTTCATCCCTTTGTTGGAAGGTATGTGATCCTTAGAAGTTTCTTTCACTGACTTGTAGAAACAAGCATTTAAATGGGGCCTGTATCTGGGTATATGTTTAACAAAGGTTGTGCCAATCAAATACAAAAAAAAAAAAAAGTAAGATGATGATCAAGTGAACCTTATAATTTTGGTATCAAGGATATAATTATGAGTATCTCATTTCTGTCATATTCTATCTTTGATAAGTTTATTATGAATTAAGAGATTATATCTGAATGTGTAAAAATACAACAGAAGTTGTGGGTGTTATGTTTTTATTGATATGAGAAAGGAAAACTATGGTATTTGTGTCTTGAAAGGATCCCTGTGCCTAGCCCTAAGTTTAAATACCTAAGTGATACAGAGAAGGGTTGATATGTCATGTCCATAAGAAGATTTGGAAAAGCAGTTCAATTTCAAATGAGTTAAACCACTAATTAGCAACCAGTTTTTCTTTTTAATAAGTTTAATATCTGTTTCCACTCTGTCCCTTAAAAAAAAAAACACCAAAACAGGTTTTACAAATGTAGATACAGATCAAGGCAGCAAGAACCTGTGGTTTAATATTCATGTTATTTTTACTTTATTGTTTTGTATCAAAGTCTCATTGCCAAGTCATGCAGAGCACTGGGGTCATTAAGCTTACAATTGACAAAATAAAAAAAATTCTGGAAAATAGCTTCAGTTTCCAAGTGGTTTTGGCAAAAGAAACGTGGATAATTTGTGGTATTTGGTGCCAGTAACATTTTAAAGCTGGATTCATATCAAGACCATTAAGCATCTTTCATAAAAAAATGAAGAAAAACTGATCCTCTCCCCTTTCTTTCTGTACTGGAGCTTTCAGAGCTGCCAACTTGGATGTCAAAACACTCAGCTGAACGTTCCTCTATGACTAGAGTCTCCAACATGTGTTAAAATTTGGCTGAATTAAAAATATGCCAACAGTTAAACATCTTGAGTCCTTTTCATACTGAGTTCCTGGCATTTAATTGTGGTGCCTCCGTCACTTACCAGTCTCTAGCCATGACTATAGGAATTTTCATTTGTCAACATTTTGCAATTCTGTGTTGTACACATTTAATTCATTAGCTTATTGGTTGTTTCATTCTTTTTTCTAAGCCTGTAAATGCCAGAAGGACATATGGATAGTTCTGTGGGAAACAATCACCTTTTCTCTGATGAGTAGATATATTTGCTTTAGGATAGAAACAAACCATAGCTACTGGTTTTTAACTCATAATTATTTTTCCTTGGGGTACCTTCCTGTGAAATGCTATCATTTTGTCCAGGTTCAAACTTTGAAGAGAATCTGCTCCTCTCCAATTACTATTCTTTTGCAAAAGGAAAGCCCTCAAGATGATAGCAAGGGATGAATCACCATGACATTTAAAATTCCAATAAAAATGCTTATTAATGGAATTTAAACAGTTCTTTCATGAAAAATAAGATTAAAACATAACAATACATTTTGCCTTAAGTAACATTTTATCATGTCACCTAATTTTTTCACATGTATATGAAATCAACATTATTGTAAGTACCCTAAGGACAATTCTTTTTCCAGTTCAGTTGCTCAGTCGTGTCCGACTCTTTGAGAATGGATTGCAGCATCCAGGCTTCCCTGTCTGTCACCAGCTCCTAGAACTTACTCAAATTCATGTCCATTGAGTCAGTGATGCCATCCAACCATCTCAAATAACAAATAGTACTTGGTATAATGTGAGCACATCGGGCTCACAAAGTATCTTCCAGTTAGTTGGTTAGGTTGGTTTTTAACTTTGAGGGATAAAACCATTACATATCTATATTACAAAAGGAAAATAATTAAAAATTATAAATCTGTAACTAATTTCATAGCTAGGTGTAATAGCTGTGAAATATGTAAGAATACATTTCATTTCTTCCTGTTCTTTTATTGTAGTAAGTGTAAAAATTTAACTTAGTGATAATGTAAAAAATATTTGACTTGTTTTTCCACAAAACATATATAGATTTCAGGAAAAAACAGTTGGAAGTTGAACATGTATTAATATTAATGAAATTTTTTAAGTGTCAAAGTCAACCAGAGAATCAGAATAACTTGAGTTTAAATTATGATTTTTTTACACATAGGAACATCATTGCTTACTATATACCTTGTTACAGACTTCCCTGGTGACTCAGCTGTGAAGAACCTGCCAGCATTCAGGAGACATAGGTTCAATCCCTCGGTCAGTAAGATACTGTGGAGAAGGGCATGGTAACCCAATCCAGTATTCTTGCCAAGGAAATCCCTGGATGGAGGAGCCTGGCGGGCTATAGTCCATAGTGTCAACTGAAGCGACTAAGCACGCTTATCTTGCTATAAGAAGTTACTCAAAAGTCTCTAAGCTTCTCCCATGCCTCTTATTATTTTTTAAGGTAATTTAGTAAGTGACTGACATAATAATTGGCAACATATACTTTGAGGACTTCCCAGGTGGTGCTAGTGCTAAAGAATCCACCTGCCAATGAAGGAGACACAAGAGATAAATGTCTGATCCCTGGATTGCGAAGAACTCTGAGTAGGAAGTGGCAACCCGATCCAGTATTCTTGTCTGGGAAATCCCACGGACAGAGAAGTCTGGTGGGCTACAGTCCATAAGGTTGCAAAGAGTGGAACACGGCTGAGCAGAGCAACAAATAATTTATTCCCCTCCTTAAGTTAGTCTATAGGCAATAGTTTGAAGAGCACAATAGATCTCTTAGTGTTAAAAGGTCATTTAAAGCAATACTATTATATTTGAGATGGTAAAATACTCTTGAAATTTTCACTTTATTTAAATTAAAAACAGGAAATTCTGGATAGGTAAAATAATCAGTACTGAAAAAAAAAGACAGCTTTAATAGTTTAACTTAAAACAAGGACCGATATTTTATAGGCGATGATATAAAAATGGCTGTTATGTTTTATATATGGAAATAAAGCTAAAAATTATAAGGAAAAAATTTAATCTTTTCTAACAATAATTTGTTTACCTCAAATGCTAACTTAAAAATCATTCAAGTGAAGATGATTCACATAACCTCAAGATAAAATTGTGATGAAATTATTTCTGGTATATTTTAATTCATGTTTTACTTTCAATGTGAGCATAAAGGTTTCCATTTTTCAAAAAGGATATTGAAAGCTTTGATCAGTTTTTCCAAGTTTAGCTTAACTTTGATATGCATATTATTGTCTTATAGGCATCATCCTTTTTTTTTTTCTTTTTCCTTTAATTGTTAACTGGTCTCACTCTGCTAGATAAATGTTCATTGTCAATGGCTTAAAGTTCTTTTAACACCTTCTTTAGGACCTCTTTTGCCTTTAGGGACCTAGATTTTTTTAAAATTAAATTCAAAATTTGTATTTGAAATATATTAATTATATTTTCCATTGCCATGAGAGAGAGAGAGTAGTAACTCTATTAGTATCAAATGGTGTATGTTTGCATTAGTCAAGACTTTCCAGGGAAATAGGACTGACAGGATATCTATATCTGTCTGTCTATCTGTCTGTCTATCTCGAGAGGTTTATTGTAGGAACTGGCTCACATAATACTGAAGGGCAAGAAGCCACCCAATCGGCTGTGTTGAAGATGGGGAACAGTGAAAGTCAGTGGTAGAATTCAGTCTGAGAACGATGACAGGTCTGTGGTACACATCCGAATCTGAGTCTGAAGACCAGAAAACCAGGAATGCTGATGTCAGAGGGCAGGAAAGGATGCATATACCATTTCAGAGAGAGAGCAAATTCCTCCTTCCTCTACCTCTGTTGTATCCAGGCTCTCACCAGATTGGGTGATGTTCACTCTCATTGGGGAGATCATCTGCTCTAATCAGCCAGGGATTCAAGTGCAAATCTCCTCTGGAAAGACCCTTGCAGGCACATCCAGAGATAATGTTTTACCAGCTCTCTGGACAGCCTTTGGCCCAGTCAAGTTGACACACAAAATTAGCCATCACTTGATGTTTGACTAATGACTGATTTTACTAATTTATTAGTAGAAATGATTTGGTTAAGGCGATTCTTTTTTCTTATGTAAAACTTATAACTGGGAGACCCAAATATTGTATAACAAGGGACACTTTTACTACTCAATTATAGCCAACACTACAAGTTTTAACGTGTAGTATATACAAATTATACTTGTATACTTATCCATATTACAAGTTATAATGACAGACTGACGAGTTATTTCAGCTTTGATTTAAACTGCCGCTGGAACACTGAAGAATTAAAAATTCATGAAATTCATATAAAAGTTAGATCTTTACCAACATATACTTAATTTTGTACTGGGATGAAAATCTTTATAACGAAATCTTAAACTTTAGCTTGTTTTGAACACAACAATGTATTTTATTTATTAAATAGTATTCAGCTCACTTAAAATTTTGTTTTTACTTAAAGCGAGTACTCAAATAAGTAGCACTCTGATGAGTGGACAGTAAATAACTTCTTAAAACAAGGATGGACATTTCACTCATACAGAACCAAGAATGGAGAGCTTCTGTCCCAATGCCAGTTTGATGTCATTTGCTACCTCTGCCCTAAACTTTTTATGGTTTCCCATCTGCCTACCAAGATGTACCCCATCCTTACTCACACCCCACTGCTATCTAACCTCCTGTCCAGCTACTTCCCTCCTCTTTTATGACCCCCAGTTCAAGGAGTTTTCTTGTTACTCCCAAATATGCCTGCAAGCTCCTCTTACAGGGATGGAATTCCGGCAGCTTTGTCTGCCTAAAATATTCTTCCCACAAAATAGGCAGATGTCTCACCTACCTTCTTCCATTTCTACAAAAGTAACACCTCATTGAGAACTTACCTGCCCACCTTGTTTAAGAATGCAAAAGCTACCCCTTTACTTCATCTTTTTTATTTTTCTCCACAGCACATGTCACTTTTAATATGGCTTTTGCTATATCTCTTTTTTCTCAGCAGTCTGTTTTGTGGAAACTATATATATATATATATATATATATATATATATATATATAAAACATATATACAGAGTATATTACAAGCTCTATAAGGGAGCAATTTCAACTCTTTGTTGACTAATTTATGCACAGTAGCTAGAATGACACCTGAGACTTAATAAGTACTCAGCAAAGAAATAGGAACAAACTGATTGAATGAATCATATATTCCTTATCAGAATCACTTTAGTTTTGAGTGTCTAAATTAATAGACATTGTCAAGAGTTTAAAGAAATATGGAAAATTGTGAGTGTTTTGTGTATTTGAAATAAAGGAGAACTGTAGATTTCATCTGAAGTGAATAGAATGGTTATTGTTCTGCTCTATCAGGAAATGAGTGCAATGGATTTGGTAATTGATGCCTAGAGGATCCTATCACATCAGAAGTATGTGTGGTTAGCATACAGAATAGACCAGGATCAGAGAACACTGCTCCCAACATCAGACTTAGCCCTTCATCTTCTTGTGATTTGCCGATCCACGTCTGGGTTCCATCTCATGAACCGACCGAGGAAGCAGTGTTTATGTGCTCTGTTCATGTGCAGAGATATGTGTATATCAAATTAGTTGTTCTTTGATTTAAAGGATGATTGACTCAGTGCAGTGGCAAAGGCAGCTATTATTGCCTAGAGCACAGGGAAGCACAGGAACCATCAGTGCAGACTAAATAAGAAGTGTAGCAAATTTTTTACTTCCTGAAAAAGACAAGGGTAGACATGTATGTCCAGTATAAGCTCTAGGTATTTTTTCTCTTAAAGAGTATTTAGCTCTGGCCATAGGTATGTGTTGAATACACCCATACACACACATACCCCCTTTAGAATGTTTCGTGTGTATACATACTATGCAGTATGTAGGAAAATAAAATATAAAAGAATTTGAAAATGAAAACATAAAATTATATATGCAATAGACGCATGGCCAAAGAACAATGCCTTTGCCTACACATTTAAACCTGATTATTGAATATTAGAAGAGACAGTGCCCTTTATAATTAAGTGAATTAAAAAGCAATTTGCAACTGAGGGAAAACCTAAACAAGATATTTGCATAATTATTTAAGTCTGATTTTACACTAAGTGGGCAGGATAAATACTGGAAGGATACATTGAAACGTAGTTTAAAGCATGTAATTATAGCATAATTATCTGGGAAGCAGCAATAGCAGGGTGATAACTTGTTTGAAAATCTGAAATGGGCACATGGGGAAGTCTGGTTGCCTCCAATCTGAGATATTCAGTTTTTCTTCCAACTATGGTGCTCATTAGGTGGATTCCTCCTTTGTTGGAGAATTTTAGTGCTGCCTCTGTTGGCAAAACTTCAAATTAGTTGTTGACAAGCTTTGGGAGATGGTTAGGGGTAGGTCTGCCATGCTGCAGCCCATGGGGTTGCAAAGAGTCGGACATGACTGGGAGACTGAACAACAACTCTTGGCTTAGTAGCAGTCAATAAAATAAGAATAATTTAACCCATTGTCTATCTTAAAACTATCCCAGCACAAAGCATATGTGTATATATTATTGCCCTGAATCTGAGATATCTTGATTTCAATCCTTAAACCTGATCAAAATCTATTTCTTAAAAATACTACTGATATTAATAACTCATAACATTTATGAGGAGTAAGGGAAGATAAAAGCTTACTTATACACTTAAATATTTAGAAAGTACTTGATGATTCTAAGTATTCAAACATGTTACGTATTTTTATTCTTTTGAACATTTATAGTTCTATTTTTATCATCTCTTACCTACTCTATTTCTTACACATACGTGTATTGTATATGCTGATTTTATTGCCTACTAATCCCTGGGTTGGGAAGATCCTCTGGAAAAGGAAATGGTTACCAACTCCAGTATTCTTGCCTTGGAAATCCCATGGACAGAAGAGCCTGTCAGGCTATAGTCCATGAGGTGACAAAGGATTAGATATGATTTAGCAACTAAAACAACAACAAAATGGACATAAAACAATATTTTTATAACTATTAACAATTTGGCTTATACAAATATTGACAGAGTAAATCCAGGTGACATGACTTGCACTAGTTTTCCTTATTTGCTTCCCCAGATCTCTTTCCACCTTCCTTGGCTCTACTCTGTCTACAGTTGGCCTCTGCATTTTTGGTAATGGTAGAATTAGCAGACACGCCAAAGGTTAGGTGCTTGCCTTCCCTTAGCTGAATGTCTCTAAAACAATGCCAACTCTGCCTAGAATCTCTTTAGGTTCTTCTGTCCTTCTAAGTTCTGGCAATGCTATTTCTTCCTTTTATCTCTTTATTCTTAGAGATGCAAGCAACTTCAAACAGTTGACAGGCTCTCAGAGTCACGCCTCAACAACCCTTGTTTGATCCATTAATTCTTCCCACAATTGTGTATGTAGTCCCTACATTAATTTATCTTTATTTGAACTATGTGGGGTCAGTTCTGTTTCCTGTGGAATGCTGATTTGATAGTGCTCTGTTCTAGAAGATCTCATTTAGATTGAGCTAGCTTCCCTGATAACTCAGACAGTAAAGAATCTGCCTGCTTTGCAGGAGACCCAGGTTCAATCCCAATCGGGAAGATCCTATGGAGAAGGGAATGGCTACCCTTCCAGTATTCTTGCCTGGGAAGTCCCATGGACAGAAGAGACTGGTGAGCTACAATCAGTGGGGTTGCAAAGAGTTGGACGTTACTGGGTGGCTAACACTTTCACTTTCACTAGGAAATACATAGATGGCACGGACACCTTGGCAGGCTTATAACTGCAATTATTCAAGTTATCATGGGGTAGAAGACAAAGACTTTGGATGTCAAATGCCTGTTGTCCTGGATTGTAATTGAGGTTACAAATACTGTGAGTTAGACTAGCTGCCTCTGAGTGTCCTGAAGGGTTGTTTTCAAACAATAATATCAACAACAAAGTGCCTTTAAATTCCCAACGTAAGTGCTAAGTGGAACAGGCAACTTCTACAGAGGTCTTGAAAATAATTCTTATTGTTTGTTATATTTGCAGGGTAGACAATACTGAAGATCAGGTTTAAGATATAACTTGGTGATTGTAACATCACAAAACCAACTAAATTCAGGATTTCACAAGTGAGTAAGTGAAGTCCCTCAGTTATGTCTGACTCTTTGTGACCCCATGGACTGTAACCTACCAGGCTCCTCTGTCCATGGGATTCTCCAGGCAAGAATACTGGAGTGGGTTGCCATTTCCTTCTCCAGGGGATCTTCCCCAACCCAGGAATTGAACCCGGGTCTCCTGCCTTGCAGGCAGACGCTTTAACCTCTAAGCCACTAGGAACCTTACTTTAAAATTTAGGCACTGATTGGGGAAATGTGGAACCTTGAGATTTGTAAAAAGAATATTTGGACAGACAGACAAAACAAAGAATCTTGGATAACCCCAAATCCCTGAATATTTATTGCCAAAGATACCTAACTATTTTTTCCTGTCTGATGATTGCATTAAACTTTGCAATAACTTCACAGGGGGCAAGTACCACCCACCCCCTTCATGTACCAGCCTTTCCCAGTCGAGGTTCATCAAAATTTTATAGAAAATTTTTCCTATAGCTGTTTTCTAGATTTCCCCAAGAATTGTATGTAACTAGTATCATTCTTCATGCATTGGAGAAGGAAATGGCAACCCACTCCAGTATTCTTGCCTAGAGAATCCCAGGGATGGGGGAGCCTGGTGGGCTGCAGTCTGTGGGGTCGCAGAGTCGGACACGACTGAAGTGATTTAGCAGCAGCGGCAGCAGTAGCATTCTGGATGGATAAACAATAAAGTCATTACGTACAACAACTTCCTTTGGTTATTGAAACAATTTTCTCACAGAATCCCCAGATGTGAAGGATTGGGTTTTGATCCTAGTAAGTGTTAAATAATAGCCCAGAGGAGAAATTCAAGGTCTTTTCTGGGAGGAAATATTATATATGCAAAGGAACTGGAAGACCATGTTCCTTTGTATAAGCGAGAACTAGGGAGCATTTGTAAGAATGAATTCAAAATTTAGTTTAAAAAATTTGCAATGTAAGGTTGGATTGGGTCAGATTTACTGATACAGTGCATTCATTCCGGATTTTCAGTATAATTTTTCAGCTCTAACTTGGATATATAACATTTCTTTTTTTTTTTTTTTTTTGAGATATACTTGAATAGCACCCCACTCCAGTACTTTTGCCTAGAAAATCCCATGGACGGAGGAGCCTGGTGGGCTGCAGTCCATGGGGTTGCTAGAGTGGGACACGACTGAGCGACTTCACTTTCACTTTTCATTTTCATGCATTGGAGAAGGAAATGGCAACCCACTCCAGTGTTCTTGCCTGGAGAATCCCAGTGACGGGGAAGCCTGGTGGGCTGCCGTCTGTGGTCACACAGAGTCGGACACGACTGAAGTGACTTAGCAGTAGCAGTAGCAGTAGATTTCATAGTCTACTTTCAATAAGATCTAGATTCTAGAATTCTCTTGGAATAATATAAAGAATAATGTAGAGTAAGGAATAAGTTTAAGGAAATTATAGTGTTGGGGTAAATCTATTTTGTGGAACCCTCTCACATCCTACAAGCTGTGATGTTTAAGAATAGCACTGAATACTGTATTTATCACGGCATTCAAGGTATTCACATGTGTGTGTAGTAAGTCAACTACAAACGCATTAGTTCCATTCTGAGAGCAGGTTTGTAAGTTCAGTTTGTTCCCAAGTCTGACATACTTAACTTAGGTGCCTAATTAACACACTCAGCTATATAGTACTGTAATATGTTTACTTTTCACACAAATAATACATTAAAAAAGAGCACAAAAATAAAACCTTTTAAATCTTATAGTATAGTACCTTGAAAAGTACATCAGTGCTATACAACAGCCAGCATACAACGAAAAGGCAAGAAGAGTTACTGACTGGGACACAGAGGGCAAACTGCAATTTAACTCATGACTGAAAGCACATTTGTGTCTTTGAAAGTGCACACCTTGAAGGGTATATATATATATATTTGTTTTGTTTCTCTCACCCAATGTACTCTCTTGCTTTTGTTTTCATTGGGATTCAGTAACACCATTTCCTTCTCTTGTTCCTTAAGTGTCCTGCTCTGTGTGTGTGGTCTGGATGCCCCACTATTCTTTGTTTCTTATTTGTAATCTTGCCCCAAATGTGTAAACAATCCCTTCATTAGCATCTCTTTTGAACTATCTGAACTGAATTTATGTATACATGGAGACTCTTCACTTTTAATTTCTTTCTTTCTTTTTTTTTTATTTTCAAAGTGTTCTGTGTCAGATTACTAACACAATCATGCTTTGGGTCTTTCATAAATTTTGAGTGTAAGGAGTTTTCTTGGAATTAGTCTGTCTGTTTGCAGAGATATATAAATTCCTTTGTGAACTAATTGAAATTCCTCTAGGTAACATGTGCCAACCATTATATTCACTATCATAAAACTTATACAGTAAGAGCTGAATTACTTTGTTAATTTTCCGTTTTCAAATCAGACCATTGATTTGTCAATTTTGGGTATAGAGTAATAAATTTAGGATGTAAAATTTATAATACCATTTCATAAATAATTAAAATATTAAACTAAACATGCTTAGGACATGAACTATGTGTATATATTTTGTTATAAACCTATATTCTCTTCATTGAATAATAATTATATTTAGAGAAGCACATGATTTCAAATCGTGGTTGCTCCTTGAATCTGTAAGATCACAAGAATACATAAAAATACACTGCAGAGGCATAACTTTTTTATTGCCATATGTTTTAAAATAATTACAAGAACATAAAATACATCTGGGAACTTGTCTCAATTAGAAGTCTTGCTCCTCAGGGAAACATGATAATTTAGAAAGCAGGAGTTTCTTATAAACTGAAAAGATTCACATGATTTATTGATGTCCATTATTTCATGAGTAAAGAAAATAGATTTTTAGTATCTCTAACTGAATGGGGACTGATAGATTTCCAGGACAAAAATAATAGTCATTTTAAAGAATTATGATCATGACCAGGTTTTAGTGATAAAACCGGAATGATTAGATCACTACCTATACCATAACCAAGAGTATACTGAAGTCCAGACTGTGCTTCCATGTCTGCTAAATCTGTGTGCCTTCCAGGTCATTCTTCAAGTACCAAAAGCAAATAAGTAATTTTTCTCTAAATGTATGTACATACATACACGTGTGTTTGTCATTTCAGCAAGAGGTCCTCCTACTGGAACTTGGCTGGCCTTATTATGTAAAGTAAGGAGAGCTAATGTGACCTGTGGGCAAAATGGCCCCATGTTTTTGTTTTTATGGACCAAAAATATCTTTCCTTGTAGAGACAAAAATTGTTTTTATTGTTTAGTCACTAAGTTGTGTCAGACTCTTGTGATCCCATGGACCATGAACCGGGCTCCTCTGTCCGTGGGATTTCCAGGGCAAGAATATTGGAATGAATTGCCATTTCCTTCTCTGGGAGATCTTTCCAACCCAGGACTGAACTTTGGTCTCCTGCATTGCAGGTGCATTCTTTACTGCTGAGCAACCGTGAAAATTATAGAACCCTATATAAAGATTTCTAATTGCCACATTGAATACTCCTGGCTCTCTTAGAGTTTGTATTAAATGCAAAATGAAGGGCAAAAAGACCATCTTCCAGACAGCTTTAACAATTTGTCTCCATCTAGTTTCCCAAACAGAAAACCTCAAATATACTTTCAATGTGGATGATTCTGAACCATTTTGCTCATGTAAGTGTTATTCACAAAACCAGGTTTCCCTGTGCATTCTGTCTTCATCTGTCTGTTTTTAAATCTTTGTTCCCATCATCTCTGAGTCCAGTCAACACCTTTCCCAATTTGAACCATTTCATTAATCTCAAACTGACATCTGTCAAGTAAAGCTTCCATATAATATACTTTCTGCTCTAGCAGAATGTCTTTTCAAAATATGTGAATGATTCCAACTTTAAAAACTAATTCCCTCCCAGTATCCCTAGGATTAAGAATAAAAATCTTCATAGACCCAAAATGCCTTTTCCATTCAAACGCTATAACCTTTCCTGCAGGAGTCAGTCCTCACTTTTACCCTCAAGCACATGCACTTGTACCTTGCTTTAGAGACTTTACATAAATTGCTCCCTTAGTCTGCAGAACTCTAACTTATTTTTCAGTCTCAGCGTAAATGTCATTTCCTCCAGCAAGTTTCCCTGACCTTCAGCCTGGGATAAAATGTCTCAGTGTAGGCTCATATAGCATCTTGAAATGTTTACATTTCAGTTTCTGGGATCTTGTTTGATGTGCGTCTCCCTTCCTGTTCTGTTCTGTGAGTACCATGGGCCTATGAGCTTTCTTTATCACTGTGGCCCTTGCCTCAGTCTCATGCACACATATAGAAGGTATTTCATTTCTTTTTTAATCAACAAAGTTTTCATCAGTTCCTCTTAGGGCTTCAGCATGAACCGGGATATAGTAAGTACTCAATTTTTGATGAAAATTAATGTTAGTAATAAGCTTTTGAGGAATACCTTTTTGCATATGTGAGAGACTGATTTTTGAATAAAATACCCAATGGGGTTTTCTATGTACTGTATATACACTCTTTAAAAATATTTAAATATTTTATTATTTATTGTATGTCTAGGCTATTTTGCTCTTTGCTAGTAAGCTCAGATGTATTTATCATTTAGAATTAATAGCTCTTCTTAGTCAAGCTTTTAAGCAAAAATATATTTCCTTTTTTCCTTCCCTCTACCCATTTAATTACTACTCAGGTTTTGTTTTTCTTTTAATGGACCTTTGAATCTGTGTCTTTTATTGTACTCAGTTTCAGATTTTTTTTGGAATTAAGCACAATATAAATAGTAAACTAAGAACAGTTGAAAACCTATTTTGGTGTTAAACAATTCCTCCAGCAGTCATCACTCTTATTTTACGGTCTTCTTTGGAAATGATCCCCTAACCTAACAATTGAAATAAAAGAATTTCTCAGATTTTTCAGTGTTCTCAAAATTTACAAAAATAATGGATTCAGGTATGTATGCTTGCTGAATATATTTCTGTAAAACAATGCATACTACAAAGTCACATGCTAACAATTCAAAACTTATCAAAATAAAGTTGTTGCTGTTTAGTTGCTCAGTTGTGTCTGACTCTTTGCAGCCCCATGGATTGTAGCGGGCCAGGCTCCTCTGTCCATGGGATTTCTCAGGCAAGGATACTGGAGTGGGTTCCTATTTCCTTCTGTAGGGGATCTTCCAGGCCCAGGGATCAAACCTGCGTCTCCTGCTTGGCAGATGGATTCTTTTACCACTGAGCCACCAGGGAAGCCCAGAATAAAGTTAGAGCTTGTATACTCAGAAAGAACAGAAATGATAGCATTGCTAACAATAATGCTTGTGTGTATGGTCAGTTGTATCTGACTCTTTTTGATCCCATGGACTAGGGCTATTCAAATGACAGGTACATTTCTGATAAACAAATGAATTAAACAATCATTACATAATTTGACTTTAGAAATAATATGAAAGTAATTTGATGGAAGAGGAGATAAGGGAGGGTTGAAGATACTGCTCTGAAAAAAAAAGAATATTTGCAAAGATTAGTGAGAACTCTCCAGTAAATTTTTTCCAATATGGATCACTGGGCTGTACTGAAATAAAGGGAGAATTCTGAGCAAAATGGCACCATATATAGCTTGGTCCTCAGACAGCATGATGAGTTTAGTTCTGTTAGGATTCATGGTGAAATCTGCTGTACCGGTAACAAACAAGCAACTATATGATAGAAGTTTTAATATTAGGAGTTGGGGAAAATTGTGTTATTCAACCAACTTCCATGTTAAACAGGTATCATTTCCTTATTTACCAAGCTCTCACTTTCATGAGTTTGAAGCCTTTATGTTCATTACTGAGTCATGTTTTAAGACAGGCAGTAGAGACCACATTTGATCTTTACTCTAGAGGAAGGGATGAATATGAAAATAGTTCCAAGCCGTGCTTCTCAAACTATGATATTCATACAAATTACCTGGAGATCTTGTTAAAAAGCTAATTCAGATTCAAATTCAGTTTGTCTGGGAGGGGCTTCAGATTATACATCAAGATAATGCATATGCTATTAGTTCACAGAGCAGACCTCCACTAGCAAGAGTCTAGATGAGCTCTGCTCAGTAGAAATGTGAGTCATGCATGTAATTTTAGACTTTTCAGTAGCCACATTAAAATAAAAATAAATAGGTAAAATTTATTTATTTACCTTTTTACCTATTTTAGGTAAAAAAATATTTTACCTATTCACAATATATTTTATTTAACCTAATATACTCAAAACAGTATTATTTCACCATGGAATCAATATGAAAATTTTAATGAGCTATTTTACATTCTCTTTTCATATAGCTGTTTAAATGTTGTATTTTCATCAGAAATGCCTGATGCTATTTACATTTGAAAAAAGTAGAGTAACATCTCCAGTTGTTCCAAATATACTTAAAATATTTCCAACTGACTTAGAGTATTAGAGTTTAAAATTAAATTTTAATTAATTAAAATTAAAAGAAAGTAAACATTTGGTGCTTAAATTGTCACATTTCAATGCTAAGCTGCCACACATAGCTAGTACTTGCCATGTGGGTCAGCACAGATACATAGACTATTTTAACTAGATTTAAATATTTTAAACAGAATATTTAATGGAAATTTACAGCAAGCTTCAGAAAACAACATACAATTTCTCCTTCAGTAAAAATTGTTTGGAGTTTTAATACATTCCAACTCTTTTGCTGAGTGTTTTAGCTAGATAAAGTAAAAGGAGAAAACAATTTTAAGGATATAAAATGCCTTATAAAGTATAAGACCAGGAATTCAGCTGAGCATCAGTGGCTGAAACTTGGAAATGCAAAACCGAGAGAAAATATATTTGCATTTACTCTGTATCCATTTGGAAAGAACACATTTCTTCTCATTCCCTGCAGGACAACATCTGTCTCTCCTCTTCATCCACATCCTGTGTGAAGGAGGCTTACCCCCAGCCTCCTCAGGTTACATACTGTGCTGGTTATTTCCTTCTTTCTATTCTGTGCCAAGCCCATCCTTCTTTCTCTTTTCTGTGACACTGGAGCTGCAGCCTGCACAGCACCATCATCAGACTCCTTGATGGTGGCACTAGGTTTTTGTCTACAGTCTGGAATGAGAGTGAAAGGCAGGCATCTGGGAGAAGGGTTGTCTTTGTTTTTAAATTACCATATCCTGTTACTTTCAGTTTGATAACAGAAGATAACACAGGCTCTTTCTAGCCTTGGAATATTTCAGCATCCTCTTCACTAGCTATGCTCTGAATAGATTCTAGTACCAGCCAGATTATCCCTTCCTCTTTGGAAAGGCAGATGTGTCCTGCCCTCTTCAATGGTCTGAGGTTCTTTGAGCTCTTAGATTCTGGTCACATCATCTCTTAATTTTGGTCTGTGAGTGGTAGCTTCAGGGTTAACTCAGTCCCACTGGTGGTGGTTCCTTCCTGGCTAGTGATATAAGAACTAACTCAGCTCCACTGGCGGTATGTTCTACGTAGTGGATGATATCTATGCTACCTCAAGGTTTTCCTTTTTGCTCTTTCATTTTTCTCATATCTGGATAATCAATCTGCCCTATTAAATCTCCTCTTTTTAAAAAACATTACATGGTTTCTATTTTCCTGATTCACACTGACTGATATACTTGGAACAGAGAGAAAGTCACTGCAGTCCTTCAATTTAAATTCCAAGAGATAGGAGAGTTCCTACTCACCTATATTATGTCTGGGGGGAGGGGAGTGGAGTCCATTATTGATCTAATCAACTACAGAAAAGAGAATAGTTTCTTGTATTAGAAAAAAAAAAAAAAAGGCTGCTGGAAACTGGAATCCTCCTGCTTGATGTTATGTTTGCTTGTTCTCAGAGAAAAGAAATAATGAGATGTACAGCTATCTCAAAAATATTTCTACCTAAAGGATAATCATAGAGTTAAAGATCTATATACATGACTACATTAATCTGATAGATTTCATTCACTTGACCACCTTTCCAGTTAATTAAACAAGTTTAGCAACTCTTATCTGATGAAGTACTTTTCTCTAGAAATTATTCCACTTTTCTCCTATATCATTATCAAAAGTACATCTACTGGATATTTTCTGATAGTATAAGATAAAAACCGTGTTATTTTTATGTGAATAAAATATTATTTGGTTCACCTCCAATTTCAGCTATTATTCCTTTTCCTTTTGTCTTTACATAAATATTCCTCCAAACAGTTTCCAGTATGAGTGATTTCTACCCCCTTTCTTTACATTTGCCATGAAAATCATTACTTTTAGGAATTCATTCCTGTATTTGTGCAGAAACTGCTCACATCAAAGTCTAAAAATGATGTCTCTGTTGTTAAAACCAGTGCCCAATCTCAGCTGATCTAAAAGCAACAAGTACACTTGGTCGCATCTTCCTTGATGTGCAGGCCATCACATTCTTCTGTTTTTTGTTTTTTTCTTTCCCTTTGTGTATCCTCTTTGTCTCCATGACATCTAAATTCTAGTCCTTGGACTGCTTCTCTCCTTACACTCACTTTGTAACCTCATCAATTCTCTTGGCGTTAGATAGGTTGACAAGTCCCAAATCTATACCTTGGCTCTGAACTCATCTCTGAATCCAGACTCATATATCTAAAGTGAATTTGACATCTCTACTTGAATGTCTGAAAGGAATCTCAAGCTTTAAAAGTAATCCCCCCAAAATCTTGCAAAAATATTTTAAAAAGCTTTGAAAAGTATTCATCCAATGCAATCCCAAATTGGCCTCCTCACCTCATCACCTGCCCTGTTTTAAAATATGTCAGCTTCTATTTCAATTGCTTACCCTGAAACTTGTCATTCAACCTTTCCTTATCTTTGTCTTTCACACTTCACATGTAAGCTAAAGGAGTTCTGTTGGTTCTACTATCAAAATATACGTGGAAGCTGATCACTTCTTTCAGCCACTTGTAGTTCTACTGCCCTCATGCAAGCTAATGGTATATTTCTAAAATACCTTATCTTGGTAGCTTTATAATTGGTGTCTTGGCCTTATCCTTTGACTTTCAATGTCCACATTCAACACACACTTGATATTCCTTACCCTGTGCTTTACAAATATTAAATAATTTAATGCTTATTATACTTCCCTTGTAGCTCAATCGGTAAAGAATCTGCCTGCATTGCAGGAGACCCGGGTTTGATCCCTGGGTTGAGAAGATCCCCTGGAGAAGGAAATGGCAACCCCCTCCAGTATCCTTGCCTGGAAAAATCTCATGGACAGAGGAGTCTGGTGGGCTGCAGTCCATGAGGTTGCAAAGAGTCGGGCATGGCTGACCGACTAACGTTTACTTACTTACTTACACTTCTATGAGGTAGATACAACTATCACCATCAGTATACCCACGAGAAAGATGAGCACAGTGAGATGGAGTAAACTGACCAAAACCCCATAGTTGATTAATGTCAGAGATAGGTCCCTTGGCTACCAGGTACCAGAATCTCCTAATCTCTGTTCTCTACTACAGCTCTTTTTCCAACAAAAATCACAGCACGTCACTCATCTACTCAAAACTTTCAAATGAGTTTCCCTCTTTCCTCAGATTATAAGTCAAAGCTTTGAACATTTTTTAAAAAGCATATGTACATTGGCCTCCGGTCATCTCTGATATCACTTCTTATCACTCTGTTCCTCATTCTCAATTCCCCTTACCTTACCTTCTTGAAGATCTTGGGACACAGAAGACCCCCATCTTTCAGGGCCTTTGAATTTGTTATTCTCTCTGCCTGGATTCTTCCCCAAATATCCACATAGCCTGTCTACTCACTTCTTCTATCAGATCTTGATTTTAGTATCCCCTTCTAAGTGGGTCCTTATTTATCAGTGTGCATAAAATCTCTTACCCTCAACTCTGTCCTACTTTACTTGTTTATTTTTATTTGGGGAAAATTTCAACATATCATATGTTATATTTATCTTATTTTTTGTCTTTCCCCACTCCACACTCATTCAAATGCATGTCTCACGAAGGAGAGAGTTTGCTCTGTTTTGTTAATTGCTATATTCCCAGTGCTGAGTAAAAATTTGCTCAATTTTCTGAATAAATAAATGAATGTTTAAAAAAGAAAATGGCATGTATTTAACTGACAACTGTCATTTGAACATATCAAATCCAGGTTTGTTTTTGGGTCTGACTTCCATCATGTTTTATGCTTTGGCTTCTGATTAGTTTATTGAAGAGAGGACATTGTAAGCACAAAAAGAATTGTGCATTTGGACACAAAACACGGTTCAAAACAGTAGGGATATAGAGGAAAATAAATGAAAGTGGAAGGATTATTTAGGCAGAGGCTAATATGCCTACAGCTAAGTCTGAATTACACATGAGATTGATTTAAATTGTCAAAGCAACACATGGACAAAAGTTATTATTAACTTTGTATTTTGTTATTGTCCTTAAATGATGAGATTCTGATAGGGCAACTGTGTGTCTCCAGCACACGTTTTAAAGCAAAGCATGACTTTGATGATCAAATATAGACATGTCTGTAACTACATCTCTGAGTAATAATATATTCTTACTCTACTATGTAAGTTGTTATTGTTGTTCAGTTGCTAAGTCATGTCTACCTCTTTTCAACTCTATGGACTGCAGCTTGCCAGGCTCCTCTGTCCTCCACTATCTCCTGGAGTTTCCTCAGACTCATGTCCGTTGAGTCAGTAATGCTATCTAACCATGTCATCACCTGCCCCCTTGCAAGTAGTGGGTGATAAATTAACATTTTAAAATCCAGCAATGAGCAGAAAGGGGAAAAAAGCAAGGAAAAGTGGTAAGAAAGCAAGGAGAGATAGTGAGAGGAAGAGAAGAAAGAGGACTTGATTTCTCTATTTGTGGAGTCATGGAAAGAGACGTACTGGGGACTCATGGGAGTTTATATGAATACAAACAAGTAAACATGTCTCTTTATTTTAACAATTAAAAAAGGGATTTTCCAGATGAAAAAATTGCAGTGGAAATTGACTATGTCCAGAATCCCCTATTTGTTTCCCAGATCTAGAAGGTAATTTTGAGTCCTTTTATACAGGTAGTAAGAAGCACAAAAAAATAAACCGAGTTATTCAGTGAAAAGGAGAGCCCCTGAAATGAGCTCCCAGATTTGTGCTGGGTTCCCTGAAGTCAGTTCTTTCATGGTTCTGTGTTCCCTCACATGAAGGAAGAGGAATTTTATCTCATATTACTTACCATAATATGTGTTTTTATTTTGTTGAAGCTAAAAAATTAAATATACACACATTTAGAAAAAGAAAATTAAAACCATCATACACAAGAGTAATTATGACAGGAGGCCAGCATTATATTCCATTAACATATGGCAGTAGGTAATTACTTAATAAGTGCACTTTCTAAATGTTGGCTAGTGTCCACATGAAAATACATCAGACATCATAATATTTTTTTAAAAGTCACTTTGTTCCTCTGTCATTTCCTATTTAATAAGCCGATATAATTAAACTAGCTGGGATAAGTAAATTTGGTCAATGTTTTTGGAAGTTTACAGCAACAATTTAAAGGCCGGAATAACAGCACGTTTATGGTTTCCTTTACAGATAACAGATGTGCAATCACGCCAGAGCTGTATATTTTTACTTTAAATAGTAGTAAATTTAATTCTTTCTCTTCCTTAAAACACCAAACAAAATAAAGTGCTGTACCAAATTCGCTGGCAGTTTCAAGAGTAATGTGCTGTATCTCCCATCAATGTGTCTTTGCTGTCACTGTAGAGGAACTCAGAATAAAACAGAGGTGTGTAAATAGCTAGACAGATGTATATTTGACACTTCTGAAAGCAAACGGGATTTGTTTGGCACACAGTTCCCATTTTCTCTAGGGATTTGAGAACAGTGGAAGAATTTAATTTTGCAGGCCAGCATAAAAGTTTCTAAAATATGTTTTATACAATATATATAAGACAGTCATTGATTCACTGAAATAAGAAAATGGGATTCACAACCGAATTACCTATGAGGCAGTTGTCCATCTTCAGGCAGACTCTTACGACATCAAAGAATGTAAAAATACAACATTCTTCTATAAACTAACTGAGGACATTCTTCATTCTGTTGGGATGACATTTTTGACAGTTGTTGGAGCTACAAGATCTATGAAAGTATTGTCCACAAGTTCAAGAGCATTAAAAAAAACTGTACAGCAAAGAAGCTGCAAGAGAAAAATGCAATTCTTAAACTTCAAGTAAAATAAAAAAGCCACTTTCTTTTGAAACTTGGCTTTTTAACTAAAATTTTAGTGTAAACTATCTGAATAAATACAGTAAAAACTTATGGCGTATCAGAAAATTCATCATTTAAAAATCATACTTGAAAATTTACTTGTAAAAGAAAACAAACAATATATTGGTAGAAAGTTTAGTCATATTTCCTAATTACTTACATAGCATAATTATCTAATATTGCTAATAGACTCTATTTTGCAACAAGCTATTTTTCTATAAACCTTAAGCAAGCCACTTCTAACATTTCAAGAGTTGATAGATAAAGAACAAGGATCAGATGAGACCGTTTCTAAACTTTAACATTCAGCTTTTAAAACTATTTAAGTAAGTCCTTAGAGGGGAGTCTCAGGGAATTCCCTGGTGGCTCAGTGGGAAGGAAACTGTCTGCCAATGAAGGAGATGCAGGTTCCATTCCTGGGTTGGGAAGATCCCCTGGAAAAGGGAATGGCTACCTACTCCAGTATTCTTGCTTGGGAAATCCCATGAACAGAGGAGCCTGGTGGGCTACCTCCATGGGATCACAAAAGAGCCAGACACAAGTGAGCAACTGCTGCTGCTGCTGCTGCTAAGTCGCTTCAGTCGTGTCCGACTCTGTGCGATCCCATAGACAGCAGCCCACCAGGCTCCTCCGTCCCCGGGATTCTCCAGGCAAGAATACTGGAGTGGGTTGCCATTTCCTTCTCCAATGCATGAAAGTGAAAAGTAAAAGTGAAGTCGCTCAGTCGTGTCCGACTCTTAGCGATCCCATGGACTGGAGCCTACCAGGCTCCTCCATCCATGGGATTTTCCAGGCAAGAGTACTGGGGTGGGGTGCTATTGCCTTCCCCGAGTGAGCAACTAAATAACAACAAAAGGGTAGTCTCACATATATCTCATAGAATTGGAAGATGCTGTAACTCAGATTCCATAATTCAAACAGTTGATTTATTACACTGTAGGTTTTGCTTTAATACTTAGCAGTGCCTGTGTGGCTATATAGGATTTTCTACCCATTCCGTATCCCAAAATGATGAGAGAAAGGAAGGGTCTTTGGGATGAGGGAGAGAGATTTTTAGTAAAAAATATCATTTGGACTTACTCTGAATGGTGGTCACAACTGGAAAGATGATTTTTCCTTATAGATAAAGAGTCTGTAAAACTTTAAACGTATTTCTATAATGCACAGCAAACACCTGCATCATCCTTCAAGATGATTTTATTTTTGGTCGTTGATTGTGAGCATAATGAGGGTTTCATTACACTTCAGCATAGTAATTACCCTCTCATATGTGATGTTGAGAAGCAATATCCACTCTCAAATTTTTGCAATTGGTAATTAAACACCTTTTTTTTGGGTATAATTTGTCAAAGGACTAAGTGTTTTAGTAAATGAATACCTATGGATTTTAGGATACCATCGTAAGATGTGTATTTTAAAGAATAGTTTTGACTCATAGGCTTGTGAGCAAACATGAAAAATTAAAAAAAATAATTTTAAGAAGGCATACTTGAAAAGCTTTAGTAAAAGACCAAAATATTGCTATAATTTTATTTATCTACTCTACTACATATACCATTTTACTGTAAGCAAAATGAAGAAGATGTTTTTGAAATTGGATATATTGTAATATTTTATATAATGCATAAAATATATATATATATTTGAAAACAAACAAAAAACCACTTAGCACTTCTGTTGTATCTCAATCATGCATGATTCCCAAATATGTGTATCATTTGGTTGATGGAATTGTGTATTGTTTGTGTGTGTGTGTGTTCTATAGAGCCAGTGCATTTCTAAGAATGACAAGGGGCCAAGAGAACTTCACCTTTAAAAAAGGCAAAGCATTAACTTCACACACAAACACTTCCAAATATCTATGTCCATTTATTTAGTCTGTCTCTTCTCCAAAAGAACGAGAGTGTCTAGAGAAAATCTATTTTGGTACACTGAAAGAGTGAAGATATACATTTAAAGTTGAAGATAATGTGGCTTCAACAAGGAGAGACACTCAATTTACAAAACTGTGAGATTTATTTCACTTAGTACAAAAGATTTATTGGCAATCTTGTTAATGAACTGGAAACAAATTTATCTAAATGCACCCAATTTTTATGAAACAGAGTATCACCTTTAAATGTACAATTTTGAAAATGTTTCAGAATTAAAATATTCTGTAAAGACCTACTGTGAAATAAGACTTTGTTTAGACAGCAATTATTTTTCATTTTTAATAGTTTTGACCCCACCTCAGAGTGTTACAAGGATTCCTACATTTTTAAAAGAAGTCCTACTTTAACCATTATGGATTTCACTTCAAGATTAGTATGACAAAGTTGAGAATGTAGCAATTTGCTAATTTGAGTATATTTTTTATTTGGAAAATTTTGTTAATTTTGTCCTTCAAGTAAAAATTATTAATAGCATGACTACAAATTGATTATAACTGGAAAATATACAAGTATGTGGACATTAAATAACATGTTCCTAAACAATGGGTCAAAGAAATAAAAAAAATATTTTGACTCAAATGAAAACAGAAATATGCCAAAATTTATGAGATGCAGCAAAGGCATTTCTAAGTTTATGTTGATAAATAACTAAATAAGAAAAAAGAAAGATCTCAAATAAACAAACCAACTTTGCACCTCAAGGAACTAGAAAAAGAACAACCTATGCTAAAATTAGTAAAAAAAAAAAAAATAGAAATAAATGAAACAGAGATTAAAGACAATTAAAAAGATCAATGAAACCAGGAGCTCTTCTGAAAAGATAAAATATATACACACAGATAAATTTTACCTAGACTCATCAAGAATAAAAGAGAGAGTACTCAAATAAAGTTAAAATGAAGGAAAAATTACAACTGATGCTACAGAAATACAAAGACACATAGAGACAACTAAGAACAACAATATGCCAAAGATTACATTGGGCAATCAAGAAGAAATGGGTAAATTCTGAAAAATACAAAACCTACCAAGACTGACTGATGGAGAAATAGAAACTGAAGAGATCAGTTACTAGCAAAGAAACTATATCTGAAATAAAAAACTTCCCAACAAACAAAAGTGCAGGACCAAATGGTTTTACTGACAAATTCTATTAAATATTTAAAGAAAAAATAGTAACAATCATTCTTTCACTATGTATGCATATTAGATCATCGTGCTGTACACTTTAAACTTGAAGCTATTTTTGTGTTCACTAAATACATACATACATATATATATATATATATATATATATACACACACTCTCAGTACATGTATAATAGTAAAACTATTACCTAACAAGAATCAGCATAAATTACTTTCTTTAAAATTAGAGTCAAGTAATCCATTCATATAGCTTAGGGATCTTGTATATAGACACGACTGAAGCATCTGAGCATGTAATCTTATCTTACTGAAATAAAATAAGCATGGTACTATGGAATATGAAGTCAAGTGGGCCTTAGAAAGCATCACTACAAACAAAGCTAGTGGAGGTGATGGAATTCCAGTTGAGCTATTCCAAATCCTGAAAGATGATGCTGTGAAAGTGCTGCACTCAATATGCCAGCAAATTTGGAAAACTCAGTGGTGGCCAAGTGGCCACAGGACTGGAAATGGTCAGTTTTCATCCCAATCCCAAAGAAAGGCAATGCCAAATAATGCTCAAACTACCGCACCATTGCACTCATCTCACATGCTAGTAAAGTAATGCCCAAAATTCACCAAGCCAGGCTTCAGCAATATGTGAACAGTGAAATTCCTGATGTTCAAGCTGGTTTTAGAAAAGGCAGAGGAACCAGAGATCAAATTCCCAACATCTGCTGGATCATGGAAAAAGCAAGAGAGTTCCAGAAAAACATCTATTTCTGCTTTATTGACTATGCCAAAGCCTTTGACTGTGTAGATCACAATAAACCATGGGAAATTCTGAAAGAGATAGGAATACCAGACCACCTGACCTGCCTCTTGAGAAACCTATATGCAGGTCAGGAAGCAACAGTTAGAACTGGTCATGGAACAACAGACTGGTTCCCAATAGGAAAAGGAGTATGTCAAGGCTGTATATTGTCACCCTGTTTATTTAACTTATATGCAGAGTACATCATGAGAAACGCTGGACTGGAAGAAACATAAGCTGGAATCAAGATTGCTGGGAGAAATATCAATAACCTCAGATATGCAGATGACACCACCCTTATGGCAGAAAGTGAAGAGGAACTAAAAAGCCTCTTCACGAAAGTGAAAGCGGAAAGTGAAAAAGTTGGCTTAAAGCTCAATATTCAGAAAACGAAGATCATGGCATCTGGTCCCATCACTGCATGGGAAATAGATGGGCAAACAGTGGAAACAGTGTCAGACTTTACTTTTCTGGGCTCCAAAATCACTGCAGATAGTGACTGCAGCCATGAAATTAAAAGACGCTTACTCCTTGGAAGAAAAGTTATGACCAACCTAGATAGCATATTCAGAAGCAGAGACATTACTTTGCCAACAAAGGTTCGTCTAGTCAAGGCTATGGTTTTTCCAGTGGTCATGTATGGATGTGAGAGTTGGATTGTGAAGAAGGCTGAGCGCCAAAGAATTGATGCCTTTGAAGTGTGGTGTTGGAGAAGACTGTTGAGAGTCCCTTGGACTGCAAGGAGATCCAACCGGTCCATTCTGAAGGAGATCAGCCCTGGGATTTCTTTGGAAGGAATGATGCTAAAGCTGAAACTCCAGTACTTTGGCCACCTCATGCAGAGTTGACTCATTGGATAAGACTCTGATGCTGGGAGGGATTGGGGGCAGGAGGAGAAGGGGACTGGATGGCATCTCTTGGACCATCGATGGACGTGAGTCTGAGTGAACTCTGGGAGTTGGTGATGGACAGGGAGGCCTGGCGTGCTGCGATTCATGAGGTCGCAAAGAGTCGGACACGACTGAGCGACTGAACTGAACTGATATGAAATTTAGCCTGTCACCATTTGCTTCTCTGCATAAGATAAAATGCCCTGTGTGCCACTGTAGAGATGAGCCATGTGTACTCAGAGGAAGATGTGCTACCTTCTGAGCTGAGTAACCACGGATAACCTACTTTTTTATTTTCAGCTAAGGCATTTGAACTGAACTTTGGTGGGTGTATTGCATAAGCGTGGCTTTTGAAGAATAGTATTTTGGAAGTACAAAGCAAAAACACAGGCAAAGAAAGATGCTAACTTTGGACCAGCAAATAGCACTGAAGATGAGTGTAAAAGACATGGTGAGAAGCTCTGGAAAGTGACTGCAGATGGACTGTCCAGGTCAAAAAGAGCCTTTATTGCTAATTTAAGGCATTCTAGAAAATGGTCAAGACATGAGCTTTTGAACGTATAATTACTGTTAATTTTACAACATCTATTCGTTAGCACTATGGGTAATGGTTCAAAGGAGCAACAAGACTCGGCCAGCAAACCAGTTGGGAGAGCCGCTGTTACTAGACAGCCCCACAAGGCAAGCAGGTGCAGTGAGACTGGGGAGGAATAGTTTGGAAGATGGATTACTTTTGAAGAAAACTAGATGTGAGGGGAAAATATTGTATGAGAGAAAACAAATTTTCTGAGATTTTCAGCTTGTTTGGGTGAAATCCCATTAGTAGACAGAGGGACTAAGAGATACTAAGATGGGCTTAAGTTCTGTCTAAATTCATTTTGAGAAACTAGTGGCAGAACATTTCAGAATGGACGGGCCTGTGGCTGCTGAAAATATGTGGTTAGTCTTGCTTGTGAGAGAGGGGTAGTTTAAGATGAAAAATCGGGATTCATTTTAGGGAGCAAAGCTAGGACTTGGGCTAGGTCAAGAAGATTTAGAGCGGCAGTGAGGTACCCAACATACAGAAGTTAGAGAAGTGATTACATTTAAGGAACCACAAGAGAAAGGTGTTCCAGTGAAAGAGTGTTCAGGGTGGGGAACAAAGGGAGAGAATGGAAGAACAGTAAACGTGCCATGTTTGTGACAAAAGGGGAGGGAAGAGGCTGAAGAAAGAGGGCAGGAGTGTTTTAAAGAGGACACACTGAAAGAGGCACAGAAAGCTCCTGCGTGCACTGATCTGAAGGAGCCGCTGGGCAGAGCAGCTCGGTCTACTCGGGAGGATGGAGACAAACCTGGACAGGATGAAGTGCATGCAACTGAGAAAGATGCTACCAACACTGAGGGGTTCCGCTCTGCTTACAATTCTGCACACTTGGAAATATTTCCCAAGTGAGAAAAGCCTCCATTTACTGAGTTATGTTTTGTTATCATTATTAATATTCATTCACTAATTTACAGAGATAGGCATTTTACAAAGCAGAAGAAGCAAAATAAAATTCTACCAAAATTCCTTCTGTCCTTTCTGCCTGCCCCAGTTCTGCAATTGTTCTGAAGCCATTTTACTAAAGCAAATCATCCTTAATCAGCTTCATGATACCCTATTACATGATTAACTCCAGGTGGCTTTCTTTTTGATTAGAATGAGTTTAAAAAAGTCTGTTGCTGTCAGATACTTTGAACTATAAATTCTGGATTGTGATTTCTGGCTGCAGATTTTTATAGACAGTTCCGAAACAAGCACATCCACAGGAATGAAGTCTTTTTTTACTTCTTCAGATAGGAAGAAATGCCTTACTTTCAAATAAAATTTATTGGAGGTTGAGAAACGTGGCATCAGTGAAGTACCAAGTGGCTGGACTACTGCCCTGGCGTGTGTAAACTGAAGAATACCATCACCTGGCCCTGGTTTCTTTGTGAGCAACTGCATCAAGGATCAGCACATTTAATAATGTTTGTTAGAACTGTGGTTTTAACTAACTGCCAATTTTCAGAGGTTTTTAGTTTTCTCTGCCCTGTTTCACTCATGTCTCTGTGGTTGAGCCACACAATTTCTCACCATCTGACTCTTATTTCTCACACCATTCCCATCTTGCAGTTCACACTAGATCCAGTCACGTGTCACATTTGTTTAGGAAGCCTCCTCTGGCCCACTATGACATAATTCTATCAATCCTTCAAATCTCTGTCCCAATAAGACTGCTATCATTAAGTTTGTCTCTTGAACCTTCCTCAGAGATAATCAGTCATTTCTCTATGCTGACTTTCTCTCTTGTGCAAATGATTATCATTTAGTGGTATATTTATATATCTATCTTCCCAAGTAGACTGTGAGTATCTTGAGATAAAGGCCCATAATCTGTCATTTGCTGTCTTTAGCCATAACCTGGCACTTGAAACAGAATAGGAGTTCAAGTATTTTGTTTTTCATTGATTGGAATTTAATCAAATATTTGGCTCTAAAATAATATGAAAGGAAGTGTAATATGCTATTATGTTTTCTGTATATAAAAATCTTCAATTTCCTCCTAATTCCTAATGTTCCATTAAAAATATTGGTTTTATATCCTGGGGCGGGAAGATATCCTTATTTATTGTCAGGGTATCAGAACAACATTTAGCTTTTGAAATCGTTTGAATGACTTTCCTATATTAAAAGGTATCACATAAAGATAATCTGCCTCGGTGGATCAACTCTTTACGAATCTAATGATCCTGAAGTCAGGAAGTTCCTTTTTTATGCTTGAATAAATGTCTTCTCATTTTAATGAGTATAAGTGATAAGAAGCATTTTTAAAGCAATCAATAACATATATTGACTACTTAATTTACACAAAAATTTACTGAAACTGAACTAAGAAACTTTCTTGGCTAGACATTTACTTAAAAGAAGAATTAACAAAAAAGTGAAGACAATAATTTGGAAACATGTTTTTGAAGAGAAAGAATAAAAATAAACATCTTTAAGACAAGGCAGTTATTCTTGAAAATATGTTGTGTTAAATCATGTGGAAATGGAAGGAAGGAATGGAAGGGTGGATGGGAAAAAAATACCAAAAGTGATCCCTTGGATCACAGAAAAAGCAAGAGAATTCCAGAAAAAAAAAATCTACTTCTGCTTCATTGACTACGCCAATGCCTTTGAATGTGTGAATCATAGCTGTGGAATCAAACTGCGGAAAATGCTTCAAGAGATGGGAATAACAGACCACCTTACCTACCTCCTGAGGAATCTATATCCAAGAAGCAACAGTTAGAACTAGACATGGAACAATGGACTGGTTCCGAATTGGGAAAGGAGTAGGTCAAGGCTGTATATTGTCAGCCTGCTTATTTAACTTCTGTACAGAGTACATTAGGCAAAATGCCTAATGAAGCACAAGTTGAAATCCAAACTGCCTGGAGAAATATCAATAATCTTAGATATGCAGATGACACCACCCTACTGGCAGAAAGTGAAGAGGAACTAAAGAGCCTCTTGATGAAGGTGAAAGAAGAGAGTGAAAAATCTGGCTTAAGACTCAACACTCAAAAACTAAGATCATGGTATCCAGTCCCATCACTTTACAGCACATAGATGGGGAAACAATGGAAACTGAGAGAGATTTTATTTTCTTGGGCTCCCAAATCAATGCGGATAGTGACTGTCGCTATGAAATTAAAAGACTCCTTGGAAGAAAAATTAAATTTCTCCTTGGAAGAAAAGCTATGACCAACCTAGACAGCATATTCAAAAGCAGAGACATTACTTTGCCAACAAAAGTCCATGTACTCAAAGCTATGGTTTTTTCAGTGGTCACTAATGTGAGAGCTGGGCAATGAAAAAGGCTAAGTGCTGAAGAACTGATGCCTTTGAACTGTGGTGCTGGAGAAGACTACTGAGAGTTCTTTGGAATGCAAGGAGATCAAGCCAATCAATCCTAAAGGAGATCAACACTGAATATTCATCGGAAGGCTGATGCTGAAGTCTAATCCTTTGGCCACGTGATGCAAAGAACTGACTCACTGGAAAAGACTCTGATTCTGGGAAAGATTGAAGCCAGGAGGAAAGAGGGACAACAGAGGATGAGATGGTTGGATGGCATCACTAACTCAATGGCATGAGTCTGACTGAACTCTGAGAAACAGGGACAGGGAAGGACAGGGAAGCCTGTTGTGCTGCAGTCCGTGAGGTCTCAAAGAGTCAGACACAAGTGAACAATTGAACAACAAAAGAACAAAAAATGACTAGATCCAAGAAAAAACTACTTAAAGAAACAGAGGAGAAGTTAGGTGAGTGGGAGAGATGACCACAGGAAGTTTGGTAAAGAACATGTATATGAATCTGTCCTAGAATGACTTACACCAAGTTGGAGAAGAAAATTTGTGGTTTTGTAGAGGACACATTACTAATGTCATTCTGTATTCTGTTTCTTCTTTTCTACTTATACAATTATTGATGGAAATTGCCATTAATTGCTTACTTAGCATATGCAAAAGATATGTTATCACTTTATATATATAATTATATTTAATATTCCCCAAACTCTGACATGATTGTAACTCCCATATTATAGGTAGGCAATTTGAATCCTAGGTAAATAATTTGTTGAAGAATACAGAGCTAGTAAGTGGTAGAGGCAGGATTCATATTCAGACAGCCTGAAATGAAATGAAAAAGCATAGACTTCAGATTTTATATAAGAATTTCAGAATAGTTATTTATTTATTCAGGAAGCTTTTACTAAATATCTATTTGTAAAGGCATTAGGAAAAATAAAGAAACTGCTTTGTGAATAGCCCAGGAATATTAGTCACTTAAATAAGATATAACACCTACAAGTGCCAGTTGCTGAAGCAAAAATGAACATCAAAGAATGTGGGAAAGGGAGAAAACGAAGCAAATAGCATGAAGAAGTTCCAGGACTATCAAGAAAAGTGTGCAAAAACCAACATGCAAATACTATATTTAGACAGAATGTTTATCAACATAAGCCTTGATTATTATGTTTTTTAATCTTGCCCCAAATATATATATATAAAGGTGCTTAACAGCACAGTAAAGGTGCTTAACAGCAGTTTCCAAGTTCTTTCAGATGCACTGACTTACTGAGTCCTCTCATTTTCCTGTAAAGTTTGTGGTATGTCCCCCATTTTACAGAAGGGGAAATTGAAGTTTCAAGAGTTAAGGTGACATAGCTAGTAAATCGGGGAAGGCAATGGCACCCCACCCCAGTACTTTTGCCTGGAAAATCCCATGTACGGAGGAGCCTGGTAGGCTCCAGTCCATGGGGTCGCTAAGAGTCAGACACGACTGAGCAACTTCACTTTCGCTTTTCACTTTCATACGTTGGAGAAGGAAATGGCAACCCACTCCAGTATTCTTGCCTGGAGAATCCCAGGGACAGGGGAGCCTGGTGGGCTTCTGTCTGTGGGGTCGCACAGAGTCGGACACGACTGAAGCGACTTAGCAGCAGCAGCAGCAGCAGCTAGTAAATATCAAAGTTAGAATTTGCTCTCATTTCTTCCAGCACTAACTTTATTATTCTTTCAACTAAATCATTGCTTCTCCAACTTTTCCTCTGAAGTTCTCCTTAAAGCAGGGGACAATGTATGTGCATATCCCTGGGAAGTCTGGGCAGAGAGCCTGGAGCAGCCCTGAAAACACAAAGTTCCTTTGAAATCTTCTGTTTTATATAAAACATGAAAATGAATGATTCTGCTGTTTTTATATGCACATGCAAGTGGAAAACCTTTTAAAAGTGCCACATCGAAAACTTTTTCACCTTTAGTTAAATTTAATTCTCAAGGAAATAGCACTGAAATTTCTCTTCTGTCATGTAATACATTCTAGCTGGCCGTTGGTAACTCATATATGGGATAGAAAAATTGCAGAATTATACTATAATAGAACTTTTAAAATTTACTTCTTAGGTAAGTTATACAGTTTGCTGCTGTTACTGTTAAGTCGCTTCAGTCATGTCCGACTGTGTGCGACCCCATAGACGGCAGCCCACCAAGCTCCTCTGTCCCTGGGATTCTCCAGGCAAGAACACTGGAGTGGGTTGCCATTTCCTTCTTCAATGCATGAAAGTGAAAAGTGAAAGTGAAGTCGCTCAGTCATGTCCAACTCTTTGCGACCCCATGGACGGTGGTAGCCTCCCAGGCTCCTCCTTCCATGGGATTTCCAGGCAAGAGTACTGGAGTGGGTTGCTATTTCCTTCTCTAGTTTACCTCAATAATAACTATTTTATATAGCAGTTGTTTAGAGTTTTTGTTCTTTTATCCCATTTATTTGAAAGATTTAGTGCTGGTATATGGGTTTGGTTTGGTTTGAGGGTTCACTGTGAATTTATTTTCTTAAAAATATACAGGAGAGAAGTTTTTTGTTACTCCCAAATCTAAATCATGAATGGATCACGTTGATTACAGACTAGGACATTTCCAATGAGAGGCCTCTGTGATGTTACTGACTTTCCTATGATAAATGCCTTATATTCAGCACAGTTTTGCTTTCTAGCGGAGACTGGGATGCATCAAGTCTTAAGTCAAATACTGTTTAAATACCATGAGAAATGGGAAGCTAACAGGAACATGCAACAGACTCAAAGGCAGTAAAATAGCCATAAGTAGGAAGTCACAAATAATGAAAAAAAAAGGGGGATGGTAAATAGGGTACATTACCAGAAAGGACTGCATGCAATAGGGAGCCATTTTAAAGGCTGTCTCTTCATGATGTACAGGATGGTGATCCTCTACACATTATAGAACAGGCTGGAAGAGAGCAAAACCAACTCAGTCTGGAAGCAGGACTGGCAGGAAGATGCTCAAGAACTGATTAAACTGGCAATTCTGGGCTCAGCCTGGTGTTTGGGGGTTGCTTCCTTAGTGTGATGGAAATGACCAGTTTCACTGAAACATTGTGAGGCTATTTTCTAGTCTAGCTTTGTTGTTCTGCTTAGTTGCTCCATTGTGTCCAGCACTTTATGACCCTATGGACTTTAACCCACCAGGCTCCTCTGTCCATGGGATTTACCAGGCAACAGTACTGGACTGAGTGGCCATTTCCTTCTCCAGGAGATCCCCCCAGTTCAGGGATTGAACTAGTATCTCCTGCGTTGGCAGGCAGATTCTTTACCACTGAGCCATTAGGGAAGCAGTCTGTTGCTTCTTGACCTGCATACTTATTTCTCAGCAGGCATGTTTAGATTATCAGTGATATTAAATATTTACCTGTTTTATTGAACATCTGCATTTTTAGTAATGAAAAATATTTGATTGTACCCTATAAAGAGTATAATGTATAAACATTATATATATATTATTATATAATGTATAAACATTTTTTTTTCTGTTTGTAAGAACTCTTTAAATCCCATGGTATAGTGTTGCTTAACTTTTGCTTTCAAAACAAATTGAGTAATTTTCTTTTTTCTTTGTTTAAAAATGGAAATACTTAATTTTAAAACTAGATTTATTTACTTAGATTTTGGAGCTCAGGTGCATAGGATTGCATTAACCATAGAACTGTTATTGAGTGATGGAAGGATTGAGTTCTTTTAATTCTTCAGTTTTATTCCATTCCATACTCATTATCAATTATTCTATTATTTTATATTAATACATATTATATACACATATATCCTATCTTTTTTCAATTTTTTGTTATATTCACAATAATTTGTTTAGATTGTAAATTTCAATACATTCCTTATATTTGTTACTCAGCAACTTTAAGATCTAGCTACTGATGCTGTGGTCTAGTATTCTACAGTGGGAAATCCATCTATTCTCTCAGCGAGGAGCATCATGACTGCATCTATCTCTTCAACACAATTGCAATATACATCCTGTTTGATAGCACCCTTTCTGGGTCTGTATAAGAGGGTGGTGTGTGTGATTGTGTACCAAAGAAAGGAATCCATAGGTCATATGGTATTTACATTTAATAGAGCGCATTATTGCGGTAATGCTGTTTGGAATAGATGGAGTCTATGCTGTCAGGAGCTGAGTGTAATGATGTCTGTATTTCCTACACACATTCTTTCATACATGTATCTTTAATGTTAGTGTTAGTCGCTCAGTTGTGCCCAACTCTTTACGACCCCATGGACTGCAGTCCACCAGGCTCCTCTGTCCATGAGATTTTCCAGGAAAGGATACTGGAGTGGGTTGCCATTTCCTTCTCCAGGGAATCTTCCCAACCCAGGGATCCAACCCTGGTCTCCTGCACTGCAGGCAGAGTCTTTACCGACTGAGCTACAAGGAAAGCCCCACATATATCTTTATAAACTTCAATTGTCTATGCAGTAAAATATCTCTTTGTTGTTTTAATTTTTATTATCCTGATCACTAATGAATTTGATCTTCCATTGGCTTTTCACTAGTCTTTCTTAAATTGCCTGCTGATATTCTTCACCAATTTTTATTAGATGATTTTTTGCTCATTTGCATTAATTCCTACATATTTATTCATTCATTAATTTAAATAATAAATGCTCATATGTTGCTTACTGTGTGCAAGGCACTGTTCTAGATTCTGGGGATCCAGTAATGACCAAAAAAATACAGTAAATAAAGCCTTATTCTCCTTACAGTTCCTATCTTGATTAGAAATGCAGATGCATCTTCCTATTCCTATCTGGATTAGGACTGTAATAAATAAGATATATACTTTAAAAAACATAATATTGCAAAGTTGTATATGTTAAGGAGAAAAACCCAGTAAGAGTGGAAAGGAATGTTGAAAATTCAGCAGAAGAGAGCAATTGTAGTTGTTCAGTTGCTAAGTCGTATCTGAATCTTTGTGCCCCTGTTAACTGCAACATGCCAGGCTCCTCTGTCCTCCACTCTCTCCTGGAGTTTGCTCAAATTCATGCCATTGAGTTGGTGACACTGTCTAGCTATCTTACCCTCTGCTGCTCCCCCTTCTCCTTTTGCCTTCAATCTTTCCCAGCATCAGGGTCTTTCCCAGTGAGTTGACTCTTTGCATCAGATGGCCATAGTATTGGAGCTTCATATTCAGCATAAGTCCTTCCAGTAAATATTAGGTGTTGATTTCCTTTAGGATTAACTAGTTTGATCTTCGGAGAAGGCGATGGCACTCCACTCCAGTACTCTTGCCTGAAAAATCCCGTGGACGGAGGAGCCTGGGAGGCTGCAGTCCATGGGATCGCTAAGAGTCAGACACGACTGAGCAACTTCACTTTCACTTTTCACTTTCATGAATTGGAGAAGGAAATGGCAACCCACTCCAGTGTTCTTGCCTGGAGAATCCCAGGGACGGGGAAGCCTGGTGGGCTGCCATCTATGGGGTCACACAGAGTCGGACACGACTGAAGCAACTTAGCAGCAGCAGCAGCAGCAGTTTGATCTTGCTGTCCAAGGGACTCTCAAGAATCTTCTACAGCACCACAGTTCGAAAGCATCAATTCTTTGGTGCTCAGGTTTCTTGTGGTACAACTCTTGCATCTGTACGTGGCTAGTGGGAAAACCATAGCTTTGACTATATGGACCTTTGTTGGCAAAGTGATGTCTCTGCTTTTTATGTTGTCTAGGTTTTTCATAGTTTTACTCCCAAAGAGCAAGCATCTTTTGCTTTCTAAGGCGAGAATACTGGAGTGTGTTACCATTTTCTCCTCCAGGGGAACTTCCTGACCCAGGGATGGAACTCATGTCTTCTTGTCTCCTGCATTGCAAATTCTTTACCACTGAGCCACCTGGAATCTGACGCTAATTCTAGGCAGACAGTGTCAGAATTGAGCTGAGCTGTAGAATAGCTAAATGGTATTGGAGAGTGGAGAAGTAATGTTGGAAAAGATGCCACTTATCAGAAGTGTTGTGAGTAAAACCAGTTCCTTAGCTCTGTTTCACTTTTGAAAATGAAAGAAATAAATGTTACGTACATGCATTTGGTATCTATAGTAAAAGCATCCTTATGTATTTTGAATATCTGTTCCATAGTTATATGATAGGTCTTGCCATTTATCGTCACTGAAAATTTAGCACTTAAAATTTTAACTAAACTTTGAAAATTTAAGACAATCCATCTGTACCAAAGTGCATTTCCACTATACAAAAGTGCTATGTAAATTTTCTTCCAGATTTTCCTTGATATTAGTAAATTAGATTTTTATTTTTTTTTTTGGTCTGCATTTCTGCCTCCACCATGGTAGTCAGTATATAATTCAGTCTGTGATTTCTTCTTGTGGGCTGGCCTGTGTTGTCTGAGTTACAATAAGATATACAACAGTCAGAAAAAGAAATCTGAAAACCTTTTGTTCCTAGATCTGAAAAACATTGAATTCATAATTTGGTGGTGTCCATAAAGACTAATGGAATTTCAAATCTTGCCTTTCTCTTCTTCTTCATTCATTGGCTTCTTGCAGAATATCAGCTAAGAGTTTTCATGCTGAGAAATGGAATGCTAAAAAAGATTTATTATTATTTTGGTATTTCACATAAAAAATGCCTTTGCTTTATTGAACCTTGAAAAAAGAAATGTCAAAACTGACATATTTTAGACAAAAACCTTTCTTCACTAAAGTGGCCTTTTGATTCTTAACCAAATGCAACAAGCAACAACAAAATGGTAAATGCATTGCTAAAGGAATAATGTGTCATCTTTCAGAATGGAAAGAATGTTAAGTATTTCCCCTGTAAAATACTTCTATTGATTTATCCATTATACAGAAGGATCATACATTCATTAAAAAGAACTAGGAGTCAGCACTAAGTAATCATTAAAAAGAATATGAATAATAAAAACAGGTACTTTTTAAGGGAGAACTATGTTACACCACCCTTATGGCAGAAAGTGAAGAGGAACTAAAAAGCCTCTTGAGGAAAGTGAAAGTGGAGAGTGAAAAGGTTGGCTTAAAGCTCAACATTCAGAAAATGAAGATCATGGCATCTGGTCCCATCACTTCATGGGAAATAGATGGGGAAACAGTGGGAAACAGTGTCAGACTTTATTTTTCTGGGCTCCAAAATCACTGCAGATGGTGACTGCAGCCATGAAATTAAAAGACGCTTACTCCTTGGAAGGAAAGTTATGTCAAACCTAGATAGCATATTCAAAAGCAGAGACTTTACTTTGCCAACAAAGGTTCGTCTAGTCAAGGCTATGGTTTTTCCTGTGGTCATGTATGGATGTGAGAGTTGGACTGTGAAGAAGGCTGAGCACCGAAGAATTGATGCCTTTGAACTGTGGTGTTGGAGAAGACTCTTGAGAGTCCCTTGGACTGCAAGGAGATCCAACCAGTCCATTCTGAAGGAGATCAGCCCTGGGATTTCTTTGGAAGGAATGATGCTAAAGCTGAAACTCCAGTACTTTGGCCACCTCATGCAAAGAGTTGACTCATTGGAGAAGACTCTGATGCTGGGAGGGATTGGGGGTAGGAGGAGAAGGGGATCACAGAGGATGAGATGGCTGGATGGCATCACTGACTCGATGGATGTGAGTCTGAGTGACCTCCGGGAGTTGGTGATAGACAGGGAGGTCTGGCGTGCTGTGATTCATGGGGTCACAAAGAGTGGGACAGGACTGAGCAACTGAACTGAACTGATGTTCCAGTGACTTGGTTGTTACTAGCACAGCTAACGGAGAAGGCAATGACACCTCACTCCAGTGCTCTTGCCTGGAAAATCCCGTGGATGGAGGAGCCTGGTAGGCTGCAGTCCATGGGGTCGCTAAGAGTCGGACATGACTGAGCGACTTCACTTTCACTTTTCACTTTCATGCATTGGAGAAAGAAATGGCAACCCACTCCAGTGTTCTTGCCTGGAGAATCCCAGGGACGGGGAAGCCTGGTGGGCTGCCGTCTATGGGGTCACACAGAGTTGGACAGGACTGAAACAACTTAGCAGCAGCAGTACAACTAAGAATGACTGCAACCATTTCATAATTCAGCTATGTAAATAAGCAAGGAAAAAGCGTTCATTTGCCTTTATTTTTCCATGTCTACTTCAAAATCCACAATGGATTCAATACCAACAAATCTGGAATCAGTATTTCTTTTATTTCTTGGCATAAATAGATTTTTTAGAAGGCAACTAATATTAGGCCATTACCTGAAGCAAGGAAACAGTGACAGACAGATTTTTCTGGGCTCCAAAATGACTGCAGATGGTGACTGCAGCCATGAAATTAAAAGATACTTGCTCCTTCTAGGAAAAGCTATAACCAACCTAGACAACATATTAAAAAGCAGAGACATTACTTTGCCAACAAAGGTCCATCTAGTCAAAGCTATTGTTTTTCCAGTAGTGTATGGATGTGAAAGGTGGACTATAAAGAAAGCTGAGTGCTGAACAATTGATGCTTTTGAACTGTGGTGTTGGAGAAGACTCTTGAGAGTCCTTTGGACTGCAAGGAGATCCAATGAGTCCATTCTAAAGGAAATCAGTCCTGAATATTCATTGGAAGGACTGATGCTGAATCTGAAACTCCAATACTTTGGCCACTTGATGTGAAGAACTGACTCATTTGAAAAGCCCTGACTCTGGGAAGGATTGAAGGTGGGAAAAGAAGGAGGCGACAGAGAATGAGATGGTTGGAGTCCACCAACTCAATTGACATGAGTTTGAGCAAGTTCTGGGAGTTGGTGATGTAGGGAAGCCTGGTGTTCTGCAGTCCATGGAGCCACAAAGAGTCAGACACGACTGAGTGAGTGAATTGAACTGAATGATAAGTGTTTGTTAGAATAGGTGAAATCTGTCTTAGTGATTTCAGGGTCAGTACATGAGAAAGTTATTAGAGTTAGTAACAGAAGCAAGAATTTTGTATTTATATAATGAATTTTATATTCTATTTCTCATTAATCATGTTTTAATAAATTTAAAACTTCACAAAAAGCCCTTATGCTTGCCCAGTGAAATATGACTTGTGACGCCAAGGATGCAAGTTGTTTTTGTAGGACTGGTTTTTGAAGTATCCTTTTTTAAAACTGGTCTGGCAGCTTTTGCCACATCTTTCTGACAACTGACACCTGATTTTTCTCCATCACTCTCTGACCATGCCACTGCTGCATCTAGTTCGGGGCTACAGGACCAAGGCTTGTCCAATCAGTGTGTCACTTGCTGCAAACTACCATTATTTTTTGAAGTATGATTACATGACCCAATCAGAATTTATTACAATATTTTTTTGATAGAGATGAAAAAGTATAAGCTGTTAGGGACCACCCTGAAGGGAGAGCCTTCCTGTGAATGAAACAAATGGAGATGAAAGTAAAACTGAAAGATCAAGAGGGGGTAATTTAATTCTGACATTGTTTGAGTTTCTGGATCCATGCAAGCCTGAAATTAATGATATGCTCTGGACTTTCCAGTTACATAAGCCAATATATTCTCTTTTTAAAAACCTTTTTTCTATACTTTGTGACAAAATAATTGTAACTAATACCATTTACTCACATAATAGCCATGGATAAATTTGAAAAATCTGATTAATTAACCTCTAAGTGGTTTTCCCTGCTGGAAACATGCATTAATACTGGGCAACTATGCGACCAGATTACTACAGCGATCATTACTTTCAAGGAGTTGATTGTATTTTTAAAAATAAATCAGATAGTTAAAACACCATATAAAAGTGAGTGTATTTTTAATTTTTTAGCATCCTTATATAGTTTTGTGATCTAGATATTGAAATATTAGTCATACTGAGAAGAGCTTGGGTGTCCTCTGAGAGGTTCAGTTTTCCTTTGCTTACTGACAGACTACATTGGCAATTGAAAGCAGTATGAATTGTTGCACTTAGAAAATAATTGAGTCATTTCCTTGTATTTTATATGCCAACATTTAATACAAGTTGATGTTCCCGAGGGACGTGGCTACCTGGTAAGACTGTATTTGTGTGGGTGTCTCTTTTGATGTTTCTTTAATTGTACTCTTTCAGAATTGCACTATGTTTATTCTTAATCCTTGAAAACGCTTGTCCATATCTCTTTAATCAAAGAGGATAATTTTTACCATCCCACTAATGGAAATCCTATACTTTCTTGTTTGAAATAGCAATCATTTACCCAAATATATCCCTTGGCCCTTTAAATGGAGCTGATTTGTCCAAGAAACAATAACTCAGTCAGTCAGTTAGTTCAGTCACTCAGTCATGTCCAACTCTTTGCCTCCCCATGAACCGCAGCACCATGAACCAGGCCTCCCTGTCCATCACCAACTCCCGGAGTTCACTCAGACTCACATCCATCGAGTCAGTGATGCCATCCAGCCATCTCATCCTCTGTTGTCCCCTTCTCCTCCTGCCCCCAATCCCTCCCAGCATCAGAGTCTTTTCCAATGAGTCAACCCTTTGCGTGAGGGGGCCAAAGTACTGGAGTTTCAGCTTTAGCATCATTTCTTCCAAAGAAATCCCAGGGCTGATCTCCTTCAGAATGGACTGGTTGGATCTCCTTGCAGTCCAAAGGACTCTCAAGAGTCTTCTCCAACACCACAGTTCAAAGGCATCAATTCTTCGGTGCTTAGCCTTCTTCACAGTCCAGCTCTCACATCCATACACGACCACAGGAAAAACCATAGCCTTGACTAGACGGACCTTTGTTGGCAAAGTAAAGTCTCTGCTTTTGAATATGCTATCTAGGATGGTCATAACTTTCCTTCCAAGGAATAAGCGTCTTTTAATTTCATGGCTGCAGTCACTCTCTGCAGTGATTTTGGAGCCCCCCAAAATAAAGTCTGACACTGTTTCCTGTGTTTCCCCATCTATTTCCCATGAAGTAATGGGACCAGATGCCATGATCTTCGTTTTCTGAATGTTGAGCTTTAAGCCAACTTTTTCAGTCTCCACTTTCATTTTCCTCAAGAGGCTTTTTAGTTCCTCTTCACTTTCTGCCGTAAGGGTGGTGTCATCTGTATATCTGAGGTTATTGATATTTCTCCAGGCAATCTTAATTCCAGCTTGTGCTTCTTCTAGCCCAGCATTTCTCATGATGTTCTCTGCATATAAGTTAAATAAGCAGGGTGACAATATACAGCCTTGACATACTCTTTTTCCTATTCGGAACCAGTCTGTTGTTCCATGTCCAGTTCTAACTGTTGCTTCCTGACCTGCATATAGGTTTCTCAAGAGGCAGGTCATAAAAATCCCGTTAACGGAAAATAGCTCTCTAGCTGCCTATTTCTAATGTTTATTCTCATTTACTACAGAGCCAATCCTTCATTGCAGCCTGCAGTTTTTGCCTTTTATTTTCTTTATTTTTCCTTTCTTTTCATTTTTCTCCTCTCTTCCTTCTCTTTCTTTTGTTCTTTCTTCTCTGCATTTTCCTTCTTCTTTTTTAGCTACCATTCCTCCCTGATCTCCAACTTTACAGCACTCAGGTTCTAGATGTGCCATCAGAATTCTTCCCAATAATCACAGGATTGCTATACTATGCTATGCTATGCTAAGTCACTTCAGTCGTGTCCGACTCTGTGTGACCCCACAGACGGCAGCCCACCAGGCTTCCCCATCCCTGGGATTCTGCAGGCAAGAACACTGGAGTGGGTTGCCATTTCCTTCTCCAATGCATGAAAGTGAAAAGAGAAAGTGAAGTCGCTCGGTCATGTCTGACTCTTAGCGACCCCATGGACTGCAGCCTACCAGGCTCCTCCATCCACGGGATTTTCCAGGCAAGAGTACTGGAGTGAGGTGCCATTGCCTTCTCCAAAAGAGATACTACTCAGCCACAAAAAGAAACTTTGCCACTTATAGCAATGTAAATGGACCCAGAGAATATAACATGCTTAGTGAAAAAAGTCAGACAAAAAGCATGACATCACTTATTTGCGGAATCTAAAAAATGAAACACAGGAAACAGCAAAACAGAAACACGCACAGACACAGAAAACAAACTCGTGGTTACCAGTGGGGAGGCGCAAGATCCGGGCATGGGATTAACAGGGGCAAAGTACTGTGTATAAAATGGACAAGCAATAAGGGTATACTCTACAGCAGAGGAAATCATACTCATTATTTAGTAATAACTTTTAACAGAGTATAATCCATAAAAACACTGACTCACTATGCCGTACACCTGAAATTAATACACTACTGTATCAACTATACTTCAATTTCACAAGATGGGGAGGGGGAGCCGAACACCTTTCTTAGGGATGCTGAAAGGCAAAATCAGGTAGAAGATCACAAACACTCCACAGTCAAACCAATGCAGGCTGCTAGAAGCCAAAAACCACTCCTGCCTTCTTTCCATCTTCTACCTAAATCCCATCATTCTCCAAGATTCCTGTCTTTCAGCCCAAACTCACCTCCCTATCAGAACCTGTTCAGATGCCATGAGAGCTTGCTTTAACATCTAGATTTCCTCTAGTAATGTAAAAGACCACACAGGAAGCCAAGAAGCCCTCTGCCCCATTCTAACAACTTTCTTCCAGTTCCATCCTCCCAGAGGCTTGGTTGGCAAAGAGCACAATTCTAAGCAGCAGACATCCAAGTTTACTAGTGCTTAACTCTATACTTTTTTCCTTGTTTCTATGTAACATTCTGGGAACTTTGCAATGACACTCCTTGTTTGAACTCCCACCTAATGGTAACCACACAGTTTGAACCAATTATCCACCATTGGCTCTTATGTGAAATTAGACACACTTGATATCCTTTCTCAGTAACTATAGATAAAGTTGGGATTGTATAGGAAAAATGGTTCCATCTGCTATCATTTGTGTCCAAGAAGACTCTAAATAGTTCCAAGGTTAGGCAAGGTAAAAAGTGTCCTCTTTCTCTAAAAATATATTTTCTTGGCTGGCAATCAGAATGTAGCATTTTCTCACATTTTTTTTCTTCTCTTGCTGAGAGCTCAGAGTTTATTACACAGCTGCCAAAGAAAGAGTGTTTACTGGCTTTCTACATGTGAATGTGAAATGAAAATCCTATCATTTAAAGAACACGTGTGTGTGTGGGGTATTGCAAGATGTTAAGAAATATGGAACTAAATAACATTGTTGTTTATTCTTAGCTTGGAAAAGTGGTTCAGTCTAGACCTTAGTGCCTACACAGTAAATAAAACTCATCTACTTATCTCTTCTCAAAACCATTGCCCAAGGTTCAACACACTGTCTCTATAGTGACAATCTTTAAACATTAACTGAAGACAAATTTTTATCATTTCTTACTTAGCCATATCCTGCCATTCTTAGAACCTCAGCCTCAAATAAAATATTTCATTTCTACTAGTTAGGCTACTGAAATAGTCTTCTTAAAAATAATGATTTATATACAAATACGTTTTGATTTACATGTTCAACCTTCCTTTGTGTTCTCAGTATCTAGATGATTTACTGATTAGTAGTTTGAATTTCTCTATACTAAGTAGGTACTTTTCTCATAAATATTCAGTTGCTTAGATAATCCTGTTTCCTGTCAAAGTGCTTCTGATATTTTATAAAGTTGAAGGATCCTTTTCTCCCCATTTTCTATTTGTGTAATTTAAAATGCAACATTTATTGAAAAATTGGCTCATGCAAAATTTCCTGATCAAACTGATCCGATCAGATACAAATGAAAAATATATTTACCTGAGTCTTTCATCATTAAGATTCATGTGTTATCTTCAAAAACATTTGTGAAAATTTTCTCATATGCAATAACTCATATTCACTTTGACCAGACCATCTGGCTGAAGTACATTATCTAATATTGACATTTGTAGTCAGTTATTTTCGTGCATTGTCTCAGCTCTCTTCAGTGTTGCTTTGCTTTTCTCAATTGAAAGTACAAATAGTAGTGGAGCTAGAGGTTTATAATCCCAAGTAATTAAAGAAAATATTGTAATAGATTAGGTAGGTATTCAAAACTAATGATGTTAATACTGAAAAGTTAATGTTACTAATTTTTGAAGATTTTTCCAATTTCTCTTTCCCCTAGGAATTTGAGAGACCTTAATATAACTTCAACATTGGAGTCATTATATATATATATCAGATCAGTCGTGTCCGACTCTTTGCGACCCCGTGAACCGCAGCACGCCAGGCCTCCCTGCCCATCACCAACTCCCAGAGGTCACTCAGACTCACATCCATCGAGTCAGTGATGTCATCCAGCCATCTCATCCTCTGTCGTCCCCTTCTCCTCCTGCCCTCAATCCCTCCCAGCATCAGAGTCTTCTCCAATGAGTCAACTCTTCACATGAGGTGGCCAAAATACTGGAGTTTCAGCTTTAGCATCATTCCTTGCAAAGAAATCCCAGGGTTGATCTCCTTCAGAATGGACTGGTTGGATCTCCTTGCAGTCCAAGGGACGCTCAAGAGTCTTCTCCAATACCACAGTTCAAAAGCATCAATTCTTTGGTGCTCAGCCTTCTTCACAGTCCAACTCTCACATCCATACATGACCACAGGAAAGACCATAGCCTTGACTAGGCGAACCTTTGTTGGCAAAGTGATGTCTCTGCTTTTGAATATGCTATCTAGGTTTGACATAACTTTCCTTCCAAGGAGTAAGCGTCTTTTAATTTCATGGCTGCAGTCACCATCTGCAGTGATTTTGGAGCCCAGAAAAATAAAGTCTGACACTGTTTCCACTGTTTCTCCATCTATTTCCCATGTAGTGATGGGACTAGATGCCATGATCTTCGTTTTCTGAATGTTGAGCTTTAAGCCAACCTTTTCGCTCTCCACTTTCACTTTCATCAAGAGGCTTTTTAATTCCTCTTCACTTTCTGCCATAAGGGTGGTGTCATCTGCATATCTGAGGTTATTGATATTTCTCCCAGCAATCTTGATTCCAACTTGTGTTTCTTCCAGCCCAGCATTTCTCATGATGTACTCTGCATATAAGTTAAATAAACATGGTGACAATATACATATATATATATACACACATTAGTTATATATGTATACACATTATATATATAATTATATTATATATAATTATATATGTGTATATATATGTATATACATATATATATGTATATACATATAGTTATATATATATACACATTAGTTACCCATGAAACTATTCAACTCCATTGTGCTGCATTTGAATCGTCCCTCCCTTGCTCTTCCCTGCATAAACTTGAGCTGTTAATCTGCCCTATATAAGTAGTGATTGATCAGTGATAAAATGTGGAAAGTCTTTCTGATACCATAAGCTTATTTCTATGAATAAACAATAAAGTGAGTGAAAAGTGCTTAGACTTTTATCAGCTTTGCTATTAGTATTCAATAGCTTTCAAATAAGACTTTCAACTGCTATAGCATAATGTAGTGAGGGCCATTGTAGATACGCTCCAAGTGTTGTGTCAGCTAAGAGGATGATTCCACGGCGAGTCAGTTGACTACAGCACAAAGAAGTTTCTTATAAGACATGATGCCCAACTGAATGTTAAAGGACTGGAACTCCTGACAGAAAAACAAATTGCACATTTTTGAGTATTCTCTTGGGATATATTTGTAAAACTGTGTGTTTAAAAGATATCGATCATCCTTGAGGTTTTCCATGTGCTGCTAAATTTCCCTCCTCCAAGTTTTAATTAATATACCCTCACATATAGTAAATTAGAACAATTTAAGGGATTTTTTAATATGTAAAGAAAGATTATCATGTGTTGGTAAAAATGGCATTACTACAGTTCAGGACAAATATTTTATAATATACAGCAAAAGCCATAAATATTTAATATGTTTGTATGTGTGTTATTCCACTTATGGGACTAAATTCTAAAACCAGGAAAATCATAGTAGACAGGATGAATGCAGGATGAAGCTTCTTCAGTAAGTAAGAACACATAGAATCCGAATTACAAGTGGTAAAACTGCCTTATATAGGAGCAAAGATGCTTTTTCCATTATATTGTGAAGTAAAGATATACATAAGTGTAAATTTCAATAGGATGGTTGCTTTGGTGATAGAAATTTCTCTCTAGATTTAGCTTAATTCTAGTGCAAAGACTTGAAGAGAAATTATTATATACAGACAAGGATAGGGTAGTATCTTCAGAAGGGAAAAGAATCGTGCAATTTTTATCTTAGTTGGGGGTAGAGAATGTATTAGACAAGTCCAGAAGGGTGTTCTGACAGTGTGTAAACTCCACTTAAGATTCATGGCCATATGTTTAATGTAACATCAGTCATACCAGCTGTGCCATTTTCTGTAGCAAAATTGAGCTATTTGAGTACAGGACAGGAATGAGGGGATATTTGGGTTTACTAGACTTGCAGTTTTGCCTACCCAAACACAATCAGAGAAACTAGAACAAAAGCGTCTAGTGGATTGAAAAACAATAGTCATAATATAGAAATGTGTGTCCGTGATGAATAAGGAGAGAAGAAAGGACGTGACAAAGATGGCACAAAACAAAAAGGAAGTTGCCCCACTGGATGGGAAGTTACTGTGGTGTTGAGGAAGTGGAGTTGAATATGGGAGTCCAACTCTGGCAAAACAGGAAATGGTGGTAGGAGAGGGTAGTGATGAGGACCAAGAATTCAAAAATTTGCCATTATTAGTGAGAATTAGGTGTATAAACTACAAGTGCTCATTTACTTTCTATTTGTCAGGCACTCCTCTAAGTCACTAAATATATCAGTAAATAAAAGTGCTTACACTGTAGAAAATATCTTAGTAAATTTTGTGTTATGTTAGAAAAAGAGAGTGAAAAAGTTGGCTTGAAGCTCAACATTAAGAAAACTAAGATCAAGGCATCTGGTCCCATCACTTCATGGGAAATAGATGGGGAAACAGTGTTAGACTTTATTTTTGGCAGCTCTAAAATTACTGCAGATGGTGACTGCAGCCATGAAATTAAAGACACTTACTCCTTGAAAGGAAAGTTATGACCAACCTAAATAGCATATTCAAAAGCAGAGACATTACTTTGCCAACAAAGGTCCGTCTAGTCAAGGCTATGGTTTTTCCTGTGGTCATGTATGGATGTGAGAGTTGGACTATGAAGAAAGGTGAGCACTGAAGAATTGATGCTTTTGAACTGTGGTGTTGGAGAAGACTCTTGAGAGTCCCTTGGACTGCAAGGAGATCCATCCAGTCCATTCTAAATGACATCAGTCCTGGGTGTTCTTGGAAGGACTGATGCTAAAGCTGAAACTCCAATACTTTGGCCACGTCATGTGAAGAGTTGACTCATTGGAAAAGACTCTAATGCTGGGAGGGATTGAGGGCAGGAAGAGAAAGGGGCGACAGAGGATGAGATGGCTGGATGGTATCACTGACTCAATGTACATGAGTCTGAGTGACCTCCGGGAGTTGGTGATGGACAGGGAGGCCTGGCATGCTGCAGTTCATGGGGCTGCAAAGAGTTGGACACGACTGAGCGACTGAATTGAATGACTGATACATACTCCTAAGAAAAATAAATCAGAGAAATTTTCACTTACAACCAAGATGGAGTAATCAGAACCAGATTTATCCTCCCAACTAAGTGTCCAATATAGGAAATGGCAACCCACTCCAGTACTCTTGCCTGGAAATCCCATGGACAGAGAAGCCTGGTAGGCTACAGTCCATGGGCTTGCAAAAAGTCGAACACGACTGAGCGACTTCACTCATAAACAGTAATAAAACAATAGTTTGCAGGACAATGGACCTCAAAAAATAATAATAATAAGGAGAAGTAGGAGAAATAAAGAGGTGATTCCTAAAATCACTTCCATTTACTTCTTTCAGAGAGTTTCCACCTCACATGCAAGGAGAAGAAACATGAATGGAGCCCAACAATTTCTCTCAGTTGATAATAGAGAGTGAGAATTCTGAGAGAACATAGTGGCTAGAATACAGAGGACAGAGTATTAGAGAGGAAAGAGCTGCATGGAGGAAGAAGTCACAAGATCTACAGAGGACCCCTCAAGTTTTTAGCTGAGTAGTGGACATCACATCATGAACTTTGAGTGACTGAAGCAGTAAGTCCCCCAAAGCTTAGAGTTACCAATGGCAGACGCTCTTAGAGGCCCGACAATAGTGCCTAATCCTGGAAGACAGACTGGAAAAATCTCAAGCTTCATGGAGAACTGAGGAGAATATACATAAATGTCTTCCCTCACAGTGGAGAATAACTATACACTGCTCAGCTCTTACCTAGCAAATCTGAAAAGTAATAAAGCTGTGTTTCTGAAGAAAAAAAAAAAACTCAAGGATACTTATAGGAGTACAAAAGTATCCAGCATCCAACAAGGTAAATTCACAATGCTGTTCAATCGCTGTCATGTCCAGCTCTTTCTGACTCTATGGACTGCAGCACTCCAGTATTCCCAATGCGTCACTATCTCCCAGAGTTCGCTCAAACTCATGTCATTGAGTCAGTGATGCTATCCAACCATCTCATCTTTTGGCATCCCCTTCTCCACCTGCCCTCACTCTTTCCCAGCATCAGGATCTTTTCCTGTGAATCAGCTCTTCATATCAGGTGGACACAATGTTAGGCATCCAATAAGAAATTTGACCACGGCTAAATAAAATCCCTTATGATTATACAGTGGAAGTGAGAAATAGATTTAAGGGCCTAGATCTGATAGATAGAGTGCCTGATGAACTATGGAATGAGGTTCGTGACATTGTACAGGAGACAGGGATCAAGACCATGCCCATGGAAAAGAAATGCAAAAAAGCAAAATGGCTGTCTGGGGAGGACTTGCAAATAGCTGCGAAAAGAAGAGAAGCGAAAAGCAAAGGAGAAAAGGAAAGATATAAACATCTGAATGCAGAGTTCCACAGAATAGCAAGAAGAGATAAGAAAGCCTTCTTCAGCGATCAATGCAAAGAAATAGAGGAAAACAACAGAATGGGAAAGACTAAGGATCTATTCAAGAAAATCAGAGATACCAAAGGAACATTTCATGCAAAAATGGGCTCGATAAAGGACAGAAATGGTATGGACCTAATGGAAGCAGAAGATATTAAGAAGAGGTGGCAAGAATACACAGAAGAACTGTACAAAAAAGAGCTTCACGACCCAGATAATCATGATGGTGTGATCACTGACCTAGAGCCAGACATCCTGGAATGTGAAGTCAAGTGGGCCTTACGAACAAAGCTAGTGGAGGTGATGGAATTCCAGTGGAGCTATTCCAAATCCTGAAAGATGATGCTGTGAAAGTGCTACACTCAATATGCCAGCAAATTTGGAAAACTCAGCAGTGGCCACAAGATTGGAAAAGGTCAGTTTTCATCCCAATCCAAAGAAAGGCAATGCCAAACAGTGCTCAAACTACCGCACAATTGCACTCATCTCACACGCTAGTAAAGTAATGCTCAAAATTCTCCAAGCCAGGCTTCAGCAATATGTGAACCGTGAACTTCCTGATGTTCAAGCTGGATTTAGAAAAGGCAGAGGAACCAGAGATCAAATTGCCAACATCCACTGGATCATGAAAAAAGCAAGAGAGTTCCAGAAAAACATCTATTTCTGCTTTATTGACTATGCCAAAGCCTTTGACTGTGTAGATCACAATAAACTAAGGAAAATTCTGAGAGAGATGGGAATACCAGACCACCTGATCTGCCTCTTGAGAAATCTGTATGCAGGTCAGGAAGCAACACTTAAAACTGGTCATGGAACAACAGACTGGTTCCAAATAGGAAAAGGAGTACGTCAAGGCTGTATATTGTCACCATGTTTATTTAACTTATATGCAGAGTACATCATGAGAAATGCTGGACTGGAAGAAACACAAGCTGGAATCAAGATTGCTGGGAGAAATATCAATAACCTCAGATATGGAGATGATACCACCCTTATGGCAGAAAGTGAAGAGGAACTCAAAAGCCTCTTGATGAAAGTGAAAGTGGAGAGTGAAAAGGTTGGCTTAAAGCTCAACATTCAGAAAATGAAGATCATGGCATCTGGTCCCATCACTACATGGGAAATAGATGGAGAAACAGTGGAAACAGTGTCAGACTTTATTTTTCTGGGCTCCAAAATCACTGCAGATGGTGACTGCAGCCATGAAATTAAAAGACGCTTACTCCTTGAAAGGAAAGTTATGACCAACCTAGATAGCATATTCAATAGCAGAGACATCACTTTGCCAACAAAGGTTCGCCTAGTCAAGGCTATGGTCTTTCCTGTGGTCATGTATGGATGTGAGAGCTGGACTGTGAAGAAGGCTGAGCGCCGAAGAATTGATGCTTTTGAACTGTGGTGTTGGAGAAGACTGTTGAGAGTCCCTTGGACTGCAAGGAGATCCAACCGGTCCATTCTGAAGGAGATGAGCCCTGGGATTTCTTTGCAAGGAATGATGCTAAAGCTGAAACTCCAGTATTTTGGCCACCTCATGCGAAGAGTTGACTCATTGGAGAGGACTCTGATGCTGGGAGGGATTGAGGGCAGGAGGAGAAGGGGACAAGAGAGGATGAGATGGCTGGATGGCATCACCGACTTGATGGGTGTGAGTCTGGGTGGCCTCCAGGAGCTGGTGATGGATAGGGAGGCCTGGTGTGCTGCAGTTCATGGGGTCGCAAAGAGTCGGACACGACTGAGCGACTGATCTGATCTCATCTGATCTATGGGGGCCTTCTTAATTTTCTTCCTTCCTTTTTTCCCCTCTCTTTTCTTAATTTTGGATAATTTCTATTTATTTCAAGTTCACTGTCTGAGTATTTTATAACAGATTTGCAATTTTATTATATGGAATTTCTGAGATTTTCTATTTGTTCATTCATTATGAGAATATTGTATTTACATTGTTTAATATAGTTAAAGTAACTGCTTTGCAATACTTAAGCACTCTGCCCCAGCATCTGGGCAATTTTGGTATTTGTCTACATTGACTGTTTTCTCCTAAGTGTTGGTAATACTTTTGTGTTTCCTGTTTCTACAGTTTTGGGTACTGTCCAGGTTATTGTGTCACTGTGAGTAATATTTTTCAGAGACAGTGAAGTGAAGTGAAGTGAAGTTGCACAGTCGTGTCCGACTCTTTGCGACCCCGTGGACTGTAGCCCACCAGGCTCCGCTGTCTATGGGATTCTCCAGGGAAGAATACTGGAGTGGGTTGCCATTTCCTTCTCCATCAGAGATAGTAGTTTGTTCTAATTATCTTAATAATGTCATAGGTTTGTTTGTTTTTCAGAAATTTTTGCTTAACTCAAACTACAAAGACTATCTCCTCTCTGTGCAGAGTATCTGGAATACCTTTTCAGTTTATTCATCTTTAGCTGTGTTGGTTGCAGTCTGCCTTGAGCACGTGTAGATCAGGGATCATCCAGATATTTGAGCAGAATTTTGAATCCTCCTTCAGTGTCTTTCTCCATTTTGAAACTTATCCTATCTCCTTCTAGCTGCTCTGGTAGCAGCTTATCCTATCTTCTGCTTCTTAAAACCAAGAAGATGGTAGCTTTCTATATAAATATTAGCTGTTTTCTAGAACTGACTGGGGCATACCTTCGGGCAAAAAGCTATAAAAATGGGAAAATCATTCAATGTCTTTCCTTCTGAGTATCTAATTTCTACGTGCTTTTAATTGCTCTTAAATGTATAAATATAGTTTCATTGTGGTTGTTAGTATTTCATTTTATTGTTCTGTTCAGATTTCATGTGCTGTAAGTAGGAGGGTCTGTCTGATATGAGTTCTATGAGCACTGGAAATAGAAACTCAATTAATTTTTGTATTTTGACATTTTAAAGTCATGCTTAATGTATAGATTTCTTAGGAATGTTGAAGTAAACAATTATTAATTTTCAATTTTCCTTTTTTAGTCTTTTAATTCTTTTTCTAAACTAGGTTTTATTAGAACATAAACACCCAGTCATTTATGAAGTACCTCTGTTTTGTACTATTAAGGGCCAAATTAAGTAGTGTGACAGAGAATGTATGCTCTGCAAATGTTTACTATTTGGCCTTTTATAAAAATTTTTCCAACCTCTATTTTAGTACAATGTGGAATACATTTTGTATTTGTGGGTAACTATATCTAGATATCAGGGGTAAAGCTTTTTTTTTTAAAATCCCTTCTTGTATGACTTTCCCTTGGTTTTTTTACATATTCTTAATCTTTAGACATACCCCTCTATTTCTTGTTTCCTAGGAGACAATATCAAAGAATGTGTGTTGAATTTCCTTCAACACCACTTTAAGAATCTGTTGAGAATATAATATGCTACTGCTCCTTGTATTTGTTAATGTAATGTCATAGGACATATCCCATAGGAAGCATATTCTGAGATATAGATTTGGCATGCAGAGTATTTGTAAGGAAATGTTCTTATGATTCAAACCTGTAGACAAGTAAAGAAAGCAGGAATTTGGCAGTGGGAGAATTTGAACTGCAATATAGTGAAAACAAAGGTTTTAGACATCCCATAGGAAGATGTGGAGCTGCAATAACCTTACAGAATTTTCCTCAATTGAGGCAAAAGTGACATAGGATACAAGATGCTTCTAAAGGGGGAGTTAGATAAGGTGAATCTCTTCTTCCGAGCACAGTGCCCGTAGAGGAAGACAGCTATGATCTGTCAGCTGTTATCACTCTCAGCAGTTGGTAAGGGAGTGCTTTAGCTTGGTGGGTGGATGCAATTAGAGGACTCACTACAGGTACACTCTTAGACTGACTGGTTACAAATATTTAACAACCTCTCAGAATGATATTAAGTCTCCAAATGAATATGATATATTATTCTTTTTGTACATAACTGGCATTATATTTTCTGATATTATAAGTAGGATTGTTGCACCTAGATTAATTAATTAGTGTGTAGTTTTCCTCTTTTGTTTTGTTCAAGTTTTCAAATCAAACATTTATTTCCTTATAAAAAGAGTTGGAAGATGTGTTTTCTATTTTTGCTCTCCAAAATGGTTTATGTAAGATTGGTCTTATTTATTCCTTAAGGCTTGAGAGGAATATGCTCATGAAACTATCTGGGTCTGGAGTTTTCATAATAGAAGTATTTTTTTAAGTTCAATAAAAAATAACCTAATTTAAGTTAAAATAACAAATTATTTAATTTACGTATGTGTGAGCATAAGCATAATAATTCCTGGAAACCCAAGACATCATTGTCCACCAAAGTAGGGACTTATGTGGATCAGTTGATCAAGGAATTTCAGTTCAGATCAAACTCATTGGATCCAATTCACTTCCAAACTCATCCTGTGATTACTTCCCCAGTTCCAGAATGCACACTGGAGTAGACTTATAATCAACTGGCAGAATCCCTACACTTTTTTAATCACCTGTGGTTTAAAGACTTATTATGATAGGAAAGGCCAATTAGAAACGAATACAGCTTCCTTTGCCTACAAAACCAAAAGAAGTAAATCAGGAGCCACGCCACATTCCGGAAGGGAGTGCAAGGATTAGAACCACCATGAAGACACTAAAGGGTGTGGGAGTGGTGAATGTCAACATACTCTCCCAATTCAGTGATCTATTTGGCTTGTGTATAAAACAGGTAGATGTTTGAGAATTGTAGTGGGTTATTGTAAACTTAGTCAGATGATGTTTCCAAATTGGTGCAATTTGAGATGTGTTTTTACTGCTTTAACAAATTAGCACACCCTCTTCTGGTACCTTGCATGCATCTAGTTATTTGTCTAGTCTTTTTATTTATTTATCTTTTTCCTCTCTAGACCTTTAACTAAAGACCATCAGAGGAGGTTTGTTTTTAGCTAACAAGGCCAGTAATATACCTACATTAACCTGAATTGGGCTTCCCAGGTGGTGCTATTGGTCAAGAATATGCCTGACAATGGAGGAGACTTAAGAGAAGCAGGCTCTGATCCCTGGGTTGGTGAGATCCCCTGGAGGAGGGCACTGCAATCCACTCTAGTATACTTGCCTGGAGAATCTCATGGACAGAGGAGCCTGGTGGGCTACTGTTCACAGGGTCGCAAAAAGCTGGACACAAATGAAGCAAATAGATGGGGAAACAGTGGAAACAGTGGCTGACTTTATTTTTCTGGTCCCCCAGATCAGTGCAAATGGTGATTAGAGCCTTGAAATTAAAAGACACTTACTCCTTGGAAGGAAAGTTGTGACAAACCTGCTTATGCTGCTGCTGCTAAGTCACTTCAGTTGTGTCCGACTCTGTGCGACCCCATAGATGGCAGCCCACCAGGCTCCCCCGTCCCTGGGATTCTCCAGGCAAGAACACTAGAGTGGGTTGCCATTTCCTCCTCCAATGCATGAAAGTGAAAATTGAAAGTGAAGTCACTCAGCCGAGTCCAACTCTTAGCGACCCCATGGACTGCAGCCTACCAGACTCCTCCATCCATGGGATTTTCCAGGCAACAGTACTGGAGTGGGGTATCATTGCCTTCTTCATGTGACAAACCTAGGCAACTTATTAAAAAGCAGAGACATTACTTTGTTAACAAAGGTCCATCTAGTCAAGGCTATGGTTTTTCCAGTGGTCATGTATGGATGTGAGAGCTGGACTATAAAGAAAGCTGAGCGCAGAAGAATGGATGCTTTTGAAGTGTGGTGTTGGAGAAGACTCTTGAGAGTCCCTTGGACTGCAAGGAGATCCAACGAGTCCTTCCTAAAGGAGATCGGTCCTGGGTGTTCATTGGAAGGACTGATGTTGAAGCTTAAACTCCAATACTTTGGCCACCTGATGCAAAGAGCTGACTTATTTGAAAAGACTCTGATGCTGGGAAAGATTAAAGGCAGGAGAAGAAGGGGACAACAGAGGATGAGATGGTTGGATGGCATCACTGACTCAGTGGACATGGGTTTGGGTAAACTCTGGGTGCTGGTGATGGACAGGGAGGCCTGGCATGCTTCGGTTCATGGGGTAGCAAAGAGTAGGACACGATTGAGTGATTTACTGAACTGAACTGAAGCAACTTAGCACAAAAATTGAACTAGGGGTATATCAGCTCTTTAGCCCTTTTATCAAAATTTAGTCCACAGGAATCTTGATTGAATTTCCCTTCCATAAGACAACATGGTAATGTGTTGCTGCTGCTGCTAAGTTGCTTCAGTCGTATCCAACTCGTGCCACCCCATAGACGGCAGCCCACCAGTCTCCCCATCCCTGGGATTCTCCAGGCAAGAACAGTGGAGTGGGTTGCCATTTCCTTCTCCAATGCATGAAAATGAAAAGTGAAAGTGAAGTCGCTCAGTCATATCCGACTCCTAGCGACCCCATGGACTGCAGCCTACCAGGCCCTTCCATCCATGGGATTTTCCAGGCAAGAGTACTGGAGTGGGGTGCCATTGCCTTCTCCGGGTAATGTGTTACACTGATGATATTTTGCTGATTGGGCCTGGAAACAAGAAGTAGCAACTACTATAGACTTGCCAGAGTTAGGAAATAAAACTTGAAAGCTCTGGGATCCTCCACCTCAGTGAAATTTTTAAGGGTCCAGTGGCACGTGAGCATGTTGACATATACCTTTTAAAGTGAAATTTGAGTTATTGCATCTGTCTCTTCTTACTACCAAAAAAGAGACACAACACTTTTGGATTTTGATGGCAACTTATTCCTCATTTTGTGTGCTACTCAGCTGCATTTACCGATTGACTCCCAAAGCTGCTAACTTTAAGTTAGGCTTAGAACAACAGAAGTTTCAACAGTAGGTCAAAACTACTGAATAAGATTATCTGCCATGCAGGGTAAAAAATACAGCAGATTCAATGGCACTTTATGTCAATGGCAGGTAATGCTGTTTGCATCCTTTGCAGTTTCCTACAGCTGAATCACAGGCTTCTCTGGTAGTTCAGCTGGTAAAGAATCTGCCTGCAATGCAGGAGACCCCAGTTTGATTCTTAGGTTAGGAAGATACCCTTGAGAAGGGACAGGCTACCTACTCTAGTATTCTTGGGCTTCCCCAGTAGCTCAGACAGTAAAGAATCTACCTGCAATGTGGGTGACCTGAGTTCAATCCCTGGGTTGGGAAGGTCCCCTGGAGGGGGGCACGGCAACCCACTCCAGTATTCTTGCCTGAAGAATCCACATGGACAGAGGAGCCTGACAGGCTGAGTTATTACTCTCTTTTTGAGAAACAGTTCTTTCCCTGCTACCTGCCCTTGGTAGATACTGAATGCTTAACCATAGGCCACCAAGTTATCATAAGATGTGAGCTACCCTTCATGAACAGGCTATGGTCTGATATACCAATACATAGGTTGGCATGCACAGAACTCTATTACCAATTGGCAGTGGTATTTATGATGTGAGGTTGAGCAGGTCCTATAGGCACAAGTAAGTTATATGAGGAAGTGGTGAAAGTTCCCATGGTCCCCACCAGGGTTGTGGCATTCTTTCATGACACAGTGGTGGAATGGTGTAGGCAGAGAGTAATCTTGTTGTTCAGTCAAGAAATGAAAATAAGCCTGGTATTGTTTTGCCAAATACATATCATGGCATGTGAGATATAATAGAGAAAAAGAGAAACACACACACATAGATGGAGAAGCCAAGAGACAGAGATGGAGAGAGAAAGAGAGATATTAGAGGCAAAGTTATGATTAAGATAATGGTTGGCAGAAATATGGTTGAGAAAGGTGTGTCTGTTTGAAAGAAGAATGTAAATCAAGTGAGAGTCTGAGCATGTTAAGTTCATTAATGACTATGAATATAATAGTGGTGGAGACAGTGATTCATTTGTCAAAACCATGAATGAATGAGGGATAGTATCAGAAGATGTGATGATACTACAAGAATAAGCTGTCACTGGTAAAGGCTGATTGTCCTTGTTTCAATGTAACTGGATTTTTGAAGGAGGAAAATAAAGATAGGTTTTGTAAAAGGCTTTAAAGATCAAGACCAAGGATGATATCAAAAATACTCAAGCCTTTGAGAGGACTTACAGCAATATGAGAAAACTTGTAATATCCCTCTGTGATTTGGAAATTTTAGGTAAACACTTTCAGTGATCAGCATGTACATTGTGAATGAACTATCTATCACCCCAAAATCAATAATCTCCATATGGACTTATATTAGATATCAAGAGTTTCCATTTGATTTTTCAGTTTTGCTCTCTTATAAAGTTCAAATATCCTTTCTCCACATTTCTTAATATACCACTCAAATTTTTAATTTTCCATAGTACAGTACCTTGCAAATCTCACTGCATGATAAAATTAATCTCTTTTACACCTTAAAAATGGGAGAGTTCTCTATTCTCCCAGTGCTTCTAGTTTAACTATTCTTTTTACTCAACTATAATTTTCATGTTAAAAATGTAACTTTGTTTTCTGGTTTTGTAACTGTTTTTAAATTTATCCTGATATTATTTAATGTATTTTCAGTTGCCATGAAAACTTCTGTCATATTTATGTTACTAAGTACCTTAAATTCATGCCAAAATTATATTGTCAATCATTGTTAATATTACTTTTTCAGAGAAGGTCATGTTACTAATGCTGTAAAAGAATATAATCTTTCGGAATCTAATTTAAATAAAATAGAGAAAATAAAATGGGAAGCAAATGGGATATTTTCTCTAGTTTGGAAGATAGGAAAATTATTAATTTTTTATATTTTCTTCTTTTGTTTAATATTTATTGAATACTTATTATTTATAAGGGATTAAGGACTCCCCCAATGGCTTAGTTGGTAAAGAATCTGTCTGCAATACAGGAGACCCAGGTTCTATCCCTAAGTCAGGAAGATCCCCTGGAGAATGCCATGACAACCCACTCCAGTATTCTTGCCTGGAGAATCCCATGGGAAGAGGAGCCTGGTGGGCTATAGTGCATGTGGTCACAAAGAGTTGAACACTTCAAACTAGACAGACTAACACTTCACAGTAGACAATGGAGTAATAAATACATACCACCAAGTTTTTAGTTGCAAGCAATAGAAACTACTGTGGTTGGTTTAAGCAGAAAATAATTTATTAAAATTGCATGAAGTCCCAAATTTTATTGAGGTTACAGAGCTTGACACACTTCATGACAGACATCTTCTACTGTGAGACCATCCATAGGAACTGCTGTTTGATTGTCCATGTCTCTAGTCCTGTGCACTGATTGTACTGGATATCTTAGCAATCTATACTACTGTCAGAGGTGACTCAGATTGGTTCCTGTAATTTGTGTGCCTGGCTCACTCTTTTACACACAATGAGGGCATCTGATTGGCAAAGCCTGTATCCTATCTCTCAGAGAGTTTGGGAACGTGAGCAGCTGTTGGCTGTTCAGTCACTTGGTCATGTCTGAGTCTGTAACACAATGGACTGCAGCACATCAGGCTTTTCTGTCTGTCTCAAATTCATGTCCATTGAGTTGGTGATGCCATCCAACCCTCTCATCATCTGTTGTCCCTTTCGGCTCTTGCCTTCAATCTTTCCTGGCATCAGGGTCTTTTCCAATGAGTCGGCTCTTTGCATCAGGTCGCCAAAGTCCTGGAGTTTCAGCTTCAGTATTAGTCCTTCCAATGAATATTCAGGACTAATTTCCTACAACACAGCTCAAAAGCATCAATTCTTCAGTGCTCAGATTTCTTTATGGTCCATCTCTCCCATCCATTCATGACTACGGAAACACCATAGCTTTGACTACATGGACCTTTGTGGGCAAAGTAATGTCTCTGCTTTTTAATTTGCTGTCTAGGTTTATCATTGTTTTTCTTCCAGGGAGCCAGTGTCTTTTAACCTCATGGCTGCAGTCACCATCTGCAGTGATTTTGGAAGCCAAGAAAATAAAGTCTCTCACTGTTTCCATTGTTTCCCCATGTATTTTCCATGAAGAGATGGAACTGGATGTCATGATCTTAGTTTTTTGAATGTTGAGTTTTAACCAGCTTTTTCTCTCTCCTCTTTCACCTTTCTCAAGAGGCTCTTTAGTTCCTCTTCTCTTTTAGTCATAAGGATTATGTTATCTACATATCTGAGGTTATTGATGTTTCTCCAAGCAGTCTTGATTCCAGCTTGTGCTTCATCCACCTCAGCATTTCTCATGATATACTCTGCACAGAAGTTAAATAAGCAGGGTGACAATAGACAGCCTTGACATACTCTTTTCCCAATTTTGAACCAGTCCTTTTTTCTATGTCCAGTTCTAACTGTTGCTACTTGACCTGCATACAGGTTTCATAGGACACAGGTAAGGTGGTCTGGTACTCCCATCTCTTGAATAGTTTTCCACAGTTAGTTGTGATCCACACAGTCAAAGGAATTAGCATAGTCAATGAAGCAGAAGCAGAGGTTTTTTCTGGAATTCTCTTGCTTTTTCTAAGATCCAATGAATGTTGGTGATTTGATTTCTGGTTCCTTTGCCTTTTTAAATCCAGCTTGAACATCTGGAAGTTCTTGGTTTGTGTACACATGAAGCCTAACTTGGAGGATTTTGAGCATTACTCTGCTAGCATGTGAAATTAGTGCAATCATATGGCAGTTTGAACATTCTCTGGCATTTTCCTGTTTTTTGGGGATTAGAATGAAAACTGAAAATTTCCAGTCCTGTGGCCACTGCTGAGTTTTAAAAAATTTGCTGACATATTGAATGCAGTGTATCCACAGCATTATCTTTTAGGATTGGAAGTAGCTCACCTGTAATTTCATTACCTCCACTACCTTTGTGCACAGTGATGCTTCCTAAGGTCCACTTAACTTCATGGAGTCATGATGTCTAGCTCTAGGTGAGTGATCAACACCATTGTGGTTATTTGGGTCATTAAGATCTTTTTTGTGTGTGTAGTTCTTCTGTGTGTTATTGCCACCTCTTCTTGATATCTTCTGCTTCTGTTAGATCCATACCATTTCTGTCCTTTATTGTGCCCATCTTTGCATGAAATGTCCTCTCGGTAGCTCTAATTTTCTTGAAGAGATCTCTAGTCTTTCCCATTCTATTGTTTTCCCCTATTTCTTTGCACTGATCACTGAGGAAGGCTTTCTTATCTCTCCTTGCTATTATTCAGAACTCTTCATTCACGTGGGTATGCCTTTCCTTTTCTCCTTTGCCTTTTGCTTCTCTTTTCTAAGCTATTTGTAAGGTTTCCTCAGACAACCATTTTGCCTTATTGCACTTCTTTTTCTTAGGGATGCTTTTGATCACTGCCTCCTGTAAGATGTTAAGAACCTCTGTCCATAGTTCTTCAGACACTTTGTCTATCAGATCTAATCCCTTGAATCTATTTGTCACTTCTACTGTACAAGTGTAAGGCATTACATTTAGGTCATACCTGAATGGCCTAGCGGTTTTCACTACTTTATTCAAATTAAGTCTGAATTTGGCAATAAGGAGTTCATAACTTGAGCCACAGTCAGCTCCTGGTCTTGTTTTTGCTGACTGTATAGAGCTTCTCCTGGGGAAGGCAATGGCACCCCATCCCAGTACTCTTGCCTGGAAAATCCCATGGACAGAGGAGCCTGGTAGGCTCCAGTCCATGGGGTCGCTAAGAGTCGGAGACGACTGAGCAACTTCACTTTCACTTTTCACTTTCATGCATTGGAGAAGGAAATGGCAACCCACTCCAGTATTCTTGCCTGGAGAATCCCAGGGACAGAGGAGCCTGGTGGGCTGCCGTCTATGGGATCACACAGAGTCGGATACGACTGAAGCGACGCAGCAGCATAGAGCTTCTCCATCTTTGGCTGCAAAAAATATAATCAATCTGATTTCAGTGTTGACCTTATGGTGATGTTCATGTGTAGCAGAGGAAATTAAAATCTTCTTTAGTGGATGAAGCCTTTTTCTCCAATTAAATGTGTGCATTTTATAAGAAAAGCTATTTAAATAGCTAGTGGTCAAACAAATGCCAGATGTATGTGACATTTTCTTCTTTTGAGTAAGTTTTCTTCACTTTATATTGTGATGACCTTAGCCTATTTTTTCAAACATTATCTCATTATTCAAAGTAAATTATATTAATGGAGAATATTTAATTCTTAGTTTTTAACAATAAAATACAGACCTTCATATCATTTTTACTGCATCCACTCACTACTTATGTGTTGCTTATTTAATATTTTATTTTAAAATAATTATGCATTTAAAATAGATTAAGCCCACTATGAATTGCTACCATAAAAAATGAACATATTGTGCTATAAATTAAACTCTGAAAACAAAATATTATCACATGTATTTCAACTAGCATTGCCCATGACATGCACTTATCAGATGGCTGTCTCTTGTTCTTCATATTCTTTAAGAGATTATATATTCTTTATAGCAATTTCATTTCCATTCCCTCCCCAAGTGCATTGTTTTACTGCAAGGTGTATCCTCAGAGCTTATATTAATGCCTGACAGTTAGTGAAAGGCAAAGGAGAAAGGGAAAGATATACCCAACTGAAAGTAGAGTTCCAGAATATAGCAAGGAGAGATAAGAAAGATAATATAAAAGGGAGGAACTTTTTTCAACGTGTTATTTTCTGTTTTGGTGCTATACACTATTGTCCTGGGTGTTCTTTAGAAGGAATGATGCTAAAGCTGAAACTCCAGTGCTTTGGCCACCTCATGCAAAGAGTTGACTCATTGGAAAAGACTTTGATGCTGGGAGGGATTGGGGGCAGGAGGAAAAGGGGACGACAGAGGATGAGATGGCTGGATGACATCATCGACTCAATGGACGTGAGTTTGAGTGAACTCCAGGAGTTAGTGATGGACAGGGAGGCCTGGCGTGCTGCAGTTCATGGGGTCGCAAAGAGTCTGACATGACTGAGCTACTGGACTGAACTGAACTATTGTTTTCCTGCTTCCCTGGTGGCTCAGAACGTAAAGTTTGTCCCTGCAATGTAGAAGACCAGAGTTTGATCCCTGGGTCAGGAAAATTCCCTAGAGAAAAGAATAGCTACCCACTCCAGTATTCTTGCCTGGAGAATTCCATGGACAGAACAGCCTGGCGGGCTACTCTCCATGAGGTTGTAATGAGTCATACACGACTGAATAACTAACACTTTCACACTTTCCCTATTTTTTCTATGCATATTTCAAGAAAATTATGTTCAAATTATGGGATATATTGATCTGAAATATTTGATATATTAATATTTTATTACTTACCATATTGTGATAAGTGAAATATGAATTTTTACAGAATTCTTGATATTTAGATTACTTTTATATTTCTTTGACATTATAAGAATATAAAATCTGTTCATCTATCCCTTAATTTCTGGAGTAATTATGAAATACCTAATTAATTATGAATTATATATGCATGACAATATTGTATCCACATGAATATTTTACAACTTTAACTTATAATTCCTTTATTACTTTCTAACAGAAGAATAGAAATTAGTGGGTATTAAAATCACTTGGATAAGTGTCTACATATATTATCTTGCCTAGGGTAAGCATTAAATAAATATTTGTTTAATAAAAATAAAAATGTATTTTCTAAAGGTAACAGCTGTGAGAGGCTATGCTCCTTGAATGTTTAGGTTTGTGTTATTAAATTGCTAATCTTGACACCTTTAAGTATCATTTTACAATTTTTTTGAAATGCATTAGCTGGATTAATATTTTGCCTCTGATTACTACTTATCATTACTTCATTAGAAAAACTGAATTTGTTGGGATATTAGGATCAATTAGTATACTGAGTGTAAATTGTGTCTATAAAAGTCTTTGTTGTTGTTGTTCAGATTTAGAATATATATTTATGAGCTTCAACTAAGCTGAAACTTTTAAGTTTAGGGAACACTAAGGATAGTATTTATTTTATGATTTTATGGCAGTTTGATCATATATGTGTATAGAGTTTCATGATCATTTTTTCAGGATACCTGAAGAAATAAAAAGACTACATTTTATGAATTTGTTCTCTCTATATTGTTCTGCCAATCTCCTTAAATCCTTGTGTATCAAGACAATATAATAACTCCCACACAAAGAGTTGTTTGGATTACTTGCTTGCAATGTGACAGGTCCATATTAAATAATGGAAGGAAACTCTTGACAGCAGATGACAGAGAGCATTGTTTCTTCATAATAAATGTCGTAATTTCCTAGAAGACTTATAATAGAGGTAAAGCACCTTTGCATATTAGTGTGTTATAGTCCTTTAGTGAGATTGCCACCTGATTAGGTGACCTTGTCTACCTTCAGCAAATCTTTCAAGTGAATTAACTTTTATCCTCAGATGTTTTTCCTATTACCCTCTTATCCATTCAAATGAAACTAAAAGAATGGTTAAAGGATGCAGAATATTTCACTGGAAGTTGAGATGACTTGAAATTTGAGCTCCAACACTTACTTATGGAATTATTTAGTCTACTTTAGATTAGTGTCCTAATCTAAGACTCAAAGGCAAAATTGGAAAATGAAATTATTTCATGTCTCATGCTCTCAGTTTTCCTCATGTGTAAACTAGAGACAACAAAATTAGTTTTGTACTGAAATATGGTTGATGTATGGGGCTTCCCTTGTGGCTCAGATGGTAAAGAATCTGCCTGCAATGCAGGAGACCCACGTTCAATCCCTGGGTTGAGAGGATTCTGGGTTGGAAGGAAATGGCAACCCACTCTAGTGTTCTTGCCTGGAGAATTCCACGAACAGAGGGGCCTGGCTGGTTACAGTCCATGGGGTCACAAGGAGTTGGATACATCTGAGCAACTTTCACTTTCACAGTTGATTTATAGCAAGCAAAATCTTTTTTAGAAAATGACTATGACAAAACAGAAAACTCACAGGTACAGAGAACAGACTGGTGGTTACCAGTGGGGAGAGGGATTGAGAAGAAGGGAGATATGGTAGAAGATTAAGAAGTGCAAACTACAGGTATACATCCACCTCATTAGAACTGATTCATATGTGCTCCTTTTTATGGCTGAGTAATAGTCCACTTCTGTCCTTTATTGAGCCCATCTTTGCATGAAATGTTCCCTTGGTATCTCTAATTTTCTTGAAGAGATCTCTAGTCTCTCCCATTCTGGTGCTCTCTTCCATTTCTTTGCACTGATTGCTGAGGAAGGCTTTCTCATGTCTCCTTGCTATTCTTTGGAACTCTGTGTTCAGATGCTTATATCTTTCCTTTTCTCCTTTGTTTTTTGCTTCTCTTCTTTCCACAGCTATTTGTAAGGCCTCCTCAAACAATCATTTTGCATTTTTGCATTTCTTTTTCATGGGGCTGTATATTGTCACCCTGTTTATTTAACTTATATGCACAGTACATCATGAAAAACACTGGGCTGGGAGAAGCACAAGCTGGAATCAAGATTGCCGGGAGAAATATCAATAACCTCAGATATGCTGATGACACCACTCTTATGGCAGAAAGTGAAGAGGAACTCAAAAGCCTCTTGATGAAAGTGAAAGAGGAGAGTGAACAAGTTGGCTTAAAGCTCAAAATTCAGAAAACGAAGATCATGGCATCCGGTCCCATCACTTCATGGCAGATAGATGGGAAACAGTAGAAACAGTGTCAGACTTTATTTTTGGGGGCTCCAAAATCACTGCAGATGGTGATTGCAGCCATGGAAATTAAAAGACGCTTACTCCTTGGAGGGAAAGTTATGATCAGCCTAGATAGCATATTCAAAAACAGATATCACTTTGCCAACAAAGGTCCGTCTAGCCAAAGCTATGGTTTTTCCAGTGGTCATGTATGGATATGAGAGTTGGACTGTTAAGAATTTGAGCGCCGAAGAATTGATGCTTTTGAACTGTGGTGTTGGAGAAGACTCCTGAGAGTCCCTTGGACTGCAGGGAAATCCAAACAGTCCATTCTAAAGGAGAGTAGTCCTGGGTGTTCATTGGAAAGAATGATGCTGAAGCTGAAACTCCAGTACTTTGGCCACCTCATGTGAAGAGTTGACTCATTGGAGAAGACTCTGATGCTGGGAGGGATTGGGGGCAGGAGGAGAAAGGGACAACAGAGGATGAGACGGTTGGATGGCATCACTGACTCGATGGATGTGAGTCTGAGTGAACTCCAGGTGTTGGTGATAGACAGGGAGGCCTGGCGTGCTGTGATTCATGGGGTTGCAAAGAGTCGGACACGACTGAACGACTGAACTGAACTGAGCTGAATAGTCCATTGCATGATTCATGTTGAGGTTTGACAGAAAACAGCAAAATTCTGTTAAGCAATTATCCTTCAATAAAAAAAAAAAAAAACAAACATAAATTTTAAGAAAAGAAAAAAAAAAGAAGTACAAACTATTAAGTATAAAATAGAGTACTGAAGTGGGTAGCCATTCCCTTCTTCAGGGTTTCTCCCTGACCCAGTAATCGAACCTGGGTTCCTCCTACATTGTAGGCACATTTTTACCATCTGAACCACAGGGAAGGCCACCCAGGGAATATAGCCAAAGTTTCATAACTTCAAAGGGAGTATTCAGATCAGATCAGATCAGTCGCTGTGTCGTGTCCGACTCTTTGCGACCCCATGAACCGCAGCACGCCAGGCCTCCCTGTCCATCACCAACTCCCAGAGGTCACTCAGACTCACATTCATCAAGTCAGTGATGCCATCCAGACATCTCATCCTCTGTCGTCCCCCTTCTCCTCCTGCCCCCAATCCCTCCCAGCATCAGAGTCTTCTCCAATGAGTCAACTCTTTGCATGAGGTGGCCAAAATACTGGAGTTTCAGCTTTAGCATCATTCCTTCCAAAGAAATCCCAGGGTTGATCTTCAGAATGGACTGGTTGGATCTCCTTGCACTCCAAGGGACTCTCATTATAACAACAATTATTGATAGACTTGTCCTGTGAATTAAGTGAGATACAGCTTGAAAAGCATCTCGTGTGTGCCTGGCACATTATAACTGACAAATCAATGTGGGCTCCCTATTTTTTTTTTTTTTTTCTTTTCTTATGGCATAAGGAGAGACTGTTCTAGGTTAATTAACCAACTACATATCCAGCCAGGAAATCTATAAGTGGTATGGTTATTTACAAACCTGAATGTGCATCAAAATTACTTAGAGCACTTTCAGAATATTCAGATATCTAGATGTCATGTCAAATACTCAGCAAAGTTCTTGAGAAAATAGTAGCAACCAAACAACAACAAAATAACTCACATATGGTTCATACATAGACTTTACAATCAATTTTTTTGTTATTTACTATGTGCTGAGCACTATATTTGAACTATCTCTTGTATCTTCCACAAATTAAGAGGAATGTGCCATAATTATCCCCACTTTTCATGTAAGGAAACAGCATGTCAAAGAGGTTGAATGTCCTGTCCACATTCACACAGTTACTAAGTAGTTGAGGCAAGATGGACTCCAGAGCCTGTGAGCATTAAGTTCCTATATTCTAAGAAATATAAAGGATTTGTCATGAATATGTACCCAAAGGAACAAAATTGTCTAGGTGGACATTAGGTTCATATTTTCCTTTGGCTTCCTGTGTTGGCTAACTTCACTGTTATCTCCTTATTCCTTCCCAGGGCATATACAAGTACAGAAACTGCTGGAGCTTTGTCAAGTCAGAGCATGAAATGGTTCCTTCTCTTCCTTTTGTCTTGTTTTACTCATATTGTATTCCAGACCTCCTGTCTTTTATTTGCATATGTGATTTTTTCTTTCCTCTTCACATAATTAGCCCCTTCAGACCATCAATGACTTTAAACAACTTGACTGAATTACTGATTTGCTAGAGACTCAATTTTCTGTCTTTAAATTTCCCATTACCTCCATTCTTTATAGCTCAAAGACATTAGGACAGTAATTATTTGCAAAAGTTATTACATAAATTTTCTAAATCCAGTGAATTATTTTGTCTCTTTCTTCTTGATTTTTCTGTAACACTGCTTGATCTCATTTTATTTAAGCACTATCCTACATAGATTTCTTAAATACTTTTCCTTGCATCTTAAATCAGTATCTGTGCTTTTCAGATATCTGAAAGCTATAGCTTACTGAACAAATCCGAGATGGCCTCTGAAGTTACTTCACGTGCAGTTTCAGCATTGTTCATCTTTACTCTTTCTAATGTTTTGCACGTCGGCTACCTATGATGCTCAATGTATACACCTTCAAGTCCTCCTCATCTCTCACATTCTAAACCCACCTGTTACTCTGGTTCCATTTATCGCAGTTTAAACACCACTCTTTCTGACCCTCAAACTTCACTGCTGTGACTAGTTTTTGACACAAGTTATTTACTGCATATTTATTTAAAAAATGGATAAATAGGAACCAAGGAAGTTGGCTGGAGGGGGCAAGGCCTGAGGAGAGCTCCGCAAGGCGGAAGCGGGCCTCGCGAGGTATTAGCTAAGGAAGATGTTGACACAGCTATTCAATCAATATTATATAGAGAAAATTATATAATTAAGGAATTAGATAAGTGTTTAAAACATCACGACTTCCTAAATGCAAGAAGAAAAGAGATATTGTATAAAAGATGGGTTGACCATGTGGCAGATCCTCTCCAGAAGAAAATTATAGAAAAAGTTACTTCATATAAGAAGATTTAAAAAAGGAGACAAGAAGAATTAGATGGTTTTTTAAAATATGTAAATAAAAAGGGAAATGCATTTATAGAGCAGAGTGCCCCGCCGGCTGGGCGGCGCACTAAGAGGAGCTACCCAACGATGGAGGAAGGACGGCGGTGAGGACCGGCGCACTAAGCACAGCCGAGGGGAGCTACCCCACAACCGAGGTCAGGAAGGGCGGCGGTGAGGAGAGACCCCTCGTCCGAGGTAAGGTGCAATGGCTGTGCTTTGCTGGAGCAGCCGGGAAGAGATACCCCACGCCCAAGGTAAGAGAAACCCAAGTAAGACCGTAGGTCTTGCAAGTGGGCATCAGAGGGTAAATACAGTGAAACCATATTCACAGAAAACTAGTCAATCTAATCACACCAGGACCACAGCCTTGTCTAACTCAATGAAATTAAGCCATGCCTGTGGGGCAACCCAGGATGGGCGGGTTATGGTGGTGACAGGGTGTGGTCCGCTGGAGAAGGGAATGGCAAACCACTTCAGTATTCTTGCCTTGAGAACCCCATGAACAGTATGAAAAGGCAAAATGATAGGATACTGAAAGAGAAACTCCCCAGGTCAGTAGGGGCCCAATATGCTACTGGAGGTCAGTGGAGAGATAACTCCAGAAAGAATGAAGGGATGGAACCAAAGCAGAAAGAATACCCAGCTGTAGATGTGTCTGGTGATACAAGCAAAGTCCGATGCTGTAAAGAGCAATATTGCATAGGAACCTGGAATGTCAGGTCTATGAATCAAGGCAAATTGGAAGTGGTCAAACAAGAGATGGCAAGAGTAAATGTTGACATTCTAGGAATTAGCGAACTAAAATGGACTGGAATGGGTGAATTTAACTCAAAGGACCATTATATCTACTACTGTGGGCAGGAATCCCTCAGAAGAAATGGAGTGGCCATCATGGTCAACAAAAGAGTCTGAAATGCAGTACTTGGATGCAATCTCAAAAATGACAGAATGATCTCTGTTCATTTCCAAGGCAAACCATTCAATGTCACAGTAATCCAAGTCTATGCCCCAACCAGTAATGCTGAAGAAGCTGAAGCTGAACGGTTCTATGAAGACCTACAAGACCTTTTAGAACTAACACCAAAAAAGATGTCCTTTTCATTATAGGGGACTGAAATGCAAAAGTAGGAAGTCAAGAAACACCTGGAGTAACAGGCAAATTTGGCCTTGGACTACGGAATGAAGCAGGACAAAGACTAACAGAGTTTTTTTGAAAAAAAAAAATGGTTGATAAAAAAAACACCCTCCCAAAAAAAAAAAAGAAAACACTATACATGGACATCACCAGATGGTCAACACCGAAATCAGATCGATTATATTCTTTGCAGCCAAAGATGGAGAAGCTCTATCAGATCAGATCAGAACAGATCAGTCGCTCAGTCGTGTCCGACTCTTTGCGACCCCATGAACTGCACCACGCCAGGCTTCCCTGTCCATCACCAGCTCCCGAAGGTCACTCAGACTCACATCCATCGAGTCAGTGATGCCATCCAGCCATCTCATCCTCTGTCGTCCCCTTCTCCTCCTGCCCCCAATCCCTCCCAGCATCAGAGTCTTCTCCAATGAGTCAACTCTTCGCATGAGGTGGCCAGAATACTGGAGTTTCAGCTTTAGCATCATTCCCTCCAAAGAAATCCCAGGATTGATCTCCTTCAGAATGGACTGGTTGGATCTCCTTGCAGTCCAAGGGACTCTCAAGAGTCTTCTCCAACACCACAGTTCAAAAGCATCAATTCTTTGGCGCTCAGCCTTCTTCACAGTCCAGCTCTCACATCCATACATGACCACAGGAAAGACCATAGCCTTGACTAGGCAAACCTTTGTTGGCAAAGTAATGTATCTGCTTTTGAATATGCTATCCAGGTTGGTTATAACTTTCCTTTCAAGGAGTAAGCGTCTTTTAATTTCATGGCTGCAGTCACCATCTGCAGGGATTTTGGAGCCCAGAAAAATAAATTCTGACACTGTTTCCACTGTTTCCCCATCTATTTCCCATGTAGTGATGGGACCCGATGCCATGATCTTCGTTTTCTGAATGTTGAGCTTTAAGCCAACCTTTTCACTCTCCACTTTCACTTTCATCAGGAGGCTTTTTAGTTCCTCTTCACTTTCTGCCATAAGGGTGGTGTCATCTGCATATCTGAGGTTATTGATATTTCTCCCAGCAATCTTGATTCCAGCTTGTGTTTCTTCCAGTCCAGCATTTCTCATGATGTACTCTGCATATAAGTTAAATAAACATGGTGACAATATATAGCCTTGACGTACTCCTTTTCCTATTTGGAACCAGTCTGTTGTTCCATGACCAGTTCTAACTGTTGCTTCCTGACCTGCATACAGATTTCTCAAGAGGCAGATCAAGCTCTATACAATCAGCAAAAACAAGACCAAGCTGTGGCTTGGACCATGAACTCCTTATTGCCAAATTCAGACTGAAATTGAAGAAAGTAGGGAAAACCACTAGACCATTCAGGTATGACCTAAATCAAATCCCTTATGATTATACAGTGGAAGTGAGAAATAGATTTAAGGGCCTAGATCTGATAGAGTGCCTGATGAACTATGGAATGAGGTTCGTGACATTGTACAGGAGACAGGGATCAAGACCATCCCCATGGAAAAGAAATGCAAAAAAGCAAAACGGCTGTCTGGGGAGGCCTTACAAATAGCTGTGAAAAGAAGAGAAGCAAAAAGCAAAGGAGAAAAGGAAAGATATAAACATCTAAATGCGGAGTTCCAAAGAATAGCAAGAAGAGATAAGAAAGCCTTCTTCAGTGATCAATGCAAAGAAATAGAGGAAAACAACAGAATGGGAAAGACTAGGGATCTCTTCAAGAAAATCAGAGATACCAAAGGAACATTTCATGTAAAAATGGGCTTGATAAAGGACAGAAATGGTATGGACCTAATGGAAGCAGAAGATATTAAGAAGAGGTGGCAAGAATACACAGAGGAACTGTACAAAAAAGAGCTTCATGACCCAGATAATCATGATGGTGTGATCATTGACCTAGAGCCAGACATCCTGGAATGTGATGTCAAGTGGGCCTTAGAAAGCATTACTACAACCAAAGCTAGTGGAGGTGATGGAATTCCAGTTGAGCTATTCCAAATCCTGAAAGATGTTGCTGTGAAAGTGCTGCACTCAATATGCCAGCAAATTTGGAAAACTCAGCAGTGGCCACAAGATTGGAAAAGGTCAGTTTTCATCACAATCCCAAAGAAAGGCAATGCCAAAGAGTGCTCAAACTAATGCACAATTGCACTCATCTCACACGCTAGGAAAGTAATGCTCAAAATTCTCCAAGCCAGGCTTTAGCAATATGTGAACCGTGAACTTCCTGATGTTCAAGCTGGATTTAGAAAAGGCAGAGGAACCAGAGATCAAATTGCCAACATCCGCTGGATCATGGAAAAAGCAAGAGAGTTCCAGTAAAACATCTATTTCTGCTTTATTGACTATGTCAAAGCCTTAGACTATGTAGATCACAATAAACTGTGAAAAATTCTGAGAGAGAAGGGAATACCAGACCACCTGATCTGCCTTTTGAGTAATCTGTATGCAGGTCAGGAAGCAACAGTTAGAACTGGACATGGAAGAAGTGACTGGTTCCAAATAAGAAAAGGAGTACGTCAAGGCTGTATATTGTCACCATGTTTATTTAACTTACATGCAGACTACATCATGAGAAATGCTGACTGGAAGAAACAGAAGTTGAAATGAAGATTGCTGAGAGAAATATCAATAACCTCAGATATGCAGATGATACCACCCTTATGGCAGAAAGTGAAGAGGAACTAAAAAGCCTCTTGATGAAAGTGAAAGTGGAGAGTGTAAAGGTTGGCTTAAAGCTCAACATTCAGAAAACGAAGATCATGGCATCGGGTCCCATCACTACATGGGAAATAGATGGGGAAACAGTGAAAACAGTGTCAGACTTTGTTTTTCTGGGCTCCAAAATCACTGCAGATGGTGACTGCAGCCATGAAATTAAAAGACGCTTACTCCTTGGAAGGAAAGTTATGACCAACCTAAATAGCATATTCAAAAGCAGAGACTTTACTTTGCCAACAAAGGTTTGCCTAGTCAAGGCTATGGTCTTTCCTGTTGTCATGTATGGATGTGAGAGCTGGACTGTGAAGAAGGCTGATCGCCAAAGAATTGATGCTTCTGAACTGTGGTGTTGGAGAAGACTGTTGAGAGTCCCTTGGACTGCAAGGAGATCCAACCAGTCCGTTCTGAAGGAGATCAGCTCTGGGATTTCTTTGAAAGGAATGATGCTAAAGCTGGAACTCCAGTATTTTGGCCACCTCATGCGAAGAGTTGACTCATTGGAGAAGACTCTGATGCTGGGAGGGATTGGGGGCAGGAGGAGAAGGGGACGACAGAGGATGAGATGGCTCGATGGCATCACTGACCTGATGGATGTGAGTCTGAGTGACCTCCAAGAGCTGGTAATGGACAGGGAGGCCTGGTGTGCTGCAGTTCATGGGGTCGCAAAGATTCGGACACGACTGAGCAACTGATCTGATCTGATGATCCGAAAGAGTATTATCCTTTTTACATGAACAAAGAGGACCCAAATTTTCTGAAGGTTACCATCCCACCATTTCATGACCCTTTGAAAAAGGCACAATATGACAAAGATGATGGAAAAAGAATTCTTCTTCAGTGTGAGACTGGCAAAATATATACAATGAAAGAATTTAAAGAGGTTGAGAAGGCCAAACTGCATTCCAGATTCCCAGGAATTTCTAATTCAAGGCATTTAATGACTCCAAATGAGTGGACTAGACTACCTCCAAACTACATAGAAAGTGAATTTTGTAAAAGGAGCAGGTTAAAAATAAAAGTGAATTTTAGTGAAAGCAGTTTTGACTTGAAACCCTCTGCAAGAACTCCTCATCTGGAATTCCAAAAAGAAGATAAAGCAGTTCATTATAAGTTTTAGCAACCAAGGGGTACACACCCTGGTCCTTGACTGGTCAAAGAGGACACAAAAGAAGGCTGCTTCAAAGGAAGCCATCTGTTGCAGGAAGCGCTCAGATTGAGGACCAAGGAAAGCACTCAAGAAATGTTCTCTAAGAAAAGCATCTGCAATGAACTTTGTCTTTGAGTCCAATTGTCTGTATGATAATTAAGAAATGACCGTACTATATATTGACAGTTATTGCAAATGTATTTCCCACAGGAGTTAAATGTTGCCTCAGAGGTACAATAAAAATACTGTTGCCTTAAAAAAAAAAAGAAAAAGAAAAATGGATAAATAATATATAATCAAGAGAATACTATTGCCTTGAATTTGGATTTTTTTTTTAAGTTATTGTTGGAGAGGACAGAAAGTTAAGTAGGAACAGAGTTTCTCCTTAAATTCTCAGTACTGCAAGCACAATAGAAGGGTGGGTGGAACTCATCATCTGTATTACTATAAACAAACATACTTTTAAGGAGCATGATACTGTTTATTACTAAAAGCATTGTTTCCAGTGCAGTTGGAAAGAAAGAAACCAAATTCCATGTGTAAAATCAAACCAATTTATTTTTCTTCTTGAAGGAATTGAGAAAAGTTCCTAACCTACACTAAACTGAAAATAGAAAAAAAAATAAAGGTTTATTTACCCTCAGTTTATCATTTTCACCTTCACTTAATAGAGGATAGCGTGGAGATTGGTTAAAATCAGTCACTAGATGTTTTTGCCAAAATATTTACTGTTTCTGCCTGTACATCTGCTGAGCTTCCTGTGTGGCTATTTACTAATGCTTGCTGCCAGCTTCCCCTTAATATTTATTGAAGCAAATACTTCTCAGTGCCTATGTTCCTCTTGGTAATATAATAGCTCATTAAGGATGAATTTTTCCTTATTAAAGGTATAATTTAGTTCGATTCTACACAAATACATACCAGTAGTGATTTTTTTTCCTTCTGTTTTAATATCTTCTCTCGGTTTCTTTCTCCCTCTCCTTGCCTCTGTCTCTCTCCATCCCCTTCTTGTTATTTAAAAATCCACATATCATTTGATAGAAGAGAGTTTATTAAATATGTGATACTTGCTTGAAAATCCCTAACACAGATCTATTAATTTTTTAACATTCATTCTTCTAACATATGCTTTTGAATTCTTGATCATATAGAGAATTTTGTCTTTGAGTAGTACCTTTCTTCTTTCATCAAATGATAAAAATCAGTATTTTAGTCTATTTTAAGTCCCCAGGCAAGTTTTCATTTGAGAGACTAAAGATATAGCTATCTCTGAACAACTGGAGTAGAAGATCTGATATATAAATATATATATATATATATATTTCACATTATTAGAAAACCTTGTAAAAATCTTCCTAACCTAGATTGTTAGACTTCTTGTGTGAATATGAGAAAATGGATAGGCAACTTCAGAAGGATATTTCACACCTTCATATTTTAGGCACTCTTATTTCATTTAATATTATTTGCAGAATATTTACTCTGAGCAAGTCATTATTTTTATGGCTGGTACCCCATGTGGAACAAGAGATGATACAGTTCTTACCTACATGGAGCAGATTGCCTAATGGGAAAAGATGGGTACTGTTTAGAGAATTGTATGAGTAACTCTGGAATTATAATTAAAATAAATTCAGTGAAGGAGAGGCACACAGTTTTATGAGAGCTTAATCATTCATGCAGCATTCAATAATTGTGTGTCTTCTGTGAGTCAGGGACATTTATGCCCTGTAGCTGAAGAAATGAAACCCACATTACCCTCCCTTCTCAGATGGATCAGAAAAGGCCCTACTGGGAAGGAATAAGTGAACTGATATCTGAAAGCAGTGTTGGATATGAACGGGGTGGAGTTAGGAGGGACAGTAAAACAAACCTAGGTAATATTGTTTGAAAAGGCACAGTGGTTAAAAAAAAAAATGCAAAGTGCTTGCAATGTAAAGGATAGAGGAGTCAAAACTGCATATGGAGAAATAGGTAAAAAGTGGATGTACACAGTCTTACAAAGCAGGTTAGGGAAGTTTGTCTTTATCCTGAAAGCAATGAGAAGCCAAGTCATTTTGAAAGTTATTTTTCTTCTTCACTTATTACTGTTTTGCAGTGTAGCAGACAGGAAAATAATAAAAGTGACAGTAGAAAAATCCTTCTACATAATACAATAATTGGTCATGTGAGAGAGGAAGGTGGTTTGGACAAGGATGCTGGTACTGGAGTTGAGTGAACTAAAGAGATTTGTAACATATTTAGAAGATAATGACAGGATTTGGGGGTATTGAATGCAGAGATGAGAGAGATGGTGTCAAGAAGGATTCTTAACTTTCAGACTTGTATTGCTACAAAAATGAGACTGAGATTCACTAAGAGATGGAACAGCAGAAAAGAAGTTAATTTAATGGGTGAGGACAAGGAATTATAATTTTGTTTTTTGAACGAGGGCTTTTGCATATTTAATTTGAGTTGTTATATAGATAGTCGTTTGTCCAGGCTTGCAATTTTTAGCAGCCATGTAAGCTAAAGATATGGCTTTCCATGTAGCTCAGTAGGTAAAGAATCTGCCTGCAATGCAGAAGACCCAGGTTCGATCCCTCGGTTGGGAAGATCCCATGGAGAAGGAAATGGCAACCCACTCCAGAGTTCTTGCCTGGAGAATCCCATGGACAGAGAAGCCTGGTAGGTTATAGTCCATGGGGTTGCGAAGAGTCGACACAACACGCTAAGACACGACTTAGCGACTAAGCCATAAACCACCGAGCTAAAGATATAGTGACCCAACCATGTACAAGTGGCAACTGAAACCTTGGGAGTAAATGAAAGTGATTATCTAAGAAGAAGATAGCTGATGAAGCCTAATTGCAAAAATTTCCCACATACAGTTGGATAAAAGAAAAGAGGGCACAGCAGATAGAGAAGTAATAGTCAAAGGTGGAGAAAAAAAACAATAGCGTGAAATGTGAGACAAAAACATGAAAACCGTGATAAACAAGAGAATAGTGTTAGAAGGAAATGAGACTAGTTAACAATGATGAATGCTACTGAATGATCAATATAAAAAGAAGGTAGAGAGATGCCAATGGATTTGCAATGGACATCTATAACTGATCTAACCAATTTTCATTATTTCCTAAATAATGAAAAGAAAATTTCAAGCAAGGGAAAGAGGGTGAACATGTCATAGACAGAAGAAGTACTATGTAATAAAATAAGAGATGAAAAAAATCTCATGATGTGGGTTATGTACAAGTTTAAGTGAGTGGAACTCAGAATTTTGGTCAGTTCAGTTGCTTAGTTGTGTCTGACTCTTGGTGACACCATGGATTGCATGCCAGGGTTCCCTGTCCATCACCAACTTGCAAAGCTTGCTCAAACTCATGTTCATCGAGTTGGTGATGCCAGAATTTTGGTAGTTGACTGCATAAAGTGAAGGGCTGAGACAAACAAGTGACAGACTTTAAAAACATTGGAATACATGCCAAATACTTTCTTGTATATTAACCAGTGTATGGATATACACATACACACTTATTTATTTTTGTATTCATTATCTAATACCTAGTTCTAAACAGAAATCAAGTGGTATATTACATTACAGATAGATATTATTAAAGTAACGTTAAAAGTTTGAAAAAAACAGAACAATAGTAAAAAAAGAGAAGGCAATGGCACCCCACTCCAGTACTCTTGCCTGGAAAATCCCATGGATGGAGGAGCCTGGTAGGCTGCAGTCCATGAGGTCACTAATAGTCAGACATGACTAAGTGACTTCACTTTGACTTTTCACTTTTATGCATTGGAGAAGGAAATGGCAACCCACTCCAGGGTTCTTGCCTGGAGAATCCCAGGGACTGGGGAGACTGGTGGGCTGCCATCTATGGGGTCGCACAGAGTCAGACACGACTGAAGTGACTTAGCAGCAGCAGTAGCAGCAGTAAAAATAAAAATAATAATAATAAGTGCATAATGATAAAATTGGACCGTGATATTCAAACAACAAAAACAAAAATGCTTTCTAGAATGGCACACTTACTTGCCAGATGGTGACTGAAATGTTTGTTCAAGTATTTTGGCAATTGGTGCAAAAAAGATGCTCATCTATTTACATGATTGAGTAGCATTTGTAAGCTGTAAACAAACTTAGATTATTTTACTTATGATATAATCAACCTTAGGTGGGTGGTGTTGTTACCTGATAGGTTTTTTCTCTTTCACTCTTCATATCCCATTCAATAAATTCTGTCATATCTATCTACAACATATATTCAGTTCAATTGAGTTGCTCAGTCATGCCCAAATCTTTGCGACCCCATGAATTGCAGCACGCCAGACCTCCCTGTCCATCACCAACTCCCGGAGTTCACCCAAACTCATGTCCATTGAGTCGGTGATGCCATCCAGCCGTCTCATCCTCTGTCGTCCCCTTCTCCTCTTGCCCTCAATCCCTCCCAGCATGAGAGTCTTCTCCAATCAGTCAACTCTTTGCATGATGTGGCCAAAGTACTGGAGTTTCAGCTTTAGCATCATTCCTTCCAAAGAAATCCCAGGGCTGATCTCCTTCAGAATGGACTGGTTGGATCTTCTTGCAGTCCAAGGGACTCTCAAGAGTCTTCTCTAACACCACAGTTCAAAAGCATCAACTCTTCAGTGCTCAGCTTTCTTCACAATCCAACTCTCACATCCATACATTACCACGGGAAAAACCATAGCCTTGACTAGATGGACTTTTGTTGGCAAAATAATGTCTCTGCTTTTGAATATGCTATCTAGGTTGGTCATAACTTTCCTTCCAAGGAGTAAGCGTCTTTTAATTTCATGGTTGCAATCACCATCTGCAATGATTTTGGAGCCCCAAAAAATAAAGTCTGACACTGTTTCCAGTGTTTCCCCATCTATTTCCCATGAAGTGATTGGACCAGATGCTATGATCTTAGTTTTCTGAATGTTGATTATGTTCCATTATATAGCAAGGCTAAAAGAATTTTAAAGATATAATTAAAGACGATACTGAACAGTTGATTATAACTGTAATCAAAAGGAAGATTTCCCTGGGCAGTCTGCTCTAATCCTTTTTACAAATGATTTCTATAAAAGAGAAACTAGAGGTGAGAGATAAAAAGCAGTAAAGAAGCTCTCCTACTGGCCTTGAAGAAGCAGACTGCCATGCTTCAATCTTCAAGAGATTGAAGGCTAACCAGTAGGGACTGAAGCCCTCAGTCTTACAATCATAAGGAACTGATTTATACCAGCAACCAATGAACTTTAAAGGGATTCAAGTCCCAAGAGGCATCACAGGACTGGCCACCACCCTGACTGCATTTTTATGACCATGGACAGAAGACACACTTAAGCTTTACTAGTATCCTAACCTATGGATACTGTCATATGGTAAATCTATATTATTCTAGGCTTTCAAATCCATACTTTCTTTTTTTTTTTAATCTCAGAATTTGTACTTGGAAGTTAAGGCAACTATAACAAATATGTAAAATGCTGGAGCAGTTTTGGAACTGGGGAATAGGTAGAAACAGAAAAATCTTGGAGTGTGATATGAAGAGTCTAAATCACTTTAGAGAAGGCCTATGTCACCTTCATCAGACCACTAGTCATAATCTGGACCTTAAGGTTGCTGCCAGTCCAGACTTAGAAGGCAGCGAGAAATAGGTTCTATTCCTGAAAACCAGAAGGGGGGAACTTATTATATGGTAGCAGAAAGCTTAGAGAAATTGTGTCATGCAGTTATGTAGAAGGCAATGGCACCCCACCCCAGTACTTTTGCCTGGAAAATCCCATGGATGGAGGAGCCTGGTAGGCTCCAGTCCATGGGGTCGCTAAGAGTCGAACACGACTGAGCGATTTCACTTTCTCTTTTCACTTTCATGCATTGGAGAAGGAAATGGCAACCCACTCCAGTGTTCTTGCCTGGAGAATCCCAGGAACAGGGGAGCCTGGTGAGCTTCCGTCTATGGGGTCGCACAGAGTCGGACACGACTGAAGCGACTTAGCAGTAGCAGCAGCAGTTATGTAGAAAACAAGATTTGTAATAAATCTGGATATTTAGCTAAGGAGATTATCAGGTAAAATGTTAAGTACTGCTTTGTTTTGTTTTTTTGCTGTTTATAGTAAAATATGAGAGGAAAGACACAAAGTAAGGGTAGAACTGTTAAACAAAAAGGAACCAGGATGAATAATTTTAAAACTTCTCTTCTCCAGATGAAAAAGATGCTAAACATCAGAGATGTATGTAAAGATTGTAGTATATATAGAGAAAAAGTATAGTGTATACTGTAGTATACAGAAAAGTAAGCTTCCCTGGTGGCTCAGTGGTAAAGAATCTGCCTGCAATGCAGGAGACTTGGATTCAGTCCCTGGGTCAGGAGGACCCCCTGGAGAAGGAAATGGCCACCAACTTCAATATCCTTGCCGGGGAAATCCCATGGACAGAGAGGAGCCTGGCCGGCCACAGTCCACAGTGGTCACAAAAAAGTCAGCCTTGACCTAGCAACTAAATAACAACATAAGGAAAAGCCTAGAGACTTTTGTTAAAATCTCAGATTGATCAAAAGATCAGACTAGTCATTCACAGAGGACCTTTTCAAGAGAGTAAGGATGTGAGGATGTGACTTATACCTTCTTACCCAAACCAGAGGGGCTCTAGAAGCTTAAGGCCATTGCCCCTCAGCCATTTCAGCATAAGCCCAAAATGCAATCAGGATTATCTCAAAAAAGATCTAGGAATGTGACTTTAATCTAAAGCAATGAAAGCTGGTGGACCCAAAAAGGGTTTTGAGAAGTTTTATTGCTGTAGAAACACTGCCAGCTTACACTGAAATGATTGAGGTAGTACAAGAGGAAGGTGTTTTTGTACCCACAAGAACTCTATTGGCACAAAATCGGCTGTAGAAACTACACACCTACAAACATGGTCTTCCTTTCATGAAAAAGAAAGGATGACTCAGGTCAGATTGAAGAGCCCAGCTGAGAGCCCAGAGTATTATACCCAAACACTGGAACCTGATGGAGGGAAATACGACCCTTATCCACCAGATTTCAGGACGATTATGGCTACTTCTTAATCTTTATTTACTCCTCTTTTGAAATGAACTGTCTACAACTGCTGGCCTAAGTCTTTGCTGTTGGACTATTAAGGGCATGTAAATAGAAGTTTTAGTTTCAGAGATGCAAAGATAGAGAGGAAGTCCTGACCTGAGATCCAGACAGACAGGTTGTACTTAGGAATCTTATCCACACTTGATTTAGAGAATGAGATTTGGGACACTGAGCTACCTGACGCTATAGAAAGTGAAGTTGCTCAGTCATATCCCACTCTTTGTGACCCCCATGGACTGTAGCTTGCCAGGCTCCTCCATCTGTGAGATTTTCCAGGCAAGAATACTGAAGTGGGTTGCCAGGGTCCCTTCTCCAGGGAATCTTTCCAACCCATGGATTGAACCCAGGTCTCCCACACTGCAGGCAGGCTATTTTCCATCTGAGCCTCCAGGGAAGCCCTGTTGCTGCTGCTGCTAAGTCACTTTAGTCATTTCTGACCCTCAGCGACCCCATGGACTGCAGCCTTCCAGGCTCCTTCGTCCATGGGATTTTCCAGGCAAGAGTACTGGAGTAGGGTGCCATTGTCTTCTCTGCAGGGAAGCCCTAGCTGATGCTATAATGTTAAACAATACGGGGGATCTTGGGAAGGGGTGGACATACTTCGTCTGCAAGAGAAAAGTGAGTTGTAGGTGTTATAGGGTGGGTTTTAGTTGGCAGTATTCTCAGATGGCCCCAAGGTTTATCTCCCTAGTGTATGTGCCTTGTGTAACCCCCTCCACTAGGGTATGGGAAGAATATGAATGCAATAAGAAAAAAAAAATTCATCATTAGGTTTTGTCCTGTGAAAAAGGCAAAGGGATTTTGCAAATTCAATAAAGGTCCTTGTCAGTTGACTGAGTCATCAAAAGGTGGTTATTTGGGGTTGTTGTTGTTGTTGTGCAGTCACTAAATAGTGTCCAACTCATGGACTGCAGTGTACCAAGCTTCTCTGTCCTTCACTATCTTCTGGAGTTTGTTCAAACTATTGAGTCGGTGATACTATCCAACCATCTCATCCTCCATCATCCCCTTCTCCTCCTGCTCTCAATATTTCCCAGCACTGGGATGTTTTTCAAAGTGTTTGCTCTTTGCATCAGGTGGTCAAAGTATTGGAACTTCAGTTTCAACATCAGTCCTTCCAATGAATATCCAAGAAATATTGTTCTGGGGTAGGTCTGACCTAATTGGCTGGGCCTTTAAAAGATAGTTCAAGAAGTAAGAGACTCTCCTGCTATCTATGAAAAAGGAGACTGCTGCAACTTCTACACCTTCATGGGAGTTAATTCTGCTGCTGCTGCTAAGTCACTTCAGTTGTGTCTGATTCTGTGCGACCCCATAGACAGCAGCCCACAAGGCTCCCCTGTCTCTGGGATTCTCCAGGCAAGAATATTGGAGTGGGTTGCCATTTCCTTCTCCAATGCATGAAAGTGAAAAGTGAAAGTGAAGTCACTTAGTCATGTCTGACTCTTCGAGACCCCATGGACTGTAGCCTACCAGGCTCCTCCATCCATGGGATTTTCCAGGCAGGAGTACTGGAGTGGGTTGCCATTTCCTTCTCCCATTAATTCTGCTAACAAACATGAAATTGAAAGAACATCCAAGCCTCAGATGAAACACACCTTTGATTCTGCCTTGTGAGATGGACAAACAGTTAGATAATGGTTTAGTCATCTAAAGTTGTGGTAATCTGTTCTACGGCAAAAAGTACACATACATAGTGAATGATAATAACATTTCTGGTTTTGCCATGGCAGTGTCTATTTTTGTTTACTCTATTCTTTATAAAGAAACATATTTATACCATGAAAATAAAATGAATATTATGGCACTTCCTGCCTAAAAGTTTTCAGTGGTTTTACATTGAACTGCAAATAAATCTTATCCATGAGGAAAACAAAGCAAACAATAAAAACAACAACAATAAAACTACAAAGGTCTAGCTTTCTGGTTTTTGCTTATTTGCCCAAATTTAGATTCAGCTACTATACTTCCTTCAGCTACTATACTTCAAACACCAGTATGGGTATGCCAAATTGCTTCAGTCATGCCTAACTCTTTGCGACCCCATGGACTGTACTCTGCCAGGCTCTCTATCCATGGGATTCTCCAGACAAGAGTATTGGAGTGGGTTGCCATGCCCTCCTCCAGGGAATTTTCCCACCCAGGTATTCCCTTTGTCAGAAATCCTTTTCTTAATTCTTTGTTTAGATGCTTTTGTTAGCCTTCTAATCCCTTTTCTCTTCTAAGTGTTACCTTTTGGAGAGTTTTCCCTATCTCCCCTGTGTATATGCCCCAGCAGTAAAAGTCAGACACTTCTCTACCCCGTTCATTCCCTTGGAATCACAATATGATGAGTTGCTGCTATTGTTTCATTTATTCATGTATTGTCTGTCCCTATACTACCTTGTAACTATGTACCCTGTCCTTTTTATTGGCATCTATATAATAAAGATGCACTTTAACTGAATGAAATCAATTTTCAAAACAAATATAGTACTGAAACCAGAGAGAAATGCTGCCTGTGGACCTTAATATTATGGAGAGTTCATTGCAGAGGAATATGTCTTCAAAAATATCCTTAGAGTGACTATAATGTCACATTTTCTTGTAATGTCATTTAACATAAGCTTATGTTATTACGGCAAATTTCAGTTCTGTAAAACTGATTCCCCCACACCCTGAGGTGATAATTAATATGATTCTATGTAAGTGTCAAGCTTGCTTATGCTTAATCAAAGAGTGATTCCTAGTGAATCTCATTGAACTGACAGAGTATATAGCCTTCATAAAATCTTTAGTATTTCTCTTCTTATTTGAGATTTACATAAGCATTGAGTGCCAGATAAAAATAAAGTTCTTTTATATTGTTAGCTAAAGGTAGAATAACTGATTTGTAATTAGTAATATTATTTTTAAATAATTTAATTATTATTAAAATTGTTAGTATTATTACTTTTAAATTAAATTTAAATGAACTCATACTTGATTCAATTTCTATAAGAAAGTGGGAAGAGGTAATTGTAATCAAAGTCAAAATTGTCTTCAAAAAGTAAAGATTAGTTTAAAAAATCAAAGGAAGAGAGTTTCAGTACCCCAACATTAAAATAATGGTCTGCAAATATTTCTGAATAATTACTAATATTAATAAAGCTCTGACCACAGACACTCAATACAGCTATAGTATTTATTTATAAATTAAATGTATCTATTGCTTTGATAATGTAAATTGAAGGATGTATATATTTCACCAAGGATTAAAAATCTTAAAATAACGAGACAAAAATTAAATGAGACATTTAAATAAATGATTACATTAATTTAATTTCTTTATAAAACCATTTCACTCTAAAGTATTTTATATTTGTGTTTTGGATACTTAAATTTTAATGGGCATGCCTCATAATGATTTTATTAACTTATATATGTGAAGGAATATTATGTGCACTTGACCAGGTTCACTTTTAACATTAAAATTTTTAATCTATAATTCAAATAGAGTTTTACAAATGATTAACCTTTTTGTCAGTCTTCCTTTTCAGATCTGGCTTTATTGCCATTATTTTTATTTTCTTTTATAATATGGTAAGAAAAGAGATAATTTTATGAAGACAATTTTTCATATGACTATACTAACATCATTAATATTTTCAATTTGCCTATTTTTATAAGTACGATTATTAAGTCATTTGGCTACTTTGTAATGAGTAGTTTAAACTAGAAAACACCACTTAAACTTTGATATATTAAAATATGCTAAAAAAGCTTACAGTTAGAGTGCCACTGTCGTGTACTGTCCATGAAACAACCTTCTGAAATAGGCCGTGTGCATCTCATTTGATTACTGTTTTGTGTATCAGTAAATATTTTATTGTCATTCTCTTTTAGATAAAATATCAGTATAAGTCAACAGTCTAATGCTTTCTATTTTATACAACTGAATGAAATAGAGCATGAGAATTTGCAGGGGCGTGTCAGCCGTAGGTCTACTGCCCTTAAGTGAGGGGGCCTATAATATTGTCTAGATAGCAGTCTTTAGTGTGTGAATTTTAAAGTCAAAATTCAAGAGATCTCTCCCAGCTTATTAACTAGGGCCCTATTCTCTGGATTATAAGCATACACTCTGGGTGGTTATGATGAAATACCTCTCTCAACCACAATTTGAGAAGTGTTGCTACAGTACTGTTGAGATAAGAAAAAAATCTCAGTAAGAATAATATTGCTAAATTTTATGCAAAGAACAGTTTGAAGGAGAGCATTACGGAAGTTTGAAAGATCAATTAAGAGGTTATAATAATGGGGTAGAACATGAGAAGGGGTGAATCCTTGGACTAAGGAAGTTACTTTTATGCAGTAAGGAGTGTATCTGCAATATTTAAAAGGTAAGAAGCATGAACATAGGACTGAATAATTTTGAATGTCCGGGAAAAAATGGCCAAGAATGTCTTCCAGGTTTCAAGGTTCAATTGAAGCACACTTCACTGTCAAAACTGGAGATGAGGAAACATGCATATTTTAGGGGAAAAAAATGAGATTACCAAAGTACATGCAAAAAAAAAAAAAAATATATTCTTAAATTGCTCTAGTATCCAATTGGATGGGATGGAAGAAGAGAGTGGGAACACATGTGAGAAATAACTGTTAGGGTTCTATGCAAAAGCCACTAAATTTTACATTTTAAAACAGGAAAAGTTATAGCTGGATGTCCACTAAGCAGACTAAGAAATAGTGTGTTGTTGAAATGTACACATTTAGTAACGGGATGTCGTTAATGTGGTGGGGTTGAACATTGGATTACCTTTGCTTGAGGGAAAGGGAAGGTATGTAATGGAGAAGTCAACTTGGTGCATATAACTTTACTCTTTCAAGAATATTGAACAAAAGAAAAGATAGGAAGTGAGATTTTGCTAATGGGAATGATGCAGTTTATAAAATAGTGGAGAGCATAGAATATGTGTACAGATTGAAAGGAGAGCAGTAGAGTGGAGAAGAGGTTAGAAATATAAACTTATGATAGCTAATACTTAATTCACTTAGGAGTCCATATTAGACCCTTTTCCTAGAGCTCTGAACTTATGGCTTCTTCAGATGCTGAGAAGTGACTGTAAGGAAAAAAAGTGTTGCAGATTAGGTTGGGCTGTTTGATGGACACTTAGGTTGCTCCCATATCTTTGCTATTGTAAATAATGCTGCTATGAATGTTGTGGTGCAACTATCATTTTGAATTAGTGTTGTTGTTTTTTTTTTTTCAAATAAATATGTAGGAGTGGAACTGATGGAGCAGAAGCTAATCCTATTGTTCTCTGATCCCCTGTTACTATTGACAGGGGATCATGAGATTCTATAACCTTCTGGAATTAGTTTTTTATTGCTCACTGTTTGGTCCATTGCTTTTATTGCTCTGTTTCAAACAGATATTTAAATAATATCTGTTCAGTTCAGTCGCTCAGTTGTGCCTGCTACCCCATGGACTGTAGCACGCCAGGCTTCCCTGTCCATCACCAACTCCTGAAGCTTGCTTAAACTCATATTCATCAAGTGGTGATGCCATCCAACCGTCTCATCCTCTGTCATCCCCTTCTCCTCCTGCCTTCAATCTTTCCCAGCATCAGGGTCTTTTCAAATGAGTAGGTTCTTTGCATCATGTGGCCAAAGTATTGGAGTTGCAGCTTCAGCATCAGTCCTTCCAATGAATATTCAGGACCAATTTCCTTTAGGATGGACTGGTTGGATCTCCTTGCAGTCCAAGGGATTCTCAAGAGTCTTCTCCAACACCACAGTTTAGAAAACTCAGTTCTTCGGAGCTCAGCTTTCTTTACAGTCCAACTCTCACATCCATACCTGACTACTGGAAAAACCATAGCTTTGACTAGATAGACCTTTGTGGGTAAAGTAATGTCTGCTTTTTAATATGCTGTCTAGGTTGGTTATAGCTTTTCTTCCAAGGAGCAAGCGTCTTTTAATTTCATAGCTGCAGTCACCATCTGCAGTGATTTTGGAGCCCCCCCCCCAAAAAAAATAAAAGTCTCTCACTCTTTCCATTGTTTCCTCATCTGTTTGCCATGAAGTGATGATACCAGATGCCATGATGTTCATTTTCTGAATGTTGAGTTTTAAGTCAAATTTTTCACTCTCTTCTTTCACTTTCATCAAGAGGCTCTTTCGTTCTTCTTCACTTTCTGCCATTAGGTTGGTATCATCTGTGTATCTGAGGTTATTGATATTTCTCCCAGCAATCTTGATTCCAGCTTGTGTTTCATCCAGCCCAGCATTTTGCATGATGTACTCTGCATATAAATTAAATAAGTAGGGTGACAATATACAACCTTGACATACTTTTTCCCCAATAGAACCAGTCTGTTGTTCCATGTCCAGTTCTAACTGTTGCTTCTTGACCTGCATACAGAATACCTGTAATAATATGTAAAATAATATTAAATAAGCATTTTCTTTTATCCTTTCCTACATTTTTTCTTTTTTTCCATATTTTTTCTTTCTGAATGAAAAATTGTGTGATAACCATGTCTAATGCAATTGAACTAAGTTTAAGCCTGTGAAATAGCAAAGGTGACAGATGATAGTGAAATGTTTTTATCTTTTATTAAATGTTAAAGAAAAACACATTTTTAATCTTGCAATCTTTTTATAATTTAGATAAATATTTTGTATTTCTTAATGCTGGAGTATGTGAAAGGAAAAATAAACCATTTTCATGGGTTAGGTAGCTGGAGTCAGGAGCCATAGATTATTTTTTTTAATAAAAATCTAAAATGTTATGGTATTATAGCTGTATTTAAGATAATTTTTCAAAGATCAGGCTATAGATAGTTGTAGAAGCATCAGCCACAGAGAGGATTATCGACATAACTTCAAACTTGACATTTGATAAACTATTAGGCATTGCTATGGTGAGGAAGTGCTATCAGATGACATGCATTAAACATAATAAACTGATTCTCATGGTGCCACAGTGAAATATGTCAGGCATAAAGGTGGGGAGATAATTGTGCACCGAAGTGGTATGAGAGTCTTGCCCCACCAAGAGGTTATAGATTGCTGATGAGATCTTATCAGGTCACAGATAATGTACGCTGAACTTCACAGGAAACCAATATATTCAGATCAGTCACTCAGTCGTGTCCGACTCTTTGCGACCCCATGAATCGCAGCATGCCAAGCCTCCCTGTCCATCACCAACTCCTGGAGGTCACTCAGACTCACATTCATCGAGTCAGTGATGCCATCCAGCCATCTCATCCTCTGTCGTCCCCTTCTCCTCCTGCTCTCAATCCCTCCCAGCATCAGAGTGTTCTCCAGTGAGTTAACTCTTCAATATATGAGATGCAAGTTAAACCATTTTCAGCCATGGGATGTGCAACTCTGTGGTGATGGTTTGTAACCCATTAGTAGACTGAGGCGACTTAGCAGCAGCACTAGCAGCAGTAGACAGTGGAAATTATTGTCTTCAGTTAGGGTTAAAATAAGCCTTCTTCAGATCTGTATTTCTTGTCTCAAGGAATAAAAATGACAGTGATTCTCTGTTATGTTAGAGATTTTCATTCATTTCTCTGAGAAACAATATTTTGCAAATGTATCAAATCACATGTGAGCAAGTACACTATATTGATATCTCAACACCTGTTCTAGAGGAAAAGAAATAACAGCAATTTGATGAGAATTTCATCAACAAAGCAAAACAATATAGATGGTGTGCATATGAGACATCAGTTGACATGTAGTCATCAAACTACTGACATAACATGATTCTTAGTCCATAAACCTCTATATTCAGCTATCTTTCTCTAAAAATAGTGGTATTAATTCTAGAATGCATTCTAGAGTCTTGAAAATAAGTCATCATTGTAATTTGAGAAGGGAAAAAAATCTAAGTAGATTGTTCTATTAAACTGTAAGTAGGATGATAAATTCAATCTTATCATGATAGGCATATCTGAGTTTCATCTTAAATTGCAGAAAGTACCTTATCCAATTTCTAGGACATACATAGAATGAAAAAGTCTCCTGACAATTATTTAGGGCCATGAGGCTTTCTGTGTATATGAACTCAAATTCAGCTGCTCACAAATCACTAGTTAAACAAATAATCTAGTCTCTAAATCAAAACCACTTACAGATTTCAGAATTGTGGATGATATAATGACTGTCATATTTTGAAATGGTATTTTGACAAACAGGGATCACAACTACTAATATTTCAAATGAGAGTGAACTTGCATTACTGAAAGTTCAGCTTCTACTGAGCAGAATAGGGAGCTATAAATTCCAGAGAGTAATAAAAGGCTGTCGTAAAGGATCATCAAAAGAGGTCAACCTTTAGATAAGAAAATTGCAAAAACAATCCAATATGATATAGGTTTTCCAAAATGTTTCTTTAGAAATGTACACTCACACATGCACACACACATAACACATTATTTTCAAAATCAGATGATGATGTACATGAAGCAAAGGCTTTCATATTAGAGTATAAGATAAAACAAATTCATAATAAACAATTCAATTGGAAAATTTAAACATAAACAAAGCAATAAAGAAAAATTCAGAATCATAAGTGAAAAAAATAATGAGCAAATTGCACTTAATTTCATAGAATTTTCACATACAAAAATCTGTGAACTTTGTACATGTTGGACAGAGTTCACACTTATTATTATTACTTTAGTACGATATTCATCATGTTGTGAGGAGTTCACATTTTTTTTTTATTCTTATAAGAGAAATCAGATCAGATCAGTCGCTCAGTCATGTCTGACTCTTTGAGATCCCATGAACTGTAGCACGCCAGGCCTCCCTGTCCATCACCAACTCCCAGAGGTCACTCAGACTCACATCCATCGAGTCAGTGATGCCATCCAGCCATCTCATCCTCTGTCGTCCCCTTCTCCTCTTGCCCCCAATCCCTCCCAGCATCAAAGTCTTTTCCAATGAGTCAGCTCTTCACATGAGGTGGCCAAAGTACTGGAGTTTCAGCTTTAGCATCATTCCTTCCAAAGAAATCCGAGGGCTGATCTCCTTCAGAATGGACTGGTTGGATCTCCTTGCAGTCCAAGGGACTCTCAAGAATCTTCTCCAACAACACAGTTCAAAAGCATCAATTCTTTGGCACTCAGCCTTCTTCACAGTCCAACTCTCACATCCATACATGACCACAGGAAAAACCATAGCCTTGACTAGACGAACCTTTGTTGGCAAAGCAAAGTCTCTGCTTTTGAATATGCTATCTAGGTTGGTCATAACTTTCCTTCCAAGGAGTAAGCATCTTTTAATTTCATGCAGTCACCATCTGCAGTGATTTTGGAGCCCAGAAAATAAAGTCTGACACTGTTACCACTGTTTCTCCATCTATTTCCCATGAAGTGATGGGACCAGATGCCATGATCTTCGTTTTCTGAATGTTGAGCTTTAAGCCAACTTTTTCACTCTCCATTTTCACTTTCATCAAGAGGCTTTTGAGTTCCTCTTCACTTTCTGCCATAAGGGTGGTGTCATCTGCATATCTGAGTTTATTGATATTTCTCCCGGCAATCTTGATTCCAGCTTGTGCTTCTTCCAGCCCAACGTTTTTCATGATGTACTCTGCATATAAGTTAAATTAGCAGGGTGACAATATACAGCCTTGACGTACTCCTTTTCCTATTTGGAACCAGTCTGTTGTTCCATGTCCAGTTCTAACTGTTGCTTCCTGACCTGCATACAGATTTATCAAGAGGCAGATCAGGTGGTCTGGTATTCCCATCTCTTTCAGAATTTTCCACAGTTTATTGTGGTCCACACAGTCAGAGGCTTTGGCATAGTCAATAAAACAGAAATAGATGTTTTTCTGGAACTCTCTTGCTTTTTCCATCATCCAGCAGATATTGGCAATTTGATCTCTGGTTCCTCTGCCTTTTCTAAAACCAGCTTGAACATCAGGAAGTTCACAGTTCACATATTGCTGAAGCCTGGCTTGGAGAATTTTGAGCATTACTTTACTAGCATGTGAGATGAGTGTAATTGTGCGGTAGTTTGAGCATTCTTTGGCATTGCCTTCCTTTGGGATTGGAATGAAAACTGACCATTTCCAGTCCTGTGGCCACTGCTGAGTTTTCCAAATTTGCTGGCCTATTGAGTGCAGCACTTTCACAGCATCATCTTTCAGAATTTGGAATAGCTCAACTGGAATTCTATTACCTCCACTAGCTTTGTTCCTAGTGATGCTTTCTAAGGCCCACTTGACTTCATATTCCATAGTACCATGCTTATTTTATTTCAGTAAGATAAAATTACATGCTCAGATGCTTCAGTCGTGTCTGACTCTTTGCAACACTGTGGACTGCAGCCAGCCAGGCTCTTTTCTCCTTGGGATTGTCTCAGCAAGAATACTGGAGTGGGTTGTCATTCCCGTCTCGAGAGGATCTTTATGACCCAGGGATCTAACCTGTGTCTCCTGTATTACAGGGAGATTCTTGATCATTGAGTCACCCAGGAAGCCCTAGATAAGAATAACTGTTTTGAATTCAACATTTATCTGATGGTGGAATCAGTTAGGTTCAATTCAGTCACTCAGTTGTGTCTGACTCTTTTCGACCCCATGGACTGCAGCATGCTAGGCCTCCCTGTCCATCACCAACTCACAGGGTTTATTCAAACTCATGTCCGTTGAGTCAGTGATGCTGTCCAACCATCTAATCTTCTGTCATCATCTTTCTCCTCCCGCCTTCAATCTTTCCCAGCATCAGGATCTTTTCCAATGAGTCAACTCTTTGCATGAGGTGGCCAAAGTACTGGAGTTTCAGCTTTAGCATCAGTTCTTCCAAAGAAATCCCAGGGCTGATCTCCTCTAGGATGGACTGGTTGGATCTCCTTGCAGTCCAAGGGACTCTTAAGAGTCTTCTCCAATACCACAGTTCAAAAGCATCAATTCTTTGTCACTCAGCTTTCTTTATAGTCTAATTCTCACATCCATACATGACTACTGGAAAAACCATAGCTTTGACTTGATGGACCTTTGTTGGCAAATTAATGTCTCTGCTTTTGAATATGCTGTCTAGATTGGTCATAACTTTTCTTCCAAGGAGCAAGCATCTTAATTTCATGGCTGCAGTCACCATCTGCAGTGATTTTGGGGGCCAAAAAAATAAAGTCTGTCACTGTTTCCATTGTTTCTCCATCTATTTGCCATGAAGTGCTGAGATCAGATGCCATGATCTTAGTTTTCTGAATGTTGAGTTTTAAGTCAACTAATGGCACCCCACCCCAGTACTTTTGCCTAGAAAATCCCATGGATGAAGGAGCCTGGTAGGCTTCAGTCCATGGGGTCGCTAAGAGTCGGACACGACTGAGCGACTTCACTTTCACTTTTCACTTTCATGCATTGGAGAAGGAAATGGCAACCCACTCCAGTGTTCTTGCCTGGAGAATCCCAGGGGCGGGGGAGCCTGGTGAGCTTCCGTCTATCAGATCAGATCAGATCAGATCAGTCGCTCAGTCGTGTCCGACTCTTTGCGACCCCACGAACCGCAGCACGCCAGGCCTCCCTGTCCATCACCAGCTCCCGGAGGTCACTCAGACTCGCATCCATCGAGTCAGTGATGCCATCCAGCCATCTCACCCTCTGTCGTCCCCTTCTCCTCCTGCCCTCAATCCCTCCCAGCATCAGAGTCTTCTCCAATGAGTCAACTCTTCGCATGAGGTGGCCAAAATACTGGAGTTTCAGCTTTAGCATCATTCCTTCTAAAGAAATTCCAGGATTGATCTCCTTCAGAATGGACTGGTTGGATCTTCCGTCTATGGGGTCACACAGAGTCGGAAACGACTGAAGTGACTTAGCAGCATGGTGGCATAGTATTATTTTGTAACAGGCTTTCATACTTTTATTTAGATAATTGCTGCTTATTTAAGAGGCAAAATGAAATCTTATTGGTTATGAGGAAAGCAAGCTAAAACAGTATTATCAACCTTTGTCTTCATTCCACACTTTTTTTTTTTTTAATTGACAGTCTATTTTAATGCAGATTTTCTTATCACTATGGTGATCTTTCTGGTACTATAATTTAAACTACTGCACTCATTTCTTTAATTACTCCATGTATATTTCATAGAAGGCATTTGTACAAATACACTAGAATGGATTTGTCATTTATAGGCTATTAAGCTTGGGTTAGGGAACAGTTATTTAATAAAACAAACAACTTTAAAAGACTTATAAGTTAGAAGAGTCCAAGTTATCAACCACTGATTTTAACAGCCACAGAATGTGGATAGGTTGTGTCACTGGAGAGATTCTCTGGGAAGCAGGCACTGAGTTGGAGTTGGGAATACGAAAGATTTCTTGGGAGGACTACCTTGTGTGCACGGTGTCCGATCACAGATGTAGGTTGTTCAGTTGGACCAGCGTTATGTCCTGCAGGGAAGAGTATGTTCTTTGTGAATGATATGCTCTATCCTTGAATCACCTAGAATTCAAGCAAAGGGAATTGTAAAGTGGGTTGCAAAGTGGGTCTCTGAGAGTGATAATAAAGAGGTCACTCCTGCTTAACCCCATAGTCCTCAAATCCATGCGTTCTTCCTACTGGCAATACCATTCCATACAAAGTCTCAGATTCAATGTATGTTCTGTGTCCTAGAGGATAGGGACTCACTCTCATGACACTGCCTTGTAAGTTTCCTTCATCAGGCCTTTCCCACACTATACTCAACTGGCAGCTTCTGGATGGTGTGTTATGTGCTAAATGTAGTAAATTCCAGGGTTTTGAGCTAACACCAACAAACACATCAGCACTCTCCTACTCACAGTCTAGTCCAAGTACTTTTTTGAGGGAAATCTACATAATGCTGTTTTGCATCTGCCTCGTTAAGTAACCTATTTAATTTATGGTTTCTCTCCTTTCCAAAAGGAATCTGAGCCCAGTCATGACGTATGATGAAATACATAAATAAAATTGAGATGCAAATTTAAAAATAACTTGGGAGGAAAGAAAGAAAGAAGTCAATTTGTTCACCACAAGGGCAAACATGCTGCTGTAACTGAGGATTTGCTATGGCCCGGAGCTTCCTGAGCACTGAATCCGAATTAGTGATGGCACATGTCCCATCACTGCCCTCCAGAAAGAGGACAGACAGGCTTTCAAGGATGATGGCATTTGGTTACAGCATTGCATTTAAACATTTATTGCTTATGCAGTATGATTTAAAGAGTAAACCTATTAATAGAAGAACATTCTTCCCTGCAAATATTTTACAATAAAAATGGTCATATGAAAGTGTTAGTTGCTCGGTCGTATCTGATTCTTAGCGACCCCATGGTCTGTCCATGGAATTCTCCAAGCAAAAATACTGGAGTGGGTTGCCATTCCCTTCTCCAGGGAATCTTTCCAATCCAGAGATCGAACCCAGGTCTCCTGCATTGCAGGCAGACTCTTTACCATCTAAACTACAGTAGGAAATATTTCACAGCATCTGTTAAAAAACTAGAAACACATTTCCTCTAAAACTACTAAGAAAAATGAATTAATTTTTTTTTAATTTCCTTAGAAATAAATCTCCAATCCAAGTATTTTCAGTGGAGAATTCTACCAAATGTTTAGAGAAAAATGAATATCCACTCCACTTATCTCTTACAGAAAATAGAAGAGGGGACAGATGTTTGTATGTCCCTAACTAATGTATGGGAGAAGGCAATGGCACCCCACTCCAGTACTCTTGCCTGGAAAATCTCATGGATGGAGGAGCCTAGTAGGCTGCAGTCTATGGGGTCACTAAGAGTCAGACACGACTTCACTTTCACTTTCACTTTTCACTTTCATGCATTGGAGAAGGAAATGGCAACCCACTCCAGTGTTCTTGCCTGGAGAATCCCAGAGACGGGGGAGCCTGGTGGGCTGCCGTCTATGGGGTTGCACAGGGTCGGACACAACTGAAGCGACTTAGCAGCAGCAGCAGCAACTAATGTATGAATCTAGTATTATACTAATATCATTATACTTGATAATGACTACAAATAGAAACTAACAGATCGATATCCCTGATGAACATAGACTGAAAATTCCTCTAGCAAATATTAGCAAAAAATTCATAAACATAAAGCTAAGAGCCTGGTAGGCTGCAGTCCATGGGGTCACTAAGAGTCGGACATGACTGAGCGACTTCACTTTCTCTTTTCACTTTCATACATTGGAGAAGGAAATGGCAACACACTCCAGTGTTCTTGCCTGGAGAATCCCAGGGACAGGGAAGCCTGGTGGGCTGCCGTCTATGGGGTCGCACAGAGTTGGACACGACTGAAGTGACTTAGCATAGCATGAAACTTTAAGTAAAAAAAGAAACATTGAAACATAGAAAATCTTTGTGATCTACCATTAGGTAAACAGATCTTAATCTGGACACTAAAATCACAAAGCATAAAAGGAAAAATTGATAGATTAGACTTCAATGAGGTTTAAAACTTTGTTCTGTGAAAGATCCAATTAAAAGGCTGAAAACAAAAGCTAGATAACAGGGGAAAATATGTATAAACCATATATTTACTAAGGGATTAACATCTAGAATGTATTAAGGAACCATCAAAACCCAACAGTAAAAGCAAGCAATGCAATTCAAAAAGAGCAAAACGTATGAACAGACACTTACTGAAAAAGAGATACAGAGGGCAAATCAGCATATGAAAAGATGTTCAATATTATTAGCCATTAGGAAAATGCAAAACTACAGCAAGATTCCAGGCCACACCGATCAGAAGAGCTAAAATAAAAAAGTGACAACAGTAAATGCTGACAAGGATGCAGTCAAAGTGGATCCCTCCTATATTGCTCATGGGATTCAAAGTGCATCCACTCTAGAAACAGTTTGACAGCTTCTAAAAAAAATAAAAACATATACCTACCATATGACAAGAATGCAATCTTGAGAATTTATTCCAGAGATACTAATACTCAAGATTATTTTTAAAAACTTGTACACAAATGTTTATAGCAGCTTTATGCATACTTTCCACAAATAGGAAACAACAAACAGGTCTTCAGCTGGGGAGTGGTTAAACCAAGGCGGGTGCACACATACCATTAGACACTCCACAGCAGTGCAGAGGAACAAGGGACAAGCAGCAACCTCTGTGAATCTGCTCTGAACCATGCCCATTGGGAAATCCTAAATGTTATACATGGTACAAGCCTGGGAACCTTTGCAAAAATGTCAAAATTATGGAGACGAAGAGATTAGTGGTTGTCAGGGTGAGGAGAAATGAGGCAGGTATGAAGAGGAGCCCTAAAGGGACCACAGGAGGGAGGCTTGTGGTGATGTAAGTGTTCTGTGTCTTGACTGTATCAGTTCCAATATTTCATATGTGATATTGTACCATAGTTTTCCAAGATGATACCACTGAGAAAAATTGGATACAGAATATTACATATTTCAACTGTATGTGAATCTGCAATTACCTAAAAATAATGAAGCTTAATTTTAAAAAGATATTTTCCTCAATACATCCATTATAGTCTGATGGTATTAAACTCAAAATACTGTGCCAAAATATCTTTCAGTTTTCACATATGATGTACCATACATATTCATGCATACATCCATTTAAATATAAGGATATTTATTTTGTATAATTATTGAATAATCTCACATTCAGGTCCAAAATGTACCAAAGCTTATTTGTGTCTTGGCTTATTTTAAGAGATGACAATAAAACTTAGTTTTATCTATTTATCAGAATTGTTTTTTGGTTTTCATGATGTGTTTTAATATGAGACAATTATCTAATTGCTTCTTGTAATAATTCTTACACTGTTGCCCAGGGTTTTAGGAAAATATAGCAAACTACCTGTAACCTTTTAATGAAAGATATTCATCCATATAGATTAGATTTTGGAGCCTCTAACGAAAACACATTTCACTGTAATTACTTGCTAATAGAAAACTTTCTTTGAAATGTGTATATGAATAAAGTGATTGGAATTGGTGAACTGGTTGGCCAAGATGATGCTCTACAAATAGCAGCAATTTTACTTGTAGGAAAAACTAACTTCAGATATGCTCTTTATGTAACCAGTTGTGTTACAATGCTAAATAAGATAATGATATCAAAAGTAGTTACAATTATAAAGTTGAGGAAGATATATTTATAAAAGTCATCTCTACACAGGCATTTCTGGGCTCTGCTTGCTATTATTTTCATTTCACATAATGCAAACACAGTATGATTAATGTTTATTTAGGGATTGTTTTTTGAAGTCTACTATTTGACTTTGCATTTCTGCAATGTGGCAATGTTATCAGGTGTCTTATTACAGCATATAAAATATGCTATAGACACATTGGAAAATGCGTCTAATATACTTCTAGAAATATTATCGCATGCCCCAGCACAAACTGGCCTCTTGCGGTAGTTTGTGTTAATCAGAAACCCTAAAACCTAGTCATTTGGAAGAATCCCTAATCACTTCCGGTCACTGGGTGTTTGGTAATGGTTCATTCAGAATTGCTACTTGGGTTTGTGGTTATTTGATTGATTTTTTTTTATGAGACCTTAAGTTCTATGAGATTATACACAATCTGTAGCTTGTCTGTGTAGTATCTGTTGCAAAGCACTTTCCTTTAGGTCGTTTGTGCCAGTGTGAATACTGGTTACCCCTTTTAAACTTCTCTATTCCTTCTTGGAATGACATATTCGCCAGAGGCTAAAATGATTATTTCTCATTATTCCTTTTATTGAGTTTAGGTACAGAGATCTAGAAAATTACAATGATCTTGACTGAGAAACACAAAGGCTAGCATTATCTTAGGCAGTATTGTCTATATTATATTGCTTGTTTCTCTTTTCATTTTACCACACACCTTATTTACAAGAGTTTTAGTATCACTTATTCCTCTAAAATGTATTTGCATTTAACCATCATGGAAAATCTCAACTGGGACTATTTTTTTGCATCTACATTCCATTTCTCCCCATATATATAAATACATGGTTGGATAAGGTTTGGATACATTTTCTCAAAGCTGAAAATACATGTGATTTGGCTTGCAAAAAATTCTGATCAAGCAGAATCTGAAATCAGACTTGCAGAAATTTTGCAGCTGTGGTAAAAGCTAGGCTTGGGGTATACTTTAAATTCTGAAGCTGGGGTGGCCATTCCAAGTCATGTGCAAAAGAAATGACCAAAAACAACAAGAACAAAAAACCCCAAGCCTTTGTAGGGTGGAAAGAAAAGTTAACAGTAAACATGAGAAGAAATCATCAATGGAGTGAAGAAAGACAGATACAAGTGTGAGCCTGCCTGAGCCTGTCAGTTCTTATCCTTTCTCATGTTTGGTTATGCAGTTTTGTCTGGATTCTCAAGAGGCTACTTTCCTACAAAATGACTTAAAATCAACTGATTTGAGAGGATTTCCTTTAGAGGAATCCCAAAGAGTCTGATTATAATGGGTATGAAATCTAAATAAAATGCATGTAGAATAGTATTATCTCTGGTAATTTTTCAAACACAACAATACAAACAGAATTGGGGCAAACACTGGAGCAGAGACACAAGAGCAAAGCCGGAGTAGCAACTAGTTGCTTTAACTAGCAACTGCTACCTCTGCCGTTTCCATAGCGCCTCTTCTCTGTTCAGATAGCCCAGTGGTTTTTACCATATGTGTCTCTATCCTCATGGAAACATTAGTGAAGGCTGAACTGGACAGAGCTGATGCATCCTTCTGTGTACAAAACAAAAGGGAAAGAATGGTTACTTACAGTGATATGAGTAAAGAAAAAAAGTTTCCTTAAACACAAAAAGGTAAGAACAAGAGAGGAATGGAAAGTCCAAAAATACAGCAACAATATATGAATGTTTAGAAGACTGTCTGATACAAACAAAAGTGAAAAAAAAAATTGCTGTAACTATTATGTGAGTCTAAGTGGTATTCATATGGAAATTGTTTTTTAATTTTGAGACATAATGCCTAATTGCAAAAATCTTTTTTTTCATTAGAGATAAAAAGGACCTGGAAAAGAATTCCAGAGAGGATATATTTAAATGGTTAATTTAAATATAACCATTTATAACCAGGATTTTGACGTATAGCATAAAAAGAGATTTAGTTGATACCTGAGGCTGGAGATGGTAGATGGGTGTTTATTTCTTAGATTTATCCTTAAAGTGCATGAAGAGTTATTATGGGAGATTGCTGTTCTATATTTCTTTTGACAATATTACAGGAGGAAATGGGATTAAACCCATGTGATTTATGTAGGTGTCAGGAAAACAGAAGAGACTAGGAAAGGTAGTTAGAACATTTCCATTATTGGCAATAGTGGGCTGACTACATTCTCTATAATTATTATACATATGACAACATTCAGTGACAGGAGTCTGCATAAATTAAATTTCTAGTCCTCTTTTGAGGCTCTATAACATAATTGTTGTGAGAGTGTCTCCTTATCAAATGTGTCTACTAAATTAGGTCACCAAGAGTCAACTATCTTTCATGGTTCTAAACAGAAATTTCTGAATGAATCAAATAAGTGATGTCTCTTTTAAAGTCATCATATTTAGAGATGATAAATTGGATCTAAACCTATTCCTGGATGAATTTCTAGTACCAACACTGTCTCTTGTAGCCCTCCTGAAAAAAATGCCAAATTTGGTTCAAATGTCAACACTCATCATATCAAGAGGGTATGAAAAAGTGATTTACATAATGAGGTGGAGGATAACAGGGAAGGATTCCCAAGCTAGTCTGAAAATGGCTTCAGAGAGCAAGGGGAGACTGATGGACATTTTTCCTTGCGGGGCAGGGCTTTAGGGTATACACACCCCACCCCAGTACTTTTGCCTGGAGAATCCCATGGACGGAGGAGCCTGGTGGGCTCCAGTCCATGGGGTCGCTGGGAGTCGGACACGACTGAGCGACTTCACTTTCACTTTTCACTTTCATGCATTGGAGAAGGAAATGGCAACCCACTCCAGTGTTCTTGCCTGGAGAATCCCCGGGACGGGGGAGCCTGGTGAGCTTCCGTCTATGGGGTCGCACAGAGTTGGACACGACTGAAGCGACTTAGCAGCAGTAGCAGCAGCAGCAGGGCTAGGATTCTCATCCATGGGGAGGCAGGATGTGCAGTGCATGCTAGGCATGTCTCCCCAGCTCCCCTGTAGCTGGGCCTCCCTTGTATGATGCTGAGTTTGTACTTTCCTCAGAAGGCCAAGCCTGCTATTCCTTTCTTTGCTTTTCCTTTCTTTCTGATGAGCAGTCAAGTGCAGTTCACTAAATATTTCCAAAGAGCTGCTTTCCGCATTTATAAGATCCTGTGGAAAACTATTGAAGAAACACTTTATAAGTAACTTTTAAACTTAAACAATAGCTATATCTGACTATTGGCTACTTTGTTGCTCTAAGCTTTAGATATTTCCACCAATTCTATGATGCACAACAAGTGGCTGCCTCTGTGTGTGAGAGCACATCACAGAGGCACCTTGCTATGGGAATTCTGAGTAAATTTGGTACAAGGTATTGTTTCCAGAAGAAACATTGTCAAAATCTTCCAGAAGTCCACTAATCATTAGATTCTGTGTCACCTTCAGAAATAGCTGAATCCAAAATGCCTTATGATGGCTGCACTCTAACTCACATGAAAATATTGACTGAGATTTGTATGTCCAATTTCCTTTCAGATGTCTGGCTAAATAAACTTTTTTTTTTGCCACTATTGGCTCTAGGAAATTATAGCAATGTTGATTCTTCACATTTTATTGACTAGCTGATATTGAAACTACTGTCTCTTGTGGTGAATGTTGACTAGTCTCTTCCTGTACAGCTTATTTGAAAGGATTGGTGGCAAATTTAAAGATATTATACTTGCTCATCACAATTCAAGAGAAGCAGATGGAGAACAGTGTAGTATTTTCATGTATTATAATTATGGTATAGGGAAATTGACTAGATATAGGAGGAGAAGGGGACGACAGAGGATGAGATGGTTGGAGGGCATCACTGGTGCGATGGACATGAGTTTGAGTAGACTCCGGGAGTTGGTGATGGACAGGGAGGCTTGGTGTGCTGCAGTCCATGGGGTCACAGAGAGTCGGACAATTGAGCAACTGAACTTACTGAACTAAAGTTGTTTATTGCTGGCAGGTAATTCTCTATGATGAATAAATAAAATCTTCCAATATCTACTGTGCACTTTTAGATTTATCTAATACTATATTTCTTTCCTTTTGTGTTTCTTGTCACATGTAATTGAGTCATGATAGATTACATTTGGCATTTTGGTTCCGCTTGCCATGTTTTGCTGCTTTGGGTATAGAATAAAAAGTAGCCACTAGTCCTTTGTTACATAAAACTCTGTAAAACACCATTCTGCTGACAAGCTCATTAGTCATTGTGTGGGGGAAAAGCTTTATTTCCATGTTTGACATGCAAAAGTAAATCAGCACTTTCCTTAATGCCAGCCATGTTCCAAGTATAAAATGTAAGATAATGAAATTCATGCTGGAGACATTAGAATGTTCATAGATGTATACACACAGACACATGCATGCACACATGTGCACACACACACACACAAACACGCACACACCATTACACAAAAGCACTAACCTGGGAAAAAGTTGTTTGAACTATGAAAATAATGACCTTAGTAAAACTCAGGAATCCTAGGTAAAAATATTTCATGTTGATGTTTCCTGAATTATCAATGAAACAAACTCAATGAATCAGAAAAATATATTTGGTGTATATTTAAGTTTAAAAAATCTTTACCTGTTCGGTTGCATCATAATCACCAGATGGCATGTTCGACATTTCTAGGTACCAATTGTCAAAATGAGGAAATGTGGTCTTAATGGGTCTGAAAGTCTTCCTGTGATGAGTCTGTGAGTGGTATGGAGGTTTTTCAACATCTCCCAATGTGGGCAGGCTGCAGGAGCACGTTATTTTCTCAGTTGAAACAATTCATGCAAATAATGTGCTTGTTTGGTCTATTTTTGGAACATCATTTAGAAATGCACCACATGGAGTGAAATCTCTTTCCCCAAATCAAGGAAAGATCCAAACCAAAAAAATAAAAAAACGATTTAAGGTTAAAGAACACAATATGCTTGGAAATTGTCCTAGAATAAAGAAAGACTCGATGAAATGTCACAAGGGCCCAGATGGTAAACTGTAGCTATAAGGATGGACACCAATCATAGTAAAGAATTCAGGATTCATCTCTCTGTATGAATTTTATGGAAGTGAGGGTATTTTATGACTTATGTGTGTGTGCATAGTAAGTCTCTTTAGTCGTGTCCAACTCTTTGTGACCCTGTGGACTGCAGCCCTCCAGGCTCCTCTGTCCTCGGGATTCTCCAGGTAAGAATACTAGAGTGGGCTGCCATTTGCTCCTCCAGGTGATTGTCCCAGCCCAGAGAACAAACCTGTGTCTCCTGCAGCTCCTTCACTGCAGGCAGTTTCTTTACCGTTGAGCTACCAGGAAGCCTCACACACACACACACACACACACACGTGTGTGTGTGTATATATATATATATGCTATGCTATGCTAAGTCACTTCAGTCGTGTCCGACTCTGTGTGACCCCATAGATGGCAGCCCACCAGGCTTCCCCGTCCCTGGGATTCTCCAGGCAAGAACACTGGAGTGGGTTGCCATTTCCTTCTCCAGTGCATGAAAATGAAAAGTGAAAGTGAAGTTGCTCAGTCGTGTCCGACTCTTAGCGACCCCATGGACTAAAGCCTACCAGGCCCCTCCGTCCATGGGATTTTCCAGGCAAGAGTACTGGAGTGGGGTGCCATTGCCTTCTCCAATATATAATTAAAATGGCTGTATATTTTAGGTTCTAGAGCCCTCTACAATAAAAATTATTCCTTTTTTTTTTTTAAAAGAGTAAGACTGTGTTTTGTCAGTGATAATCAAATGTGTACATAATATACATTTGATGAGGTATTAATTCTTTTAAGAAGATAGATTTTTTCCCTTTTCATCTGTCCTCTCATATCACATATCATAAGAAGAGAGACTTATCCCTTTTAGTCTGTCCTTTCATATCACATGTTATATCATTCATTATTCAATCCTATTATCATCAATCCTTGATATCCACATTGCTTGTTATTATCCTGTCCCAAAATATAAACACAGTCCTTCCACTATATGATTTGACAAAGAATCAATAATGCAAGATTATTGTATGTAACAATTACTTCCTAAATATTTGAGATTAATGGATGTTAATTATACCCCAGGAAAGAAAAAGAAATACACCCTAATGACAATTATCATTGGTCCTAAGATCATTAGAATTTACCTACCACAGGGAATTTCTTACTGGTCATCTCTCCCCTTAGAATCCAGGAAACCACCATAACCCTCTCTTTTTAGATATTTTTTTTTCATTTATTTTCCTTCAGCTCAGAGGCCCAATTTCCTTCTCCCAAAATTCCTATTACTTTATCAGGCCAAGACATTTATGTCTCTCTTATCTCACTTTCTCCATCTAATTGGGAAGGTATGCTTTCACAAACAAAAAAAGTCAACAAAGGTATATTCTTAAACAAATATTAATAAGTAAATTTTCCACCAAGATAAGTTATAAAACCCCAAAATAATAAGAAATGGAAATTTTCCTTCTTGCTATCTGCTAATTTTAAAAAGTTATATAATATGTGAAAAATTTTGTACTGACAGAGGGTTTTTATAAACATCAGTCCATCTGTTCTTGTTCAGTCTCTCAGTCATGTCCTCTTCTTTGCGACCCCACGGACTGCAGCACACCAGGCTTCCTTGTCCTTTACTGTGTCTCTGAGTTTGCTCTAACTCCTGTCTGCTGAGTTGATGACACTATTCAACCATCTCAACCTCTGTCCCCCCTTCTCCTCCTGTTCTCAATCTTTCCCAGCATCAGATCTTTTCCAATGAGTCAGCTGTTCACATCAGGTGACCAAAGTATTGGACTCTTAATAACCAAATGAGTTTGGCAGAGCAGACCCTGTGAGCTCCTGTTTACAGAGGGAAAGCCCAAGAATTCAGGAGGCTTAAGAAACTTTCCTCAAGCATCGTAATGCCAACTGGCTTCTCTCATTCCCAAGTATTTTATATTGTTTCATTTAAGCATAAAAAATATCCATTCTTCTAATGGGATCTGTTAGAATTAGAGTCTAAGCTGCTTATGTTTATGATCTTTCCTATTCTTTTTAACTCACTAGAGATAATGGAGCAAATACATAGAGGTCAAAATAAGAGGTGGTTTCAGTTGGAAAAAGAAACTCTAGTTCTTAAATCAAGATCAGGTTTTACTGTCCTCAAATCTGAGGACAGTGAAACCAAGTTTTCTCCTTTTCAGCAAAGCTAATGTCATGCTAACCATGAGCAGCTGAGAAAGATGTAAGGATTTATTGTGGTAATGTGTATTTGAAACTGTCTAGCAATACCTTACATATTGTTAATGTTCACTCAATTAAGTATCTTCCTTTCTGTGAAGACCATGTGAATTTTGTGAAGATCATGTGAATTTTGTCTTTTATTCTATTTATATAATGTATTATATTGATTGCTTTTTGAGTGATCAATCATACTTGCATTCTTTGCATTAAGCTCATTTTGTCATGAATATAAATCATTTTATATATTGCTGAATATGGTATGCTTACGTTTTTGGTGAAGATATTTGTGGCTATATTCATAGTGATATTTGTCTGAAGTGTTCTTGGTATGTGTTTGGTTTTGGAATCAGAGAAATATTGGCCTCATAGATTAAGTTGAGAAGTATTTCCTCTCTGGTGTATTTTGGAAGAATTTGTGAAGAATTATATTAATTCTTCTTTAACCATTTGGTAGTATATAACAAGAAAGCTATATAAGCCTAGGCTTTTCTTTGTTAGCTTTTTGGATTACTAATAAAAATTAATTTTTAAAAGTCTATTGGGTTTTATATTTCTTATTGAGTCAGTTTCTGTAGCTTATATTTTTCTGAGAATTTATTCATTAGACCTAAGTAATCTAATTAATATGTTTAAATACAATTGTTCACAGCATTCTCCTACAGAGATTTTTATTTCCCTAAGGTTAATAGAAACATCCTCTCCTTCAGTCTTTGTTTTAGTAATTTGAGTCTTCTACCTCTTTTTTTTGTTAGTCTAGCTAAAGTTTTATCACTTTTTCAGGTCATTTCGAAGAAACAACGTTTTGTTGTTGTTGATTTTCCCTATTATTTTCCTATTGTCTATTTCACCTACTTCCTCCAGACTTTAATCCTTTCCATCTGTTAACTTTAAGTTTAGTTTGTCCTTCTTTCTCTAATTTCTTAAGTTGGATGCGTAGGTTACTAATTTAAGAACTGTTTCTTTTCTTTTTTAGTGTAGATGTTTATAGCTAAAGCATTTTCTCTAATTACTACTTTAGCTACATCCCTTTACTTTGATATGTTGTATTTTTATTTCATCATCTTAAAGTATTTGCCATTTCTCGTCTAATTTATTGTCTACTCTCATAAGGTGAAAGCTCAGTGGTAATGAGGAATGGTAGGAGTAGTAGTAATTGTGGAAATAATACTAGTATTTATTTTGATACTAGTAATACTAGTAATTATTATATTTTGATTACTGTACTTTAAGATATAATGAGTAAGGATATATAAGATAAACTTCAAATTCTATAGGCTGAATGCTCTGATATGAATGCTCTGATATGTACCTAATTTCCTAATCTCATCCCCTCCTAAGCCCCAACTTCTGCCTTTACAATATCAAATTCCTTTAACCTCTCATGTTTATTCCTTTGTGCATTTTGTGCACTGTGTATCTTAATTCCACCTCCCAGAAGCAGTTCTCCTATTGTCCCATGAAAAAGATTATTTTTATTTTTTATTTAGTTTTTGGGCTGCCCTAGTAGCTCAGCAAGGTAGAGAATTCCCATACCAGTGCAGTAGACGTGGGTTCTATCCCTGGGTTGGGAATATCCCCTGGATATGGCAATATCCATAGGAAGGAAGGAAATGGCAATCACTCCAGTATTCTTGCCTGGAAAATCCCATGGAGAGCAGAGCCAGGCAGGCTATAGTCCAGTTCAGTTAAAAAAAATAATCTTCATTTTTTGAAAATTAGTTTTAAGTCAGCTTTTTCAATCTCCTCTTTCATTTTCATTAAGAGGCTCTGTAGTTCCTCTTCACTTTCTGCCATAAGGTTGGTGTCATCTGTATATCTGAGGTTATTGATGTTTCTCCTACCAATCTTGAGTCTACCTTGTGCTTCATCCAATCTGTCATTTCTCATGATGTACTCTGCATAGAAGTTAGATAATCAGAGTGATAATATACAGTCTTGACATACTCCTTTCCCAATTTTGAACCAGTTCATTGTTCCATGTTCAATTCTGTTTCTTCTTGACCTGCCTACAGGTTTATCAGAAAGCAGGTAAGGTGGTCTGGTACTCCATCTCTTGAAAAATTTTCTACAGTTTGTTGTCATCCACACAGTCAAAGGCTTTGGCATAGTCAATGAAGCAGAAGCAGATTTTTTTTTCTAGAATTCTCTTGCTTTTTCTATGATCCAGTGGATGTTAACAATTTGATCCCTGGCTCCTCTGCCTTTTCTAAATCCAGCTTGAACATCTGGAAGTTCTCGGTTCATGTATTGTTGAAGCCTGGCTTGGAGAATTTTTAGCATTACTTTGCTAGCATGTGAAATGAGTGTAATTGTGTGGCAGTTTGAACATTCTTTGGCATTGCCCATCTTTGGGATGGAAATGAGAAACTGACCTTTTCCAGTCCTGTGGCCACTGTTGAGTTTTCCAAATTTGCTGGCTTACTGAGTGCAGCACTTTAACAGCAGCATCTTTTAGTAAATAATTTTACTATGTATTAATTTATTATATATTTTGCTTATCTACACACATACACATTTACAACTAGTAATGTATCAATGATTTATGTGCTAAGTCGCTTTAGTTGTGTCTGAGTCTTTGTGACCCTACAGACCATAGCCTGCCAGGCTCCTCTCTCCCTGGGATTCTCTAGGCAAGAATACTGGAGTGGGTTGACATGCCCTCCCTCAGGGGATATTCACGACCCAGGGATCTAACCCATATCTCTTTTGTCTCCTGCATTGGCAGGCAGGTTCTTTCCCACTAGCACCACCTGGGAAGCACACACACAGATCTGCACAATACAGTTTGTGTACACATTCATATATCTTATCATACTGACTTACAGTTGACTTTCTTTCTATAGATTTCAGATTTTCCTTTATTCTTAGTACAGTCCCTGGACCTCAGAAGTCAATTAATGTTATATAGGAATGGATTAATGATAGAAGGTATCAATGAATGTTGATGCTTAAATATTGATGCTTAAATATTTCAACATTCTAGTAGATATGGATTAATTCTTCAATTCTTTGAAACAGAACACTAGTATTAACTCTTGTTCAACTTCACTGCCAAATATAACTTACCAAAGTAAAATTTCATGACCTGGTTATTTCTTTCCTACTCTCTGTGATTTTTATTCTTCACAATGATTTCTCTCAGGACTAGAAGGATTTAAACTGGATATGAATAATCAATCTAATTTCCTTATTGGGCCCAGTGTTCGGGTTTTAACATTGCTATGAGATTGTGAAAGCAGAGAACCTGGATTGAATTTTTAATCAGCTCACCTGTAAATCAGTAGAGCTTGCTGTTTCAGAATTTTCCCTGTGTTATATTCTTTCTTTGTCACTTAAAAAACTTCTTACATGCAAGCAAATTTTATACTGTTTTATAAGTTCAGATATTCTTAATAATTTTATTTAGATACGATTATAATTCTAAGTAACTGATGTTCTATTTGTTTTTATGATCAGAATATATCATCAGAACTCCTTTATCTGGATTAGGCTTTGCTTTCTTGAAAGGAATATTTTGTTATGAATGAATGTCATTTGGATTAAGTTCAGGACTGAGTTGTTTTCAGAAAATTACCTCCATTTTGGCTGACATCCCAGGAGTATTGGCATACTATAATGAAGTTGTTGTACATGAGCTATCCATATTTTTTCATGATCAACAATTCTGGCATCAATTTAAATATCTTCAACAACATCCTGTTATCCTTATCTTACAGAAGAAGCATTTTAGAGCTTCCAAAAAGTATTGTTGTTTTTTTTTTTTTTTCCCCTATGTTCTTCCACTGAAAATTTAATACTCCAATATATAAACCATTTTTTCTTTTTCTATCATCAAGTCATGGGAGTGGATTTTTTCCTACTTTATCTTTTATGTTTATTTAATTTGTTCTTTCTGGCTGTAATTTTTTAAAGGCAAATCTTATCATTCATTGTCCTCATGTGTACATGGCATTCAAAGCCTGAAGCCACAGTTAGCATTAGCAACTCCAACCCACTTTTTAATACTTTCATTGAGTAATCCATAAAATGTTTGATGCCTTAATATCAATCACATCCCCTAAATCACACAATTCAAGACCTCTTCTTTTAAAGAACTGCTCTCATAGTTTTATGGAAACAATTAGAAGAAAGAGAATATCACAGATTGTCAAAGGCATCCCAAATTTTAAGTTATATAAAGGTCATATGAGCGATTTTCTGGAAAAATTGACATCTGAAGATTTTTTTTCCTGAAGTTCTGGGGTGAGGTACAGTCATTTACATTTTAAGTAGCTCACCAGTTATTTCTTATACAAGAGACATGAGTTATTCCACTGTCTTAATGCAGTGACTTAAATTGCATTACATTTGTTGTCTCCAATCTTGCAAGGGCTGTTTCTTCCTGAACTCTCTGGTATCTTGCTTTTAAATCTGTATATACTCATCCATATAATTTGGTTTACTTTTTATTCATGAGCCAGTGTCACAGAACTATTTCAAAATTAGCTTTAAACTTTCCTTTTGTCACTTTTCTCCTGTCTGCTTGACTAAGTGATGTCAACATTTGTAGAGCTAAGATTTGCCTACAACTCTAATGGGAGGGAAAATGGTTATAAATTGCAACAGCCAAAGACATTCCCTGACAAATGGCTATAAATTGCAGCAGCCAGAGACAGTCCCTGAATATCATGTTGTGACTGCCATTCTTGAGGAACTCATTTCCATCATTTGAAGTTCAGGAGACAGGTAGGATATAGCTTTGGTGCAATAATCATTTTTTGGATGTAAAAATAAAATCTGCTATGGACATAGACTGTTTTGGGTGAAAGTTGATAGGGCTGCCTTTCATATTCAAAAAAAGTTTAAATGTTGAAATTTTCCCTATCCTTGTCTGGGTAAAGTAGATGGCTCCCTACACTCAGATGCTCAGGAAAGGCTCTTATTAAAATACCCCATTGTGCACGAATGCTCTCATTTCAGATGAGAAAAAAAGCGGGGTGGGGGGTGGGGGGAGGTTAGTCCTCTAACTTTCTTTGGTGGATGGATATGGATATAAGCTACCATTTATCTTGGAAGGCATAAAAGACTCTAAGAAAACAGAAGGCAAGTTAGAAGATAATAGGAAAGAAAGAAAGATAGAGTTAAGCCAGTAACAATGAAGCTGAGTGGAGTCAGGATACGAATATAAGCCAAACTGGTACTGGTCAGGCAGTCCAGTATCCTGAAAAGTGAGGGATGCAGTGTGTACACAACTAGAGAGCAGGTTCAGGACTGCAGGGTGTGCCCATACCCCTAGGAAGGAGGCATGAATGCTCTTCCCAAAAGGCAGGCAATGATTTTTGCTCTACGAAACACCATCTTCTCTTTCTTGATTATTCGTCTTTAACTCTTCCATTCTCCTTTTACTGTATTTCAAATTAGTTAAAGCTCCTTCAGTCTGAGATAAACCTCACTTTTATTGGTCTTTAACTTCATCTTGCTAGAAACTAAAAAGTGAAAACTGTCTAAATGCTGCTGCTGCTAAGTTGCTTTAGTCGCATCCGACTCTGCGTGACCCCGTAGATGGCTCCCCCGTCCCTGGGATTCTCCAGGCAAGAACACTGGAGTGGGTTGCCATTTCCTTCTTCAATGCATGAAAGTGAAGTTGCTCAGTCGTGTCCGACTCTTAGCGACCCCACAGACTGCAGCCTACCAGGCTCCTCTGTCCATGGGATTCTCCAGGCAATCTATCAATAGCACTCCTATCTCAATCCTGAATGTAATAATCAAATTAAAAATTAATAAATTGTGAAAAATCCTCAAGTTTAGATTAGAAAAAATTATTTTTATTATTTATTATATTTTTTTTTACATTTTTTAAATTTTATTTTTTAACTTTACAATATTATATTGGTTTTGCCATATATCAACATGAATCTGCCACAGGTATACACGTGTTCCCCATCCTGAACCCTCCTCCATCCTCCCTCCCCGTACTATCCCTCTGGGTCGTCCCAGTGCACCAGCCCCAAGAATCCAGTATCGTGCATCGAACCTGGACTGGCGACTCATTTCATATATGATATTATACATGTTTCAATGCCATTCACCATATTCCACTTACAATACACTGTATATTCACAATAGAGGTGGTAATAAGCAGAAATTTTAACTATGCTGTAGTGTATAAAGAAAAAAGATATTTACTTTAACCTAAGGCAATGGCACCTCACTCCAGTACTTCTGCCTGGAAAATCCCATGGGTGGAGGAGCCTGGAAGGCTGCAGTCCATGGGGTCGCTGAGGGTTGGACATGACTGAGCGACTTCACTTTCACTTTTATGCATTGGAGAAGGAAATGGCAACCCGCTCCAGTGTTCTTGCCTGGAGAATCCCAGGGATGGGTGAGCCTGGTGGGCTGCCGTCTATGGGATCACACAGAGTCGGACACGACTAAAGTGACTTAGCAGCAGCAGCAAGAATCTACTTGACAGTGCAGGAGACATGGGTTTGACCCCTGAGTCAGGAAGATCCCCTGGAGAAGGAAATAGCAACCCGCTCCAGTATTCTTGCCTGGGAAATTCCATGGACAGAGGAGCCTGGCAGGCTACAGTCCATGGGATTACAAACAGTCCGACACAATGACTAAAAAACAACAGCAACAGCAAATGTGTTAACATGCAAAATCTAATTTTATTTAATGCAATTTGTTTTTAAAAACTTAATTTAATGATTGTATTCAGTAGCTTAGTCATGTCTGACTCTTTGCATTACCTGGCAGATTCTTTACCACTGAGCCACCTGAGAAGCCCAATTTAAGGATTACCTATACAATTATTTTGTAAAAATTCTATCCCTTTCTCTCAAATTCTTAGATATTTTAGAATCATGGTAGTGGGGAGTATAAGTGTATATTTTGTTTTACTATTACTTTATTCACAACAACCAACTAGAAATGAACACATGAGTTCCTCAGTGAATAGCTCTTAACTGAATGACTGGCTGAATGATTAAAAGACATTTCTTATCTAATACATTATGGTATTTCCCACTTGAGTTAATGCATATGTCCATAGAGGGCATTTCATTTAAAGCCACTAGTATTTCCACATAGGACCATTTTAATCCTGCCACTTATCTTAGACTTCAGCTTTTTAGAAAAATAAAAAATAAGCTCTATCAAGTTGAGACAAATTGAATAAGTTGAAGATTGTAGAGATATAAATGGCTAGCCTGAGTGTTCTTTTACACAAGGATTATAAGTCTTATGACAAATCATGTTCAATTTCTTACTGAATACCTTTAGCAAAGTAAGAAGCAAGTTTCGTTTTGTAATTCGAGACGCTCAGTGTCCAAATGCTGCAGCTGCTAGAAAAAAGAGAATCTACGAGTGGAACAGAAGCACAATTTGAAGTATGTTGAGTCAGATAGTAGTTTATGGAAAATTTTTCCAATTAGACATGAAATTTGTCCCCAGAGTTCCTTCTCACTAAATCCTAATAAAAAAGGAGCTGATTCCAATCAGATAAAAAAACATGAAACTCAGTGTGTCTCCTACACTCCATCTTTGATGAGCTGATTGATGAATATTAAATATTCAAACATGAAGGTTAGACCCTGTACAAGAAAATATATGGAAATATTGGAAATCCTAACATAGTTATTAAAAAGTAAGCTTTTCTCTGAGAAATTCCAAATTATCTGAAACTTTTTGAGAAGACTTTAAAAAATAGAAATTGTCCAAAAAAATTGAACTATACCAACAATGTTAGAGGATAAACTAAATCATTTTTATTTCTCCTTACCAAAAATATTTTATAGTATTGTTAAATGAAAGACTGGTAGAAAATTATGAAACCAAAAATAAAAGGGAAAAAGTATTATACAGTTGCATAACTCAATTAACTAATGAAAATATGGGGCTTCCCTGGTGGCTCAGATGGTAAAGAATCTGCCTGAAATGCAAGAGACCTGGCTGCTATCCCTGGGTTGGAATGATCCCCTGGAGGTCGAAATGGCAACCCACTTCAGTATTCTTGCCTGGAGAATTCCATGGACAGAGGAGCCTGGTGGGCTATATAGTGTTTTTCTGAATATTGTGGTGTTTTGAAAGTTTTATAAATATTTTAATTTGTTGCAATTTTTCTTCATTTTAAAGAAATTGAATTTCATTAGAAATTTCATTCATATTCATACCTACTTTTTTCCATATGAAACTAGAGCCTATTATACAGAGTGAAGTAAGCCAAAAGGAAAAACACAAATACAGTATACTAACGCATATATATGGAATCTAGAAAGATGGTAACAATAACCCTGTATATGAGATAGCAAAAGAGACACTGATGTATAGAACAGTCTTTTGGACTCTTGGAGAGGGAGAGGGTGGGATGATTTGGGAGAATGGCATTGAAATATGTATAATATCATATATGAAACGAGTCACCAGTCCAGATTCGATGCCTGATACTGGATGCCTGGGGCTGGTGCACTGGGACAACCCAGAGGGATGGTATGGGGAGGGAGGAGGGAGGAGGGTTCAGGATAGGGAACACATGTATACCTGTGGCAGATTCATTTTGGTATATGGCAAAACCAATACAATATTGTAAAGTTAAATAAAATAAAATTAAATTTTAAAAAAAGAATATAAATGAAAAAAAAAAGCCTCTAAGTTTTGTAAGCTTCAGGTCCCAAAATATCTATAGACATCTCCGGTTAGTAAGATTATAGACTTTCAATTGCGTGTACACGGAGATTACTCACTGGCATCCAAGCATGCGGAATTTTAGAAGTGCCTTCAAATTGATACAGTTGGACCATATCAGAAGAATAGCTTAACAATGAAAAAATTTTAGAGGACTAAATGTTTGTATTCCCCAAAAGTTTATATGTTGAAATTCTAACCCCAAAGAATTAGGAAGTGGGATTTTGAGGGGTGCTCAGATCAAGAGGGTGCAGCTCTCATGAGTGGGACTAAGGGGACTGATGGCTTTGTACAAGAGACCCCAGAGCATGCTATCACCCTGGCCACTGTGTGAGACTTCAAAGTCATTTTCTTTATTTTTTTAATTGGAAGAAAATTGCTTTCCAATGCCATATTGGTTTCTGGTGAGAAGTTGCTGTATAACTCAGGGAGTCCAGCCTGGCACTCTATGATGACCCACAAAGGAAGTCATTTTGAAGAGGCTGGCCCTCGCTAAACACTGAACATGCTGACCCCTAGGTCTTGGGAATGTCCAGCCTTCTTTGTTGACCACTGTCCTGATTTTTCTCCTATGTAAACATGTTTGTATGATCATCCTCTTCGATTCAAACACTAAATGTTGAAGTTGCTGGAGGCTCTGAACCAGACTCCCAGTATGACTGTATCTCTAGGCCCATGCTCACAGCTGTGAATACCACTCTCGTACGAATGACTCTAATATTCACATCTCTTGGAAAGAACTTTTCACTGTGCTGCACTTGCCTACTTGACATTAACATCAAACTCAGCTCCTAATCTTTACTAATTTCTACCCCAAAGTTGCTTGTTCATTTCTAGGGATGTAATAAGCTCCCTCAAGAAAATGAACCTGTGAAATCTATGTAAGTCAGAAATCTGAGTGTCACTGTAACGTCTCTCCTTGATAGCCTCAGACCCAATCCCTAAACAGATTTTAGCCATATTTTTTCCTAAATATATCCTAATGGTGTCTATTTATTTCCATGTATAGTGTTACTTGTAAAACCTAATCTTCAGTCATTTCCATATTCAATACCTACCACCCTAACTTTCTTCTCTACATTACAACTAGAATGGGTATTTTGAAATATAAATCTAATTGAATTGCTTCTTCTTAACATTTTAAAACTTTCCATTGCTCTTAGAATAAGAACCAAAATACTTAACATAGCCAGACAGGTAAGGTCTGTTCTGTGCTTAAATCTGCAGTTGGTATATGTGTACTGTGCTCAGTCATGTCCGACTCTTTGTGACCCCATGAACTGTAGCCCACCAGGCTTCTCTGTCCATAGGACATCCCAAGCAAGAATATTGGAGTGGTCATTTCCTTCTCTAGGAGATCTTCTTAACCAAGGGTTCAAACCCGGATCTCCTGTCTACATCTGCTGCATTGTCAGGTGGATTCTTTAACCACTTAAGCCACCTGGGCACACCCATCTCTAAATTGAGTATTGAAGCCAAATGACGTACATGCAGTGTCTTAAAATTACTTTGCTCCTGTTGTGGGGACTTACACATTATGTTACTTCAGTTCAGAATGTTCTTTGCTTAATAAACTCCTACCAATATGTCACATTTCAACTAAAGACTGATTTCATTAGTGATTTTTTTTATGTGATTATGATTTTATACATAGAGATATAGGTATATAGATATATAGTAATATAATTATTTATATACATACAGTTTTATATATTTCTATGAATAGATCATATATAAATATAGATATAGATTTGTAGAGAATAGAAATACATTGGTGGATACATGCATAGATATATTGTTTTATATCCTTCTAGGAATAGATAGAATTAAAATCATGGCTACTGTCCTTAAGAAGTCATGCATTCCAAAAATACAAATTATTGAAAATGTGAATGAGCAAAATCTCCATCGTTTTTAGAAAGACATAATAGCCTCTGCTTGGCTGGGATGCTCAGTTAATGTGCCTCCAGAGACTAAGTTTTCCAGTTATCACTGAGGACCATTAAATTGCTGAACTGTTTCAGACAGATATTGTTTGGACATTGCATTTGATAGAGAATCACTGACCTAGAGCCAGACATCCTGGAATGTGAAGTCAAGTGGGCCTTAGAAAGCATCACTACGAACAAATCTAGTGGAGGTGATGGAATTCCAGTTGAGCTATTCCAAATCCTGAAAGATGATGCTGTGAAAGTGCTGCACTCAATATGCCAGCAAATTTGGAAAACTCAGCAGTGGCCACAAGATTGGAAAAGGTCAGTTTTCATCCCAATCCCAAAGAAAGGCAATGCCAAAGAGTGCTCAAACTACCACACAATTGCACTCATCTCACATGCTAGTAAAGTAATGCTGAAAATTCTCCAAGCCAGGCTTCAGCAATATGTGAACCGTGAACTTCCTGATGTTCAAGCTGGATTTAGAAAAGGCAGAGGAACCAGAGATCAAATTGCCAACATCCGCTGGATCATGGAAAAAGCAAGAGAGTTCCAGAAAAACATCTATTTCTGCTTTATTGACTATGCCAAAGCCTTTGACTGTGTAGATCACAATAAACTGTGGAAAATTCTGAGAGAGATGGGAATACCAGACCACCTGACCTGCCTCTTGAGAAATCTGTATGCAGGTCAGGAAGCAACAGTTAGAACTGCTCATGGAACAACAGACTGGTTCCAAATAGGAAAAGGAGTACGTCAAGGCTGTATATTGTCACCATGTTTATTTAACTTATATGCAGAGTACATCATGAGAAATGCTGGGCTGGAAGAAACACAAGCTGGAATCAAGATTGCTGGGAGAAATATCAATAACCTCAGATATGCAGATGATACCACCCTTATGGCAGAAAGTGAAGAGGAACTCAAAAGCCTCTTGATGAGAGTGAAAGTGGAGAGTGAAAAGGTTGGCTTAAAGCTCAACATTCAGAAAACGAAGATCATGGCATCTGGTCCCATCACTACATGGGAAATAGATGGAGAAAATAGTGGAAACAGTGTCAGACTTTATTTTTCTAGGCTCCAAAATCACTGCAGATGGTGACTGCAGCCATGAAATTAAAAGACGCTTACTCCTTGGAAGGAAAGTTATGACCAACCTAGATAGCATATTCAAAAGCAGAGACATCACTTTGCCAACAAAGGTTCGCGTAGTCAAGGCTATGGTCTTTCCTATGGTCATGTATGGATGTGAGAGCTGGACTGTGAAGAAGGCTGAGCGCCGAAGAATTGATGCTTTTGAAGTGTGGTGTTGGAGAAGACTCTTGAGAGTCCCTTGGACTGCAAGGAGATCCAACTAGTCCATTCTGAAGGAGATCAGCCCTGGGATTTCTTTAGAAGGAATGATGCTAAAGCTGAAACTCCAGTATTTTGGCCACCTCATGCGAAGAGTTGACTCATTGGAGAAGACTCTGATGCTGGGAGGGATTGGGGGCAGGAGGAGAAGGGGACGACAGAGGATGAGATGGCTGGATGGTATCACTGACTCAATGGATGTGAGTCTGAGTGACCTCCGAGAGCTGGTGATGGATAGGGAGGCCTGGCGTGCTGCGGTTCATGGGGTCGCAAAGAGTCGGACACGACTGAGCGACTGATCTGAATGACATGCCTCTAATCTTTCTTTCTTTCTTTGTGGTATCCTTAAAACTTATGATACATTGCAGTTCAAAGACCCCAAACTATAAGTGTTGGAAGTTTTTCTTAAGTCTTCAGCCCTCCTAAAACAATTCAGACTATAATAATATTTATATTAAAAAAGAGTGTGATCCAGCGTTAAAAACAATAGTAAACTTGGCACCACATTTCCCACAAGCAGAATTTATCAGTATGGATGTCTTTTTAGTTTTCCATGTAAATTGCCATATTACTTTCCCAAAAGGTTGCAGTAATGCACATTTCCACCAGAAGTAACCATGCTGTTTCCATATACCAGTGCCAACATCACTTATTTTTGTCAATTGAAATTTTACAGCTGGATTATTATGACTGTTACAGTCAATTCCTTTGATCAATACTAGTTAAATATTCTTTTGCACATACCTATAAGCTATTTGTGTTAATTATATTTGTGAATTCCTAATTTAGGCTTTTTCTTTATTGTCTTATATTGCTTACACATATAGGTTTGTTTTGTTAGAATGCTAATGTCAAATTTCTGGGAACCATAATAAGGATACCACCTTGGCATGTAACTTAAAATGAATACCCTTAACCTTTCTTCTCTTTTTCTGAACTTAATATTTTGTCACTATCAGCCTCAACCCCTTCTCTCCAAGATACCAGCATTATTTTTATTCCTCTTTCCCTTGATACAAATAAGTGTTCTCTCTAAGATTTCTATCACAGCTTGCATGGCTCCTCCATACAGATGCTTTTCCAAATCACCCAATTTAAAATAGCCACTTGTCATGCCTGGTGGTTCAGTCAGTAAATAATCTGCCTGCAATGCAAGAGACCACCTGCAGTGGAGGAGACCTAAGTTTGATATGAGTTGGGCAGATCCCCTGGAGAAGGAAATGGAAACCCACTCCAGTATTCTTGCCTGAAGAATCCCATGGACAGAGGAGCCTGGTGGGCTACAGTCCATTGGGTCATAAAGAGTCGGACACGACTGAGTGACTAAACCATCACCCCCACCACACCCGTTGTTATATCATTTCCATCACTTCATTTAGCCTTTAGTTTCTTGGTTTGTTTTTCTGCATCTTTCCTGCATTAATTTCTATTCTTAGGTCTTGAATTAATAGGAATTTTCTATCTTTACTATATGCCTGATCTTTAGTACATGTGGTTAACACTTGCTTTATAAATTAATTAATAAATCGTCACAAGTTTTAGATCATCAATGAAAAAGAAGGTTATTTTTTCCCACATCTGTAAAGTCTTTTTTAAATGTCTACTAACTACATGGGTTTAGGTTTATTCACAAAATGCATGTATACATTTATTTTTATTTCCTAAAATGTTCATTGTTTTTGTGAATATAATTTGTTTCATTTTGGGTAGAAGGAGTATTTATTACTAGGATTGATTAAAACTAGCCATTTCATCTTGAGTAAATGGTTTAATATCATTTATTAACCCTCAATTTGTTCTCAATTTAGGAGTTTCATAATAGTATCCACCTCATATTTTTTGTGCATGTTATTAATACATAGTATACTTTGTTGTTGACATTCTATTCTCTATATTCTATTCCCTTTGAGTGGATGAGACCCAGATAGAGGGCAGCAGGAAATCAGGAGAACTTAGCAAGCTTCTAGCAATCAAAGTCAAATCTCTTAAGTCACACACCAAGAGAATGATGTCTACTGTCTTCAGTTCCTGAATTTCTCTTCCGAAAACCAGCAGCCCTGATAGGAAATAGGGAAGTCTGTGTGGATTTATGCACAATTAATTTATTTCCAGCCAGTTTAAAGATAGAAAGTGTTAGTCACTCAGTCGTGACTCTTTGTGATCCCATGATCTGTAGCCCACCAGGCTCCTCTGTCCATGGAACTCTCCAGATAAGAATACTGGAGTGGGTGGCCATTCCTTTCTCCACAGGATCTTCCTGACCCAGGTATTGAATTCAGCTCTCCTGCACTGCAGTCAGATTCTTTCAACTGAGCCACAAGGGAAGCCAATTTAAATATGGACACAATGATTCTGCAGCATTGGGGAATTTCCCAAGTTCTCTTTTACATTTACATTGCTGACCTTCCCTTTATTTATGTTTTTCTTCACTATACAACCCCCTCTTCAGTTTCACCAGAGGGTTTAGGCATTCTTCTGGAATGCACAGATTGCATGTAAAATCTACACAAAAATTTCCATTACAGGGTAAACTCAAAAAGCATGATCTCTCATTACTTGACAGCACTAGACATACCAAGCCATTTGTATTTATTGCATATAAATAGAATCTAACATATGATGCACATCCTTGCACACATTTCTGAAACCTTCAGGCAATATAAAATTTGATTAAATAGACTAAAAGGAAGGGTAGGTCAGTAGAACTAGCCTGACCAATAAGAATGCTGGTTTTGTAAAAACCATTCAAAACAGCTAAGTGAAATCATAATTTATGGAAGGGGGAGTTAGACACATAAGCAGCATGAACAAGATGTTAGCATGTTGTTTACAAGTTTTCTAGATTTGACAAATGTTTCTTATAGTGAATTCATTATACATCTATTCTTATAAATTTGGCAGCTTATAAAGAGAATTTTTAATAAGCAAGACATACCTTTAAGCTGTTGTCTATACTAATGAACAAAATTGACTGTGAGCCCACACATAAAATCTGTTTTTCATGTGAGGCACAAAGGATTTTACCTACATAGTTGATCTTTGAAAAATGAGTTTAAGACATCTTCGTCTCCCCCTTGCAATTAGCATATTCAAAAATGCATACAAAATCTACTGTATCTTTGGCTAGTGCATTTCACAACCTAACCATTCTGTTCCTTTGAATTTTGATGTAGAGAATTAAGAATATATATTTTTCTAAATATTTCAGTTATTTACTTGATATGTTGGAGAAGATGCCAAATGATAGTTTTCCTTGGTAGTTTAAGCCAATGTAAACAGTGAAAACAGTGGCTAACTTTATTTTTGGGGGCTCCAAAATCAGATGGTGATTGCAGCCATGAAGTTAAAAGACTCTTACTCATTGAAAGGAAAGTTATGACCAACCTAGACAGCATATTAAAAAGCAGAGACATTATTTTGTCAACAAAGGTCCGTCTAGTCAAGGCTATGGTTTTTCCAGTGGTCATGTATGGATGTGAGAGTTGGACTATAAAGAAAGCTGAATGCTGAAGAATTGATGTTTTTGAACCGTGTTGTTGGAGGAGACTTTTGAGAGTCCCTTGGACTGCAAGGAGATACAACCAGTCCATCCTAAAGGAGATTAGTCCTGGGTGTTCATTGGAAGGACTGATGTTGAAGCTGAAACTCCAGTATTTTGACCACCTGATGCAAAGAGCTGACTTATTTGAAAAGACCCTGATGTTGAGAAAGATTGAAGGCAGGAGGAGAAGGGGACGACAGAGGATGAGATGGTTGGATGGCATCACTGGCTCAATGGACATGAGTCTGGGTAAACTCCAAGAGTTGGTGATGGACAGGGAGGCCTGGCGTGCTGCAGTTCATGGGGTTGCAAAGAGTCGGACACGACTGAACGACTGAACTGAACTGAACTGAAACCTGGTCTAAGAGGAAAACTAATGGACAATATGGGGCTTCACAGGTGGTGCAGTGGTAGAGTCCACCTGCCAATATAGGACATTCAGGAGACATGGGTTTGAACCCTGGGTTGGGAAGAACCCCTGCAGTAAATGGCAACCCATTTCAGTATTCTTGCCTGGAAAATTCCATAGACAGAGGAGCCCAGTGAGCTATAGTCCACTGGGTCTCAGAGAATTAGACATTACTGAGCACACACACACACGCACACACACAATTGATGATATAACATTTAATTCAGAAGACTCCTTGACACTATGGCATATTGATTTTTCATTCTATAATATTTCTAAAGGCAAGCAGATTTAGAATTATGTTCATTTTGAAATGTGTACCTGATAAACTTTGACAGAAATTATATCAATTCACACCAACATTATTTCCTACATTAAAAAAATTGAACATAAATGTACTCGCAGATCATTATTCTCTTTCTCTTGTATCTTTATGCTATGAATGACTTTAGTGATATTCTGCTTTTCAGTATATATGTGCAGTTAGGGATTCTTTGATCTTCAAGGCTGCTATTGTGTAATTGAGCAAAGGTTTTGAATCCTGAAGGTATAGAATGAGAGATTGGTTTCTGAAATATCAGTCCATCTACCCTAACTTCAACCAAAGAAGTTTCTGGACAGATTATTGCATTCATAAATAAACCCTCTTGCTCCATTAAATACGTTTTGAACACAAAAACTCAGTTTAATTGCCAATTACAAATGACAATTTAGGCATATATACTTGGATTTCTTAAAATGCACTGTTTAATGGACTTTTCTGGCAATATTCATATAATTGTGTTTTTTTATTATTAAAATTGCAATGCCAAAAATGTCATACTAATTCTGATCTACTGGTCTGAAATTATCGTGCTTGTTGAATTTTGAAGAGTATGAGCATTATGAATAATGCATAATATTTCTTGCTAGAAGAGTTCTGACACAGGTCATTCCAACGTCTTGGAAATTCAATGTTAGCCTTCACTCGGTGCAAGTGGAGAGTGTAGCTATGAGAAGAAAAAAAGCAAACTTGCAAAGCAAATGTCACTCTAACCTCAAAATACTTTTAGTGTGTTTGAAGATCCAGCAGCGTAACTGACCAATGAGAGAAATGATAGATTGCTCACACCACTACCACGGGAACATCAGTTTCATTGCCTTCGCCAAGCTTAACTAAGTTGTGAAAGCTGTTACTGAAACCACTATACTGACGTCTTAAAGACTCATTGTCCTGGGGTTTCGTCTGATGGTAGTGTTAGGACAGAAACAGGATTTCCTTGTGTTTCCATAGTTCCTTCTGTTTCTCACTCGTTTCCTGATGTATCATACTTTCAACTGCTCATACTTTTCTCCTTTGAAGACGAATTCGGTGCTGTCGAAGTGTGAAAACCTATCCATAAGCTTCAGCAGATTTAATACATTGGAGAAACTCTGATTTTTTTTTATCTATTAGCAGAGATATCAAAATAACATGGAGAAAATACTAGTTTATTAGGGAAACATATTGATACAGAAGTCACAAGAATTCTTCTCTAAAATGAAATTGAATTTTCCCATAGAGTTACTGTTTCCAGTGAATCTTCCCAAACTATTTTGTTCTATACATGTTCTAATAAACCAATTTCCTTTTAGAGTCAGTGCAATCAAGAGGAGAATAAACACAAAGTATGCTATGTTATCTTTATAACATAAAATTATACAACTTAGATTAAATCCATCAAGGCCTTTACAGCACAAATATGTAATAGAATGTAAGACAGTGAGATTTTTGATTCCACTTACTAGACAATTTTTGAATACCTTATTGAGCTGTTGTTTTCTCTCTGGTTCTCTCTCTCTCTTTTAAAGCAATTCATTTCATTATTTTCACTTTTCCATAATTTGTTTCTTTTTCCAAAATGCTAGATTTTAGTAATTTTATATAGCATATTTTTTACTACAAAGACTATATCACTGAAAGATTGGAAATACAATTACAGTCAGTCCTAATAAAAAGCTGAGTTATTATTTTGAAATCCATTTGCAGAATTCAGAACAATTTAGACTTCATTCATTTAGTCTTCTCATGCAGGGCTGACACCATGTTATTATCCAACATAGAGATCTTTTGCAAATCCAAAAATAAGTCTGACTTGGTGTGTAACTGACTCCCACCACACATTTTTAAAAACTGTACAGTAATTACACTCACATGGTTGACACATACTGTATAGTAGCTCTCTGAAAATGAACACAAGTTTAATGGACATTTTATTTCTGTGTTTTCAATTTTATTCTACTTCTTGCTATTAGTTCAGCATAGTCTGCAGTACTAGAAACAAAACCTCTTTGTCTTCTCTAAAATTGGAAGGAAAATTAACCTTTCCAGTGGTGCATTTTCTAACTTTCTATAACTTACCAACTTTAACAACACTTAAATAAAAACATGTCTAACTGAATAATTGTATTAAATGGTAACATTTTGATTCTGTTGTAGTTTACCTTTAGATACAATGCAAACAAAATCAGAGGCCACAAAATACTGATAATATAATAAATATACAACCTGCCTACCAATGCACATACCATGCCATGGAGTAATAATGTTACATACCATTGAGTAAGAAAAATAGTATCTGAAAATGTTAAATATAGGGTTTAGTTTTATTGTACAGGTAGCATACCTGATTTTCTAAGACATTTAAAAACCATTCTTTAGAGTAAATGTATCTTAATTATAAATTTAATATGCTTATTATAATCATGTTTAAGAAAATATATGTATTTAAGAATTTTTATTTTTATAACATCCATGTATCATTTAAGAATCCAATTGGTTTAAAAATAAGCATATATTACTTATAAAATGGGAAAAAGTAACAGACTAATTTTTAAACAAGATGAGAAATGCATGGATTCATTCTTCACAGGTTGTATATATTAACTGAAAAAATTCCTAGAACCATTATTCCTGATATGTGATTTGGGGGCAAGATAAAATACCACTCCTTCATCCTCTCTATTCAGTGCTTTTCCCCTTGTGATGAGGGGACAAGAAAGGGCTTCTTCTAGTTTGCCGTTTTTCACGTTTCAGTCTCACTTGAGGGGGTGATATTTGTGTATCTCTAATTTGCCTGCAGAACACACTTTTACAATAGTACATTAAATGCACTATTACGTTAAATGCCTGAGTCTCTGTGTTCCCACAGGCTCAGGTGTACACTTGTTTGTTTCAGCTGTGTGACACTCGTGTTAATACCACTTACAGGATTGCACACTGTCAGATGACAAAGTGTTCTGTTAAGGTCCTATTCCGGATTATAAATTTTATTCTTTTTAGTCTATACTGCAATCTCTCAGTCCTACAACAAACATTCTTGAGCACAGTATGTGCCAGAAACTGAGAATACAAAGCCAAATAGAACATCAGACCTAGGAACTCACAGACTAAAGTGGTTGCATTTCACTGTAATAGGAGGTAGGTCATTACACTTGTGATAACAGAGAGAGGGGCTATCTGGCTTTGTTTCCTTTTTGGCATCGTTATTAAAGCTCCTCTGCAAAAATATCAAAGAGCCCCTAATACAGGTAACATGTTAAACTCTTGTCAACTCATAACAATTATTCTCAAATTTGTTTAATAGATCATCTGGGAACACCATACAGAGGAGTGTTGACAGGGAAGAAGAATATGAAAATGTCATGGGCTCAGGGAAAGGGAGTTGGGAAAGAATTGTCCAGGTAAAGGGCATATCTATCCTAAGCATAGGAAGACTGCAAAGGCATATTGGAAATACCTGGAAATCCACTGAGTAACTTTGGTGCTTGCTCTCTTGTAACATGCTTGCATGGGAGCATTTACTGTTGAAAGAGCAAGGAGTACAGATCTTGCCTGTGCTCACAGCAGAAGAACTGTTTACACAGGGCAGTCAGATTTCTTGCCTGTGACCTTTCCTAGCAGTGCCATTAGGGACAGTTAGTGTGCAGTTAGCAGCTCTTCAGTCTGTGGGGGTGCTAAGGTGATACTATAGCAGGTAGGTCACCTGCCATGTCCCATCAGAAGAAAGGAGTCCATTTCATCATCAAATATTTCTCATGCAGTAAAGCAATTCTTGCAGCTGATACCAGTGGAAAGTCCAAGGCAGCTAAGGAATCTGGGTGCAGAAGCTGGAAGAAGGCTGTAACTATTAATATCTAGGCCCAGTGATATTAACAAAGAAAAGCAATGATGCAGACACTGAACTGAGAACTGTCTTCAGTTCATAGTTGGAAGCATACAAATTACAAGGCCTTCTGAAGTGTGAATGCTAAATTCAGAGTGGACACATTTCTGGATGTGCAGTAACTATAACTTTCAAGGCCATAAATGAACCCCTGTGAACACAGTTTTCTCTCACAGAGAAAGGATGCAAGTAAATAGCCACCAGTAAAAGAAAGCTCTAATTCTGTATTTAATAAGTAAATATGCAGTAGCCCTTCTGGTTATCACCTTTACAAAGTAGACTTGGTTAATCAGGCCAAATCTATTTTCTGAATGTGGTGCAAATGAGCTTTGGCAAAGCTCCAAAGAGACCTTATTTTCTATGAAAGTGGTGCCCTCCCAAAGGTTTTAGAAGCTAGTTAAAGAGCCAAAAGGAGGGACTTCATATCTTCCACTGTGCAGATTCTCAGAAGATCTAATCCTTTAAGCAGTCCCATCTCAGACTATGAACAGATTTAAAAACCAGAACAAAAAATGGACACAGAAGCAGAATGGACTAGAAGTGTATACCAAGCAGGAATTAGTGATCTGTGCTTTTGGCAGAGAAATTCATCTACAAGCCATGGCATCCTTTCCTTGAGACTCAAGTTTTTTTCAAGAGTTTTAAAATCTAAATTTAAATGATGCAGAAAACACACATGTAAAAGAAATGCACTGAAACTAATCTTAGTGTCTGAAACTAAAGCTATTACCAGCTTTTTAAAAAATATTGATCTGATATATTTAATATTTGATTTTACTTAAAAATTCATTTGCATGTGAATGTTCAGTGGTAGCCATAATGATCATCAAGTCCACTTTATTGCTTTCCAACTATGCACACAATACTGTACAACACATGTGATTACATTTCTTCTTTGCAACAATTCTACAATGTATTGTTATCCACATTTAGCACTAGAAAAAACTGAGATAATATTAAGTATTAAAACATACTGCAGTTAAGCTGCTGACAAGGACAGAATCACAAACAAGGCAGTCAAGTTCTGAAGTCCAGACACGGTAGCCTGTGCCATCCTCTCTCATTTTGTGGCAGACAATGTGCACATTTTTATGCATGCAGTTGCCTTGAGTACTTGATAAACTCTGTAAAGTAGAGACTCCTATGTCCATGAGACAGACAAATAGAAGTTTTGCAAAATGCTAAATCACACTCTGCTAGTTAACAACACAAGTTATATTGGAACTCAAGTTGGTGTTATTCCAAAGTCTATACTCTTTCATACCCTGTGCATCCTCTCCAAAATAAATATTAAGCTGAGATAAGCTATTCTTGTGAGTTTTTCAGACATGAAAAACTTGAAGAATAATACATTTTCTGGCTAGGTATCCCTTTTCCTTTTTCCTCTGGAAGACATATCTGTATATATTTTTGAAGAGAGAGAACATATATTTTATTCTGCCCATATTCACCATTACCAGTTTAGTTGCTCTGCATCTGAAAGTCTCCTCTGTATGTAATAGCCGTATGATGTCACAGTCCTGTCCCTCTAGATAGGTCACAGTGACTGTTCCTTCTGTAGATGTCAGTCAGCCTCTTTCTATAGCCACTTCTGTGATCACCCAAAGGGCTCATGACCCAAGTGGCGATGGGGCCAGAGATGCAGGGTTTTCATGGGCTTCCACTTGCCACAGCTGACCTGACTAAGGCTGCTGACTGTTGAGTGTCAAGTTTGCCAATGGCAGAAATCAACACTGAGTTTCTGGTACAGCGTCATTCCTTGCAGGAGATTAGTCAGCTCAAGGCTGGTGACCAGTTGATTACATCAGACCACTTCCATTATGTAAGGCTCAGCATTTTGTTTCCTTTGAAACAGACACTTACTCTGGATATGGATTTGGCTACACCCTGTACACAGTGCTTCTGACAAACTATCATCCATGGACTTAAAGAATGCCTTATTCATCATTGTGGTACCCAACGTAACATTGTTTCTGATCAGAAAATTCACTACACAACAAATGAAGTGCAGCACTGGACCACCCTTATGGAATGTATTTGTCTTACCGGGTTCCTCACCATCCTGAAGCAACTCCTTTGATGAAATAGTAGAATAGGCTTTTGAAGACAGTTATAGTGCCAGCTAGGTGGCAATACCTTGCGGAGATGGGCAAGGTTCTCTAGAAGACTATATGGGTTCTAAATTAGCATTTAATGTTTTATGTTATTTCTCTCAGCCAGATTCATGGGTGTGGTTATCAAGGGGTGGAAATGGGAATGACACCCCTTATTATGACTGTAGACTTCATAGTTCCAATGAGGGAAATAGCCCCATCAGGAAAAAGGCACACAGATCTACAGGTAGATGGTGGCAGCTGTGCTTGCCAGGAGGGGGGCGATATGTTTATTTTGTTGATCCTTGAAATACAAGGGCTTTCCACAGGCTTCATCCCTGGGTCAGGAAGATCCACTGGAGAAGGAAGTGGCAACCCACTCCAGTCTTGCTAGGGAAGTCCCAAGGACAGAGGAACCTGGTGGGCTATAGTCCACAGTTTGGAAAGAGTCAGAATAACTGACAGACTGAACATGCACACACAACATACAAGGACTCTTTCACAGACAAATTAACACACTGGAGGCCAACACACCACCTGCTGCACATCATTTGGTTTGAATTTTCAACATCAGATAATGATTTTTTATTAGAGTCCTCCAGAAAAATAGAAATAGAATATATTTATGTATGTATGTATATATGCTGTGCTTAATCGCTCAGCCATGTCTGACTGTTTGTGACCGCAGCGACTGTAGCCCACCAGGCACTTCTGTCCTTGGGGATTCTCCAGGCCAGAATACTGGAATGGGTAGCTGTTACCTTCTCCAGGGGATCATCCCAACCCAGGGATCAAACCCAGGTCTCCCACATTGCAGGTGGATTCTTTACTGTCTCAGTCATCAGCGAAGCCCATGAGTACTGGAGTGTCTCGTCTATCCCTTCTCTAGGGGATCTTCCGGACCCAGAAATGGAACCTGGGTCTCCTGCATGCCAGGTGGCTTCTTTACCAATTGAGCTGCCAGGAATAGGACTGCTCAGTTTGGAGAATAGACACTGAAATGGAAGTATTTCTGAGCACCCAGTCCTAGATCTGAGTCTTGTATGATTACAATCTCAATCTCCTGATCTTCAATTTTGGTGTAACAGACCCAAATAGAAGTAGTTGGAAGAGTGACGACTGGAATTTTCATAGACAAAATAGATTCCATTTCTTTTCAGAAGAATAGGCCTGAAACACAGTCTGGACCTGTCACTTTGAGGAGACTTGTAGCCAGGTAGTGAGTTGTTTAATTTTATGAAAAGGCTGCAGTTATTAGCCACCTGCAGACATTGTTTTGAGAATGTCCAGTGGCATCCAAGTCTGACCCAACTCAGAAAGCTCAAACTCATAGCAATACAAGGACTAGTCTGAAATTACACCCATAATGTCACCTAGTTATTTCTTTGGATGCATGAACCATAGCTATTCAACCTTTTTTTTTTTTTCTTTACTTTTAATTGTAATATTCTCCTTAACAGCCAAAGCAGATGTCACCATTAGCAATGTTAGTATTTCTCTAGGTATGAAAAATGCAAGATTTGGGACTCATTAAATCTTCTCCTGAAAATATCTAATTATCTGAAGGCCTGTTCTGCCAGTTTTTCCCAGAGCACAGAGAGCCTCATTCCTGATTTCTGCCCTGAACTCCTTACAGGGGTGTTACAGGTGAAGAGCTGCAGAAGCCATGGTTAATCTTTGCAAAGGTAGATGGTAAGTGCCAGTTTCTAGTTGGCAGAGCCCATTCACAGTCATAAGCTTGACTGTGATTTAGAGGGGGGCATTTCATGACCATTTACTCCCATGGTGCTGAGAACTCTCATTCTTAGGTCTGGCAAAGATTTGCTGATAGATCACTCAATGTGCTGTTACTGGACTAGGCTATAAAACAGTTCCCAAAATTCTCAGGACCACCAGTCTTACTAGGCTCTTTGTCCAGGAAAACATTCCCACCTTGTCGCTTCTTCCCATATCTAGAGTTACACTGATATCATCACTGGTCTCATATGGAGCTATATATTGTTTTATCAGAGACTTGGCCACACATTTGGTAATGTAAGAAACAGCAATTTTTAAAAACAGGTAAAATACAAATAATATAGCTAGTAGTATTAGTAAAGTCATAAGAATTAAGAGCTTCCATATATGTATATCTATGTGTATATATATACATATGTATTATATACACACATATATATACAATATAGCATCTATAACAATTATATAATATATATAAAATGCATGATCTTACAATATAAAAGATTATATATAACATCTATATATAATATACACATATGATATTTTCTTCATCCATTTATCCATTGACAAAATTAAGTGTTTTTCCATATTTTGGCTATTGTGAATAATGCTACAACAAACAATAAACTTGGGAATAGAAATATCTCTTTGAAACTGTGATATTAATTCTTTTGCATATATACCCAGAAGTAGGAATTATATAAGTGCATATACATATTTATATGTATACATATATAGAATGCATCGTCATATATGTACAGCTATCTAGATGCCATTCATACCTCAGTAAAGGGGTTTAAAATCAAACAAATAAAAATAGCCATGAAATGCAGGGTTGAGAGTGGATAAGTTAATGAGCTGTATAGACCATAGTAAACTAAAGGAAACTGGGACATAGAAAACAGCAGTGCTTTGGTCTAATAGTTTAGAAAGGAAAGTGTTTCTTTTTTTCAGTGTGTCATTTTTTTTTTCTATTAAGCTGCTCAAGTGATTATACGTGAAAATATTAAGAATTAGATGTTCAAAGATATGTTTAGTTCTGTTTTAGAATCATGTTACCACTTCAGAAAATATTTATATGTACACATATATCTTTGAAACTGTGACAAAGAGAGGCAATGCCAAAGAATGCTCAAACTACCGCACAATTGCACTCATCTCACACGCCAGTAAAGTAATGCTCAAAACTCTCCAAGCCAGGCTTCAGCAATACGTGAACCGTGAACTTCCAGATGTTCAAGCTGGTTTTAGGAACCACAGATCAAATTGCCAACATGCACTGGAGCATCGAAAAAGCAAAAGAGTTCCAGAAAAACATCTATTTCTGCTTTATTGACTATGCCAAAGCCTTTGACTGTGTGGATCACAATAAACTGGAAAATTCTGAAAGAGATGGGAATACTAGACCACCTGACCTGCCTCTTGAGAAACCTATATGCAGGTCAGGAAGCAACAGTTAGAACTGGACATGGAACAACAGACTGGTTCCAAATAAGAGAAGGAGTACATCAAGGTATTGTATTGTATTGTCACCCTGCTTATTTAACTTCTATGCAGAGTACATCATGAGAAATGCTGGGCTCGAAGAAGCACAAGCTGGAATCAAGATTGCCAGGAGAAATCTCAATAACCTCAGATATGCAGATAACACCACCCTTATGGCAGAAAGTGAAGAGGAACTCAAAAGCCTTTTGATGAAAGTGAAAGTGGAGAGTGAAAAGGTTGGCTTAAAGCTCAACATTCAGAAAACACCAAAGCTCAACATTCAGAAAACAAAGATCATGGCATCTGGTCCCATCACTTCATGGGAAATAGATGGGGAAACAGTGGAAACAGTGTCAGACTTTATTTTTCTGGGCTCCAGAATCACTGCAGATGGTGATTGGAGCCGTGAAATTAAAAGACGCTTACTCCTTGGAAGGAAAGTTATGACCAACCTAGATAGCATATTCAAAAGCAGAGACATTACTTTGCCAACAAAGGTTCGTCTAGTCATGACTATGGTTTTTCCAGTGGTCATGTATGGATGTGAGAGTTGGACTGTGAAGAAAGCTGAGTGCTGAAGAATTGATGCTTTTGAACTGTGGCGTTGGAAAAGACTCTTGAGAGTCCCTTGGACTGCAAGGAGATCCAACCAGTCCATTCTAAAGGACATCAGCCCTGGGTGTTCTTTGGAAGGAATGATGCTAAAGCTGAAACACCAGTACTTTGGCCACCTCATGCAAAGGGTTGACTTATTGGAAAAGACTCTGATGCTGGGAGGGATTGGGGGCAGGAGGAGAAGGGGACGACAGAGGATGAGATGGTTGGATGGCATCACCGACTTGATGGATGTGGGTTTGAGTGAACTCCGTGAGTTGGTGATGGACAGGGAGGCTTGGCGTGCTGCAATTCATGGGATCACAGAGGCGGACATGACTGAGTGACTGAACTGAACTGAATTGAACTGATATATCTTTGAAAACTTTTGAACTTGCTTATGGTTTTTCACAATATCATACATTTAGTATATTTATAATCTAGCTATTTTCTTAAAGACAATTTATTTTTCATATAAGTGTAAACTTCGGTTTGTTTGTTTCTATTCACACTTTGATATGTCATCTGAGTTCTATGTGCTCTAAGACAGCATTTATATATATATATATATATATATATATATATATATATTGGATTGCACCCTTGGCTTTATTCTTGACTTATAAATTATTCACCAATATTTCTTTTCTAGGTTGGTCTTTGAAGGTGCTTTCCTGTGAATAAGTAAGTTGAAATTTTGTGGTAGAAGGAATGATTTTCTTTCTTATGCATTTGATAGAGAAAACTTTAAAGGTGCAGTTTTATTCTTCAGAATGTGCTCTGACCCCATGATATGTGGCATAGAATTATGAAGGCACAAATGTTATGTTGACATCTCTCCTTACAAGTTGCTAGATTTGTTTTACTTTTTTACGTTATGTAAGATAAAATGTCAGAGTTTTTTCCCACAGTTATCAGTGTTTAAATATGCTGTATACATATTTTAGTCAATTTTCTGAGTATGATGATAGAAAATCAAGCAATGCATATGTATACATGTGTGCACATATGCAGAAAGAACCACTATAAAGTTTAAGAATTAGAAGTATTAGAAGATTATTGCTGAACCATGAAAAGATGCCTAGATTCTTGGCCTCTGAAGGAGAAGAATTCAATCCGGGGCCAGAGACGAGGCTTCATCACTCAGAGTTTTTGTGTAATAAAGTTTTATTAAAGTATAAAGGAGCGAGAGAAAGCTTCTGACATAAGCATCAAAAGGGGGCAGAAAGAGTACCCCCTTGCTAGTGTTAGCTGTGGAGTTATATATTCTCCAACAAATTAAAAGAATGTCTGGAGGTTGTAAAGACCTCACCAGACCTACTCCCATAATTTACATTTTAAAATAACAGGTCAAAAGCAATACAATATTGTAAAGTTAAGCAAAATAAAATTTAATTAAAAAAATAAAATAAAATAACAGGATTAGCCAAAAGGTTTAATCCAGAGACTGTCCTCAGGCAGGATACATTATTGTTATATAATCCTAAGGAATGTAGAGGGAAAAAAAGTTTGTCCTTTCTTCCTCCTTGAGAATTCCAGATTCCTCTCTCCTTGGGGACCCCTAGACTTATCAACCTGCCTAGGAAATGACTCTCTCAGTATCACTAGCAAGTGAGATTTTCAAATTGAATCTATTTTATTAATATCATCTTATGATTATCTCCTGACTACTTGTTACAGCTTCTGTGACCCTAGGTTTCATTTTAAAACTTGAGATACTTTCATATTGCCTGAGTACCTCTAAAAAGTTGTTTGGACTGTATTTATTGAATATGTAGCATCTTATCAAAATATCTATATGTCAACTACATGTGTGTGTGTGTGCTCACTCAGTCATGTCTGACTCTTTGCAACCTCATGGACTGTAGCCCACCAGGCTCCTCTGTCCCCAGCAAGAACACCTGAGCAGGTTGGCATTTCCTCTTCTAGGGGATCTTCTCAACCCAGGGATTGAATCCATGCCTTTTGTGCCTCCTGAATTGGCAGGCGGAGTCTATCTCTGCACCACCTGGGAAGCCCCACAAGTTAAATATTTGTTGTCCTTGCTCAGTTGCTAAGTCAGGTATGACTCTTTGTAACCCCATGGACTGCAGCACACCTGGCTTCCTTGTCCTTCACTATCTCCTGGAGTTTGCACAAATTCCTGTGCATTGAGTCCGTGATCCCATCTAACCTTCTCATCCTCTGCCACCTTCTTCTCCTTTTGCCTTCAGGCTTCTCCAGCATCAAGGTCTTTTCCAATGAGTTGGCTCTTCACATCAGACAACCAAAGTATTGGAGCTTTAGCTTCAGCATCAATCCTTTCAATGAATATTCAGGGTTGATTTCCTTTAGGATTGTATGGTTTGATCTCCTTACAGTCCAAGGGACTCAAAAGTCTGCTCCAACACCACAGTTCGAAAGCATCAGTTCTTTATCTCTCAGTCTTCTTTATGGTCCAACTCTTACATCCATATATGACTACTAGAAAAACCATAGCTTTGACTATAAGGACTTTGTTGGCAAAGTGATGCCTCTGATTTTTAATTTGCTGTCTAGGTTTGTCATAGCTTTTCTTCCAAGGAACAGCCATTTCATGGCTGCAGTCACCATCTGTAGTGATCTTGAAGCCCAAGAAAATAAAGTCTGTCACTGTTTCCATTTTTCCCCTATTTGCCATGAAGTGACGGGACCAGATACCATGGTCTTAGTTTTTGTTTGTTGAGATTTAAATCAGCTTTTTCACTCTCCTCTTTCACCCTTCTCAAGTGGATATTTAATTCCTGTTCACTTTCTGCATTATAGTGGTATCATTCAAATTACTGTTCTTCAAATAAATAGTAAGCTAGTTTAAATTTCTGATTTTTACCAGTTTGTGTGTTTCATGATACTTAATTATCTGGCAACAAATCATAATCATAACAAAAATCACTTCTAAGCTTGTGCATGTATACATTGCAGTATAGATGAGAGCTGATTAATGGACTATTTGCAGCAATCTTTTTAAGAATATGAATGAAATAATGTAGCTTTTTGTTAAAGCGGTCAAAACTTGATGTCTATTAGGCACAAAATATTGATAACTAGCAGGAGTGAATGAATTATCATGGCTGTACATCAGGAGATTATAGTGGCCAGCCGATCTTAAAATCAGTGGCACCCTTGAGACCATAAGTCCCCAGCACACAGGCATAACTACCTATCAGTGTTACAGGACAGAACACAAAGAGTCCAGAAAGAGGCACAAAGGACTTGAGTTTAACTTGAAGGAGTATGGAGACCAAGGGGTCTGTTTAGGAGCCTTCAGGGTGTATGCTAAATTTGTCTTTTGCCTCAGGTAGTCACCAATTATGTATGCTATAAATGCAAGCTAGTTCTCTAATAGGAGATGAGGTTAAAGGGGTCCAGAAACATCTCTCTATGCACTGAGGTTTTAAAAAGGCTAAAAGGCAAAATGATACCAAAAAAGACTAAGAAATGATACAAGAGTAAAACCGGTAAGAAAAAAATCCCAAGAAAGAGACAGTACTAATAAGAAAGAGTATATGACTGGATGAAAAATTCATGAAAGAAAATAAAAAAGTATTCTTCTGTATTTACAAGCCATTAAAAGTGAAGTGTGAATAGTATTATTATTGTCAGAATTCCATGCTCCATATGCTAATAAGGATACTGATAAAGACAAAAAAATGCATAAGGTCTTTTTGCTAACTAATATATTCACCCATGTATTCATTCAAAAGCTTACCACGTTAATTCAGTTATCACTAAGTTTTATTGGTACCTCTTTGCTGAGGAACATGGGGCTCGATTTGAAAATATGACAAGATAAATGGTGTGTATTGTAGGGAATACGTGAAAGATGAGAGAGACAGTGAAGACTCATTCAGCTGCAGACTTTTCACACTTTCTCTTGATCTGAGCATTTCTTAGTGATTTTTATGACCCATAAGAGAATGCTGGAAATCAGATGCTTTACATGATTTACTCTCTTATTTATAGTCTAAGTAGCAATTTTAGAAGAGAAAATAGGCTAGAGGAATTAATATTTTGGGGGATAGAAATGTTTGTACAATGAATTTTAATAATAAACAGATTTTTGATAATTAAACAAGAGAGAATGAGATGGGCAGAAGAATCAAATTATAAGCCAACATTTTAATAACAATTGGAAAGGATGAAGAAATACAGGAAAATATATCTGTAAAATTCAATTATAGATGAAATCAGATATACTAATTGGAATAGAAGTGACCCTGGTTTCACACAATAATTTTTAGTAAAGTATAATAGGAATAATGCTAATAATGGTACTTACACATGAATTTGTATGTATACATATGTATATATTAAATAGGAAAAGTAATACATTCTAATATAATGAAGTAAAAATGAGTTTATAGATATAGGTCTGAAGATTGGTATAGAGCAAAAAGGGACAATCAGATCAGATCAGATCAGATCAGTCGCTCAGTCGTGTCCGACTCTTTGCGACCTCATGAACTGCAGCACGCCAGGCCTCCCTATCCATCACCAGCTCTCGGAGGTCACTCAGACTCACATCCATCGAGTCAGTGATGCCATCCAGCCATCTCATCCTCTGTCGTCCCCTTCTCCTCCTGCCCCCAATCCCTCCCAGCATTAGAGTCTTCTCCAATGAGTCAACTCTTCGCATGAGGTGGCCAAAGTACTGGAGTTTCAGCTTTAGCATCATTCCTTCCAAAGAAATCCCAGGGCTGATCTCCTTCAGAATGGACTGGTTGGATCTGCTTGCAGTCCAAGGGACTCTCAAGAGTCTTCTCCAACACCACACTTCAAAAGCATCAATTCTTCAGTGCTCAACCTTCTTCACAGTCCAGCTCTCACATCCATACATGACCACAGGAAAGACCATAGCCTTGACTAGGTGAAACTTTGTTGGCAAGGTGATGTCTCTGCTTTTGAATATGCTATCTAGGTTGGTCATAACTTTCCTTCCAAGGAGTAAGCGTCTTTTAATTTCATGGCTGCAGTCACCATCTGCAGTGATTTTGGAGCCCAGAAAAATAAAGTCTGACACTGTTTCCACTGTTTCTCCATCTATTTCCCATGTAGTGATGGGACCAGATGCCATGGTCTCAGTTTTCTGAATGTTGAGCTTTAAGCCAACCTTTTCACTTTCCACTTTCACTTTCATCAAGAGGCTTTTGAGTTCCTCTTCACTTTCTGCCATAAGGGTGGTATCATCTGCATATCTGAGGTTATTGATATTTCTCCCGGCAATCTTGATTCCAGCTTGTGTTTCTTCCAGCCCAGCATTTCTCATGATGTACTCTGCATATAAGTTAAATAAACATGGTGACAATATACAGCCTTGACGTACTCCTTTTCCTATTTGGAACCAGTCTGTTGTTCCATGACCAGTTCTAACTGTTGCTTCCTGACCTGCATACAGATTTCTCAAGAGGCAGATCAGGTGGTCTGGTATTCCCATCTCTCTCAGAATTTTCCAGAGTTTATTGTGATCCACACAGTCAAAGGCTTTGGCATAGTCAATAAAGCAGAAATAGATGTTTTTCTGGAACTCTCTTGCTTTTTCGATGATCCAGTGGATGTTGGCAATTTGATCTCTGGTTCCTCTGCTTTTCTAAATCCAGCTTGAACATCAGGAAATTCATGGTTCACATATTGCTGAAGCCTGGCTTGGAGAATTTTGAGCATTACTTTACTAGTGTGTGAGATGAGTGCAGTTGTGTGGTAGTTTGAGCACTCTTTGGCATTGCCTTTCTTTGGGATTGGGATGAAAACTGACCTTTTCCAATCTTGTGGCCACTGCTGAGTTTTCCAAATTTGCTGGCATATTGAGTGAAGCACTTTCACAGCATCATCTTTCAGGATTTGGAGTAGCTCCACTGGAATTCCATCACCTCCACTAGATTTGTTCGTAGTGATGCTTTCTAAGGCCCACTTGACTTCACATTCCAGGATGTCTGGCTCTAGGTCAGTGATCACACCATCATGATTATCTGGGTCATGAAGCTCTTTTTTGTACAGTTCTTCTGTGTATTCTTGCCACCTCTTCTTAATATCTTCTGCTTCCGTTAGGTCCATACCATTTCTGTCCTTTATCGAGCCCATCTTTGCATGAAATGTTCCTTTGGTATCTCTGATTTTCTTGAAGAGATCCCTAGTCTTTCCCATTCTGTTGTTTTCCTCTATTTCTTTGCAAAAAAAGCAAAATGGCTGTCTGGGGAGGCCTTGCAAATAGCTACAAAAAGAAGAGAAGCGAAAAGCAAAGGAGAAAAGGAAAGGGACAATAACTCATTTAAAAGAATCTAGTAAAAGGGATAAATTCAAGAAAAAATAGCATTTTACATATAGGGATTATTGAACAAGGTATGAGAATCATGTAGCTGTTAGTTACTTTTGTTAAAATAAAGAAGTAATTTTGATATGGAAGCAAAGTCTTAGAGACCATTCAATTAAAAAAATAGTTTTATAACTTTGATTTTAAAATGTGAGCATGCTACAGTTGAAACACTTATCTCTGGACACCTACAAAAAGTCTCATCCTAATGAATGATAACATACAATAAATACTATGATTATATTACTATGTTTCTTTGTGAAGCAAAGCATATAATTTAATTTGAATCACAGGTAATATTGATTACTTGGACATAATGATTATCTTGAATTTCTGAGAGATCTCAGTACTGTTGGCCTTTTTTCAAATATTGAATATTGTACATAATAGTATATGTTCCAGAAAGTATAATATTTGTTGGGATATGATGGTTGAAAATATATGAATAGTCCCTGGCATCACAAAGTTACAAACGAAGAAATTGCTATGATAATTTCTATGTGGAAAGAGTAAATTGTTACCTGAACACAGAACAAATACAACTACCTAGGCAAATGCAACTAACAGAAGGCATAGCAGTCTGTAGGTTGTCCAGCTAAGGGATGGAAGTCGGGCAGGAGCCTAGATGATGCTCTCTGATCAACCTATGCAACTTAGAAGGGACAGTATAAACTTAGAAGAAGGAGTGTGTGTGTGTGTGTTTGTGTGCATGTGTGTGCATGGACTCAATGTTGTTCAACTCTGCAACCCCATGGTCTGTAGTCTGCCAGCCTCCTCTGTCCATGGAATTTTCCAGACAAAACTACTGGAGTGGGCTGCCATTTCCTATCCCAGGTGATCTTCTCAAGTCAGGGACTGAACCAGCATCTCTTGCAGCTCCTTCATTGGCAGGAGGATTCTTTACCAGTAACTCTTGTCATCTCCTGTCCAGAGGATTATAGTTTTCTCTTTTAAATCACATAAAAGAACTATTAAGTGAGATTTGACCCCTAAACTGTATATCTAATTTTTTTATTTACATCTATTGGATCGTAAAAAAAAGCAAGGAAACTCCAGAAGAACATCTACTTTTGTTTCATTGACTATGCGAAAGCCCTTGACTGTGTGGATTACAACAAACTGTGGAAAATTCTTAAAGAGATGGGAATAGCAGAACACTTTACCTGCCTCCTGAGAAATTTATCAAGAAATAACACTTAGAACTGGATATGGAACAACAGACTGGTTTAAAATTGGGAAAGGAGTGTGTCAAGACTGTATATGGTCACCCTTCTTATTTAAATTATATGCAGAGTACACCATGGAAAAAGCTGGACTGCATGAAACTTAAGCTGGAATCAAGATTGCTGGGAGAAATATCAATAACCTCAGATATGAAGATGACAACACCATAATGGCAGAAATCAAAGAGGAACTACAGAGACTCTTGATGAAGGTGAAAGAAGAGAGTGAAAAAAACTAGCTTAAAGCTCAACATTCAAAAAAAAACCTCTAAGAACTTGGCATCTGATCCCATCACTTCATGGCAAATAGATGGAGAAAAAATGGAAACAGTGACCAGTTTATTTGGGGGGCTCCAAAATCACTGCGGACAGTGACAGCAACCATAAAATTAAAAGACACTTACTCCTTGAAAGAAAAGCTATGACAAATCTAGACAGTGTATTAAAAAGCAGACATCACTTTGCCAACAAAGATCCGTATAGTGAAAGCTATGGTTTTTCTAGTAGTAGTGCTCGGATGTGCGATTCGGACCATAAGGAAAGCTGAGTGCCAAAGAATTTATGCTTTTGAACTGTGGTGTTGGAGAAGACTCTTGAGAATCCCTTGGCCATCAAGGAGATCCAACCAGTCCAACCTAAAGGAAATCAACCCTGAATATTCTTAAAGGAAATCAACCCTGAATATTCTTTGGAAGTACTGATACTGAAATTGAAGTTCCAATACTTTGACTAAATGATACAAAGTGCTGACTCACTTAAAAAGACCCTGATGCTGAGAAAGATTGAAGTCAAGAGGAGAAGAGGGCAACAGAGGATGAAATGGTTGAATTAGGTATCATAGACTCAGTGGACATGAATTTGAGCAAACTCCGGGAGATGGTGAAGGTCAGAGAAACCTAATCTCTGTAGTCCATGGAGTCACAAAGAGTTGGACATGACTGAACAACTGAACAACAATAACATCCATAAATCCCCACTTTTTAAAAGCTTAAAAATATGGAATTTCTCAAAGAAATTGTTAAAAGTTTCATGAAAATATAACACTGTATAAAAAAGCAAAATCCCAAATGTGCTACACTTATTGAAAACCATTAAGAACAAAAAAGTGCATCCTTAACTATGTAATAGTAAACAAAAAAGGGGAACAAATTATATTTCCTGGTGTGTATATTATATTTTTTGCTAACAGTTGATAGAAGAAAAGTAGAAATTCTCAACACCTCAATTTCTCCTTATTAATAGTAGTAGACGTGGAAAGTACAGACTAATTTAATGTTGATTCCAAGGAAAATCAGAGAAATATATGTAGCCTTTCGCTAAAGAGTGGGACTCTATTAGCTAGACACATGTGGATTTGATCTCTGGCTTCATAATTTAATACTCATTGGTCTTTGTGAAAATTTTCTAAGCTTGCTAACCTTTGTTTATTTCATATTCAAAATGATTATAATAGTAGTTTCTACCTAATGAGGTCATTCAGAAGGCAAAAAAGACCTAATATTAGGATATTGCTTAAGATATAATTAGCACTCAATATTAATTTGTTAGTAATAATATCAATACATAAAATGTTTATGAAAGTTTAGGGGAAAGAGGAAATAAGAACTTTCTAATAGTTGGTATAAGGTCACTAAAAATATGGCTTCCCAGGTGCTGCTAAGTGGTAAAGAAACTTCCTGCCAGTGCTGGAGGCTTAAGAGACACAGCTTCGATCCCTGTGTCAGGAGGATTCCTTGGAGGGAGATATGGCAACCCACTCCTGTATTCTTGCTTGCAGAATCTCATGGGCAGGGGAGCCTGGTGCCGACAGTCCTCAGGGTCACAAAGAGTAGGACATTACTGAAGCAACTTAGCGTGCACACATTAAAAACAAGTCATTCTAAATTGAATTTATCTTCTGTTTTTTATAGAGGTTCTAAATTGATAGATTATAATGAGGATGCACACCTAAAACATATTGATTTCACAAAGACATTTCATAGGGCCTTTTATATTACAGAAATTTGGGGAAAATAAAATTGTGCTATTTATATGGAAGTTAAGAGGGTAGATGACAAGACAAATTACACTAAAGTTACTTTGATAACCAGAGCTAGCACAGAATGATTTTTGTTTTTCAGTAATATTTTGAAGAGTGCTTTCATCATGCTCTAGGTAGTATTTTAATCACCAACTTGAACTTAGGAAGAAATGTCATGCTAATCAAAACATAAAATTATTAAAGGTTAGAAACTATGGGTATGCTATAGGAAAGAAATGAGATTTTAATCTAACTCAGAAATGAAAATAGAACAAAACAAATTATAAATTGTTGTAGCTGTGAAAATGAATTGTATTTAGATGAAAAAAAAGAACCAGTTATACAATAAAAATACAAAATTCTTTAAGAATGGCAATTTATGTGGACAAAAAAAATTAGCTTGGAAATTTTGGTTAACTTCTCTGCTGGAGGAGGGATAGGCTACCCATTTCAATATTCTCCATCTTCCCTTGTAGCTCAGTTGGTAAAGAATCTGCCTACAATGCTGGAGATGCGGGTTCGATCCCTGGGTCAGGAGGATCTCCCGGAGAAGGAAATGGCAACCCACTTCAGTATTCTTGCCTGGAGAATCCTATGGACAGAGGAGCCTGGCAGGCTACAGTCCATGGGGTTGTAAAAGTAGGACACGGCTTAGCAACAAAACTACTACTACTTTGGTTACCTACAAACTCAGTATAATTTAATAGTATGATGTGATTCTAAAATAACTTGTATAATCAAAAATAACATGAATGACATCACAGAATTTTACAGTATTTTATTGCATAAGACTATCCCCAAAACCCCCTTTGATAAATTGAGTGGAATACTTGGCACAGTGGCTGACATAGAGAAGGCACTTGATAAACATTGATTTCCTTCAGTTTAGTGGAGTATTCAAAGGTTAAATGCATATGGGTTTAGAGGAGTAACTCTTAACTAGCGAGGTACCATGATATTGAGAGGAAGAAGTATAATCTGACAATGTAAGGTGATCTCTAATTGTGATTTTTAAGGGGAGATTATTTGGCATTTCCCAGGGCATTTCAGCATTTTTTTGGGGGTAGGGAAATTGAAAAGGCGATTAGATCCGCCAGGTTTGTGTAATTATCAAGAGAAGATATGTATTATAAATGTAAATAACTGTGTTTAAGGGACTATACAGGGATACTTTTACTATGATTTGGAGGGTAGCACATTTTAATAATACACATGTATTTTTAATATGTCCCACTGTTAATATATCAGTGATCAGTGTGTGTGCTCAGTCATGTCCAACTGCAACTCCATGAACTGTAGCCCGCCAAGCTCCCTCTGTCCATGGGATTTCCATGGAAAGAATATTGCAGTGAGTTGCCATTTCCTTGCCAGGGAATCGTGCCAACCCAGGGATCAAACCTGGGTCTCTTGTATCTCTTGCATTAGCAGGCAGTTTCTTTACCACTGCACCACTCGGGAAGCCCTAATGTATAATATAGTGCCATAAAAGTAGGGAGTATCATGAACCTGAATATGTCCAATTTCAAGGCTGACTAGCTGGTTGTTGTAGGTCTCATGATAGGAATGATATAGTTAGTGGATATGAGATGGTCAAATTGTCATAAATGATCTCTAATGTCCTTCCCATTTCAAACATACTGGGGGAAGAAACCTGCTAAAATAAATAGCTATTTGGAAGTCCTTTGTGTGTGATTTGTGAGTACAATAATAATTTTACCTAACCCCATACTCTATGTATGGATGTGAGAGCTGGACTGTGGAGAAGGCTGAGCACCGAAGAATTGATGCTTTTGAACTGTGGTGTTGGAGAGGACTCTTGAGAGTCCCTTGGACTGTAAGGAGATCCAACCAGTCCATTCTGAAGGAGATCAGCCCTCGGATTTCTTTGGAAGGAATGATGCTAAAGCTGAAACTCCAGTACTTTGGCCACCTCATGCGAAGAGTTGACTCATTGGAGAAGACTCTGATGCTGGGAGGGATTGGGGGCAAGAGGAGAAGGGGACGACAGAGGATGAGATGGCTGGATGGCATCACTGACTCGATGGACGTGAGTCTGAGTGACCTCCGGGAGTTGGTGATGGACAGGGAGGCCTGGCGTGCTGCGATTCAGGGGGTTGCGAAGAGTGGGACACGACTGAGAGACTGATCTGATCTGATACTCTATGAAAAATACTAGGACTAATAGATGAGGATTATCGCCCTCTATATTTAAATAGGGACTCTAAAGTGACATGAGAATGAGCCATGTTATAGTTAATGTACCCAGACATGAGGTATATTAACTGATACAGTAGATCACTATGACTCAAGGCTGCTAAGATTTCCATAGATGAGACAAATTTTCCCACCAATGTCTCTATCATTTTTGTTAGTAGAACATAAGCTGTTTATTAAGGTATGGTGCTTATAACTGATGCACCACCACTCATGAATATCATCAAAAGCAATTGGTTTATTTCTCTCAGCAATAAATGTAGAGCCCCAAAGGGTGCTGGAGAGTTCCCTTCATCCTTCCTATCTCTTAGGGACCTTAAGGTCATATTTGCAGTACTTTGCTAGTAATTTAAAAGGGACATTTCATATTTTAAGTAAATTACCTATTGTAGAACCTAATGTTTTTTATATTTAAGTACTTCCCAAGGCAAAATAATTTCATGCTGCAAAGCTATCTAAAAACTTAATTATAAGGATGGTTTTGCTTTATTTTCCAGAATTTTCTTTTGTTAAAAAATATATATGACATTTTACTAAGTGAGAAATACCAATAATGAATATTCAAATTGGTCACAACTGAATAATAAAAATTAGAAAAATTTACATCGGTGGAAAATGGGGCAGGAGTCATAATTATTGATTTAATATTGTCTTTAGTGTCATAAACAAAACATCATTGAAAAATTAGAAAGGTCAGTGACTTTGTTTCCTTCCACATGTGATATTAATTCAGGATAAATCCAGTTCCTGCCAAAACAAACAGAAATGTGAGGTGAAAACTATATATAATAAAAAATAAAATGATATTGGACCTCCTCAATAACTGTTGACTTGCACTGTATTTTCTTTCATTTTATGATTTTTTTTTTTTTAAATTTAATTTCCAGGAGGTATCCTCAACTTTATTTTCTAACTCTTAAAAAATTGTACAGAAACTTGCCTGACAATCTAGTGATTAAGACTTCGCCTTCTGATACAGGGGCTGCAAGTTTGATCCCTAGTTGGGAAGCTAAGGTGCCACATGCCTCACAAACAAAATGCTAAAACATAAAACAGATATAATATTGTAACAACTCAATAAAATATTTTTAAGATGGTCCATCCTAAAAAGGTTTTTATGACACAAATTACATAATAGATGAATATTAAATATGATAAATTGATATGATATAATAGCTGGACTCAAACAAAAGGAATTAAACAGGTGGTATGCAGAAGATATTAAGAAGACATGGCAAGAATACACAGAAGAACTGTACAAAAAAGATCTTCATGACCCAGATAATCATGATGGTGTGATCACTGACCTAGAGCCAGACATCCTTGAATGTGAAGTCAAGTGGGTCTTAGAAAGCATCACTACGAACAGAGCTAGTGGAGGTGATGGAATTCCAGTTGAGCTATTCCAAATCCTGAAAGATGATGCTGTGAAAGTTCTGGACTCAATATGCCAGCAAATTTGGAAAACTCAGCAGTGGCCACAGGACTGGAAAAGGTCGGTTTTTATTTCAATCCCAAAGAAAGGCAGTGCCAAAGAATGCTCAAACTACTGCACAATTGCACTCATCTCACATGCTAGTAAAGTAATGCTGAAAATTCTCCAAGCCAGGCTTCAGCAATATGTGAACCGTGAACTTCCTGATGTTCAAGCTGGTTTTAGAAAAGGCAGAGGAACCAGAGATCAAATTGCCAACATCCGCTGGATCGTGTAAAAAGCAAGAGAGTTCCAGAAAAGCATCTATTTCTGCTTTATTGACTATGCCAAAGCCTTTAACTGTGTGGATCACAATAAACTGTGGAAAATTCTGAAACAGATGTGAATACCAGACCACCTGATCTGCGTCTTGAGAAATATGTATACAGGTCAGGAAGCAACAGTTAGAACTGGACATGAAACAACAGACTGGTTCCAAATAGGAAAAGGAGTATATCAAGGCTGTATATTGTCACCCTGCTTATTTAACTTCTATGCAGAGTACATCATGAGAAACGCTGGGCTGGAAGAAGCACAAGCTGGAATCAAGATTGCTGGGAGAAGTATCAATAACCTCAGATATGCAGATGATACCACCCTTATGGCAGAAAGTGAAGAGGAACTAAAAAGCCTCTTGATGAAAGTGAAAGTGGAAAGTGAAAAAGTTGGCTAAAAGCTCAACATTCAGAGAACAAAGATCATGGCATCAGGTCCCATTATTTCATGGGAAATACATGGGGAAACAGTGTAAACAGTGTCAGACTTTATTTTTCTGGGCTCCAAAATCACTGCATGTGGTGACTGCAGCCATGAAATTAAAAGACGCTTACTCCTTGGAAGGAAAGTTATGACCCACCTAGATAGCATATTCAAAAGCAGAGACATTACTTTGCCAACAAAGGTCCGTCTAGTCAAGACTATGGTTTTTCCACAGTGGTCATACATGGATGTGAGAGTTGGACTGTGAAGAAGGCTGAGCGCTGAAGAATTGATGCTTTTGAACTGTAGTGTTGGAGAAGACTCTTGAGAGTCCCTTGGACTGCAAGGAGAACCAACCAGTCCATTCTGAAGGAGATCAGCCCTGGGATTTCTTTGGAGGTAATGATGCTGAAGCTGAAACTCCAGTACTTTGGCCACATCATGCAAAGAGTTGACTCATTGAAAAAGACTCTGATGCTGGGAGGGATTGGGGGCGGGAGGAGAAGGGGATGACAGAGGATCAGATGGCTGGATGGCATCACTGACTCAATGGATGTGAGTCTGAGTGACCTCCGGGAGTTGGTGATGGACAGGGAGGCCTGGCATACTGCGATTCATGGGGTCGCAAAGAGTCGGACATGACTGAGCGACTGAACTGAACTTAGATTGAAGTAGTAATCTTAAGAAATTTTGGTATGCATATTGAATAAGCTAGATAATAATTGACTCAGAATTAATGCCTAAAATAATGGCTAGTTTGGAGAAGATAAAAATACAGTAAAACTAAAACATTGGGTAGCAAAAATCATATATCTTTCAGAGATATATAGTTACAGTAATATCTACTTTTGTACACTTAAGGAGGATAACTTTTTTAAATTAAAATTTGTGAATTTAAAGTTTGTCTTTCAACTTAAAGGGTTTCCCTGGTGACTCAGATGGTAAAGAATTTGCCTGCAATTTTGGAGACCCGGGGTTCGAACCCTGAACTGGGAAAATGCCCTAGAGAAGGGAATAGCTACCACTCCATTATTCTTGCCTAGAGAATTCCATAGACAGAAAAGCCTGGCAGGCTACAGTCCATGTGATCACAGAGTAACTATTAAAATGTGTATGGGAAATTAAAATTAGCAGCAGAAGAAATATAATTTCAAAAAATATGTTAGAAACAAAGTACAAAAGCAATAGCGATATGAAAATTAATACAACACAAAAATGCCTAGTAATCATTATAGATCCAAATTGATTTGAGTTATTTGAAAGGCTGATATATTAGCATAAAATTAAAAACAAAATTTATGTATGTATTCTTTATAAGAAATATGTCAATACATTTATTGTGGTAATTCAGAAAACCTGTACTAAGAAGAATGGAAAATCAGTCCATGAAATCACTTGTAAGTAAAGTAAAAATACTATATATACATATATATATGGAATATTTTACTGGAAGAAGTAAAAATTCTTAGTTTATATATCCTGAACAGTCGTATCTTTAAATTATACAAAGCAAACATTAGCAGAACTTTTAAAATGGATAGATCCCTACAGTTGGATAGTTTAACACAAATAGATCAGATAGAAAAAGAATAATTTAAGAAAACACATAAAAAATTAGCTTTATTCATTTATATAAATCTCTATAACTCAGAAGAGACAAGTATTTGAGTATTTATGAGAAATGAAATTGAATTGTCCCAGGATACATCACAAAACCAAACTTGAAAAAATACAAATGAATCATTGCCTTATTGATCATATATTGAGCCAAAAGAAGTATAATTAGAACTTAATATCAAAAATAAGTCTCATTTAAAAATACAAACCTTGACAACTTTAAAATGCAGTTGATATTTATTATTCATAAATTTCATATTTGCAAATTAACCCACCTGCTGAAATGTATTTGAAATCACCAAATCAGTACTTCCCAAGCTTCCTACCTCAGGAAAGAACGTGATACATGTTCCGGTCTGAGAACCAGGAATCAAACCGAGGTCTCCTGCATTGCAAGTGGATTCTTAACCAACCAAGCTATCAGGGAAGCCCTACCACCTGAGGGCAAACGAGGTTAATGCTGCGTTCCTGTTTTAGTTTTCAAATTGTAAAGAAGTGGTCCTCCTCATGGTCTGTTTAGTGCCATATTTTTGGCATTGTTGTGCTTTGTTGTTGGAGGTGGTGGTGGTGGTTACTGATTAAAATTCTCCTCAAACATGGTTCTAATGTGCTAAGATTCCTCTGCACAAGACAGGTGTCATGTGCCCTATGGAGGAAATATGTGTGTTAGATACGCTTGAGTCAGGCATGATTAAGAGTGGTGTTGGCCATGAGTTCAGCATTAATTAGTTAATATATATCTCCATATGTATGTATGTAATATGCATGTGTGTATACATATATATATATATGAATAATAAGGTGTTTTTAAATAAAACACACACAACACAAGGTCATGATGGTTAGGCCATGAAAATGTGAACAGAGATACATATGCATCCAATTTTGTACATCCTCTAGGGGCAATAATTTAGTATTTCCTAATCCAGTGGTCATGGTGAAGTTATAGAACATAACTTTTACAAATAAAGAGAATCAATTGTACATTTCCAAATTTCTATTATAAATTAGAAAACAGGTTTTGAAGTGTAGTGCAATCCTCCCATGAGTCATACCTGATACCTTTCCATTAACGGCTTGCTGGAAATTGAGTCTACTTATAGGTCAACAAGCATAGAGAGGGAGTGAGTACGGGTCCTGAAGGGAACCAATGTTGTCTTGCATGGCAACTGCCTCACTGTTGTTCAGTCCCTAAGTCTTGTTGACTCTTTGCAACCCGTGATGTGTTAAATCTTTGATGTGTTGACATCACATCAGGCTCCTCTGCCCTACTATCTCCTGGAGTTTGCTCAAATACATGTCCATTGTATTGGTGATGACATCCAACCATCTCATCCTCTGTCATCCCCTTCTCCTCCTGCCTTCAATCTTTCCCAGCATCAGGGTCTTTTCCAATCAGTACGCACTTCACATCAGGTGGCCAAAGTATTGGAGCTTCAGTTTCAGCATCAATCCTTCCATTGAATATTCAGGATTGATTCCCTTAGGACTTATCTCCTTGCTGTCCAAGGGACTCTTAAGCACCACAATTTGAAAGCATCAGTTCTTCAGTGCTCAACTTCTATATGGTCCAAATCTTACATCTGCACATGGCTACTGGAAAAGTCATACCTTTGACTATACTGATATTTATTGACAAAACGATGACTCTGCTTTTTAATATGCTCTCTAGGTTTGTCATAGCTTTCCTTCCAAGAACAACTGCCTCAGGAGAGGCCTTTTTCATTCCCTCAGTCAATGCAAAGTAATCCTCTCAGGTAGGGGTGGAAAGGCTTCTGTTACTGTGGAGAGCCCTTCTTCCAGGGTTGTGGAGGCTGTTTCCACTGGACACAGGGAGTCCTCTTTCACTGGCCAATATGACTCATTAGAAAGAGGAATCAATGCCCACTTGTGGATATGTCTGTTGGTAAAAGTAAAGTCTGATACTGTAAAGAACAATTTTGCATAGCAACCTGGAATGTTAGGTACATGAATCAAGGTAAATTAGAAGTGGTCAAATAAGAGATGACAAAAGTGAACATTTTAGGAATCAGTGAACTAAAATGGATGGGAATGGCTGAACTTAATTCAGATGACCATTATATTTACTACTGTGAGCAAGAATCCCTTAGAAGAAATGGAGTAGCCCTCATAGTCAACAAAAAGTTCCAAACTGCAGTACTTGGGTGCAATCTCAAAAATGACAGGAGGATCTCTGTTCATTTCCTAAGCAAACCATTCAATACACAGTAATCCAAGTCTATGCCCCCAAAAGGAATGCTGAAGAAGCTGAAGTTTAATGGTTCTATGAAGGCCTATAAGACTTTATAGAACTAAAACAAACAAACAAAAAAAGATGTCCTTTTCATCATAGGGGACTGGAATGCAAAAGTAGGAAATCATAGTGATACCTTGAGCAATTCCAGGTTGGCCTTGGAGTATAAAATGAAGCATGGCAAAGGCTAACAAATTTATACCAAGAGAATGCATTGATAAGAGCAAACACCCTTTTCCAACAACACAAGAGATGACTTTTGCACATGGACATCATCAGAAGGTCAATACCAAAATCTGATTGATTATATTATTTGCAGTTGAAGATGGAGAAGATCTATACAGTCCGCACAATAAAAGATAGGGAGCTGACTGTGTCTCAGATCACAAACTCCTTATTGCCAAATTCAGACTTAAACTGGAAAAGTAGGGGAAATCACTAGGCCATTCAGGTATGACCTAAATCAAATCCCTTATGATTATACAGTGGAATTGACAAATAGATCCACAAGATTAGATGTGATTAACAGAGTGCCTGAAGAACTATTGTCCAAGGTTCATGACATTGTACAGGAAGCAATGCTCAAAACCATCCCAAGAAAAAGAAATGGGAAAAAAGGCAAAATGGCTGTGTGAGGAAGCTTTTCAAATAACTGAGAAAAGAAGAGAAGTGAAAGGCAAAGGAAAAAAAAAGGAAAGCTATACTGATCTGAATGCAGAGTTCCAAAGAATAGAAAGGTGAGATAAGAAAGCATTCCTAAAGGATTGCTGCAAAAAAAAAAAAAAAAAGAGGGAAAATAATAGAATGGGAAAGACTAGAGATCTATTCAATAAAATTAGAAATAGCAAAGGAAATTTTCTTGCAAAGATGGACACAATAAAGGGCAGAAACTGTATGGACCTAACAGAAGCCAAAGATATTAAGTAGAGGTGACAAGAATACACAGAAGAACTATACAAAAAAAGTTCTTAATGACCCAAATAACCACAATGGTGTGATTCACCTAGAGCCAGATATCTTGGAGTGTGAAATCAAATGGGCCTTAGGCAGATCACTACAAACAAGCTAGTGAAGGTGACGGAATTCCAGCTGAGCTACTTTAAATCCTAAAAGATGATGCTGTTAAAGTGCTGCACTCATATGCTAGCAATTTTAGAAAACTCAGCAGCGGCCACAGGATTGGAAAAGGTCAGCTTTCATTCCAATACCAAAGAAGGGCAATGCCAAAGAATGTTCAAACAAACCACAATTGAACTTATTTCACATGCTAGCAAGGTCATGCTCAAAATCCTCCAAGATAGCCTTCAAAGTATGTAAACCGAGAACTTACAGGTGTTCAAGCTGGATGTAGTAAAGGCAAAAGAACCAGAGATCAAATTGCCAACATCCTTGAATCCTAGAAAAAGCAAGAGAATTCCAGAAAAACATCTGCTTCATTGACTATACTAAAGATTTTGACTCTGGATCACAACAAACTGTGGAAAATTCATAAAGTAATGGGAGAAATCACTTACCTGCCTCCTGAGAAATCTGAATGCAGGTCAAGTAGCAACCATTAGAACCAGACATGCAACAGCAGACTAGTTCCAAACTGGGAAAGGAGTACAGTCAAGGCTGTCTATTGTCACCCTGATTATTTAACTTACATGCTGAGTACATCATGCAAAATGCTGGGCTGCAAGAAGCACAAGCTGAAATCAAGATTGTGAGAAATGTCAATCAACCACAGATAAGCAAATGACACCATCCTTATGCAGCAAGTAAAGAGGAACTAAAAAGCCTCTTGATGAAGGTGAAAGTAGAGAGTGAAAATGTTGGCTTAAAACTCAACATTCCAAAAACTAAGATCATGGGATCTGGTTCTATCATGTCATGGAAAATAGATGGGGAAACAATGAAAACAATGACAGGCTTTATTTTCTTGGGCTCAAAATCACTGCAGATGGTTACTGCAGCTACAAAATGAAAATGTGCATGCTCCTTGGAAGAAAAGCTATAACAAGTCTAGACAGAGTATTCAAAATCAGAGACATTTCTTTGCCAATTAAGGTCTGTCTAGCCAAAACTATGGTTTTTTCAGTAATCACATATGGATATGAGAGTTGGACCATAAAGAAGGTTGAGCACCTAAGAACTGATGCTTTTGAGCTGTGATGTTGGAGAAGACTCTTGAGAGTCCCTTGGACTGCAAGGAGATTAAGCCAGTCAATCCTGAATCAATCCTGAATATTCATTATAGTGAATATTATACTGATGCTGAAGCTGAAACTTCAAATACTTTGGCCACCTGATGCGAAGAGCCAACTCATTAGAAAAAACCCTGATGCTGGGGAAAATCGTGGGCAGGAGGAGAGGGAGATGACAGAGGACAAGATGGTTGGATGCCATCACTGACTCAATTGTCATGAGTTTGAGCAAGTTCCAGGAGATGATGAAGGACAGGGAAGCCTGCTGTGCTGCAGCCCATGAGATCGCAAAGAGTCAAGAATGATGGAGTGACTGAACAACATCAAGACTTGAAGGTCTCAATATCCTCAGTTTTATCACATAACTAGTCTAACTTACAGGATCCTATTCTTTCCCATCAGTGCCCTTACTTTAACATTAATCATCCTACAAAGCTGGGAGTTCCATTGCATTGTTATTCAGCCAGGATGAAATTTTGAATTTGATTTTCAGCAGTTTCAACCCCAGGGCTACAGGAGATCCATGTCCCCTGCAGCCCAAACACAGAAGCTTTCAGCCCTTGAGCTGGGAATTTGAATCCCTGAGCTTCTCCTTCTCTGTTATCATTTTGTCCAGCAGTAGTAGTAGCCACCAGACAACCTCATTATATTCATTATGTTTCCAAAAATATTCCAAGGTATATACAGGCATCCAGCTCCAATGAAGATGCATAATATTATTAGCACAGAGCATTAATGTACAGATTTTTAATGGTGAGGTTATAACTTTAAAGTATATGTATATATACATACATATATGCATGTACATAAGTAGTTGTTTAGGGATACCCTATGGGTGTGTTGTACATATCTCCACAAAGTGTTGTGTACTATCAGTGTTCTCTTGTCACTGGAAATATTAATAGAGTTATTAGCATCTTTAAGTCTAATCAGATTAGAGAGCCAATTCAGAAAACTCATACTTAAAATTCAGTTTCTCCAGAACTGTTCATTTTACCAAAATTTATCTTATTAGTCTGGGTTTCCCAGAGAACAAGCCCAAAAAGAGAGAGAAAGAGGTATTCATAATAAGGAATAAGCGCATGCAATCATAGAGACTGATATCTATGATCTGTGGTTAAAGAGCTGGAGACCCAGGAGAGACAGTCCTGTACTTCCACTCTGAGTCCAAAGGTTTGAGAACCAGGGAAGCCTGTGGTGTAAGTTCCAGGCAAAGTGCAAGTCAGAAGGTGAGAAAAAAACCAATATCCCAAATTGAAGGTAGTCAGATTGAGAGAAATAACTCTTTTTCTTACCCTTTCTTTTATTCTATTCAGGCCTAACAGATTTGATGAGGCCCCCCCTATATTGTGAAGAATAATGGGCTTTGCTCAGTCAACTGACAAAATTGTTAATATCATACAGAAAATACATCACAGACATATGCAGAAATAGCGTTTAACCAAACATATGGCATCCTGCAATCCAGCCATGTTGACATATAAATTAACCTTCATGACACATAATAATCAAATTGTCCAAAGTCAAAATGGAAGAGAAATGCTCAAAAGCAGCAAGAGTACAGTGATTCAAAATTTACATCTTTAGAATCCAGGGAGGTCAGAGTCAGAGGTGTAACATAACCATTGCAAGAAAGAAATTAAAAGTCATCCCCAAATTCTATACCTGACAAAACTACCCTTCAAAAATGAAGAAAAACTAGGACATTCCTAAGTTGAGAAAAACCGAGAATTCACTGTAAGCAGAACTGCACTGCAAGATGTTCTGAAGGGATTGTTACTAGGGGAGGATGTTAGCCAGGAACTCAAATTTTGTTGTTGTTTAGTTGCCAAATTGTGTCCAACTCTTTTGTGACTCCTGGGACTGTAGCCCACCAGCCTCCTTTGTTCATGTGATTTCCCAGGCAAGAATATGGGAGTGGGTTGCCATTTCCTATTCCAGGGGATCTTCCCAACCCAGGGATCAAACCTGTGTTTCCTCCATTGCAGGTGGGCTCTTTAACTCAAATTATATGAATGAAAAAGAGCACTGAATAAAATAACTGCATGGGTAATTATAAAACACCATAAATAATTTTGTAAATTTTCTTTAACTTATTTGATTTTTAAAAAATTCATAAAATAATACTTATAAATATGTAATGGTGGGCATATAATATTTAAAGATGTAATCTGTGCAGAAAAAAAAGCCAAACAAAAAACCAGAAACCCTACAAAAAAATTAAAAGGCTAGGAAATAGAACCAAAATATATAGGAACAAATTTTCTTGTATACTATTAAAATCAAACTGGTATTAACATAAGTAGATTGCTATAAATTAAGATGTTAATTTTGATCTCCAGTGCAACCACAAATAATATTGATTTTCCATCTTTCATGGGTTATTCCTTTTATATACAAGAATAAAAAACAAAGCCTAATATATGTATATATACTTATGTATATATTTATAGATAGAGAAAGACTGTAAAAATATGCCACATAAGCCTTATATATAGTATATATTTACTATACAATTTTTGGTGGTGGTGGTAGTTTAGTGGCTAAGTCATGTCCAACCTTTGCAACCCCAGAAACTGTGTACACTGTCAGGCTTCTCTGTCCATGGGATTCTCTAGACAAGAGTACGGGAGTGGGTTGCCATTTCCTCCTCCAGGGGATCTTTCCAACTCAGTTATCAAACCTGGGTCTCCTGCCTTGCAGGCACCAACTGCTTTGGTGTTTTATTAAATTCTATAAATGAGTTCCCTGATAGCTCAGTTGGTAAAGAATCCGCTTGCAAGGCAGAAGACCCCACTTAGATTCCTGGATTTGAAAAATCTGCTGGAGAAGGGATAGGCTACCCACTCCAGTATTCTTGGGCTTCCCTGGTGTCTCAGCTGGTAAAAAATCTGTCTACAATGTGGGAGACCTGGGTTTGATCCCTGGGTTGGGAAGATCCCCTGGAGAAGGGAATGGCTACCCACTCCAGTACACTCTTTATATGTGTTAATTCTAAAATCAGTTGTATAGCAACTGAAGAATTTAAAGAGTATAGCATTGCATTAGCATTCAGGTACCACTGAAATATTAGAATTTTTATGCAAAAATGACTGAATTACACTTTTATGTTACATGCTGCTGCTGCTAAGTCACTTCAGTCGTGTCCGACTCTGGGTGACCCCATAGACGGCAGCCCACCAGGCTCCCCTGTCCCTGGGATTCTCCAGGCAAGAACACTGGAGTGGGTTGCCATTTCCTTCTCCAATGCAGGAAAGTGAAAAGTAAAAGTGAAGTTGCTCAGTCCTGTCTGACTCTTTGTGACCTCATGGACTGCAGCCTACCAGGCTGTTCCATCCACGAGATTTTCCAGGCAAGAGTCCTGGAGTGGGGTGCCATTGCCTTCTCCTTTATGTTACATACCTAAAGCTAATTTATCTCACTTTAAATACTTTAAGTGAATGTTCTCATGCATCATTATTTTACTGATTTTAGTAAAAATCCATTATGGTTGAATATAGGAGGGTGATTATAATTTTAGTGAAATAGATCTTGGGATGTAAGTAGAGGTTTCTCAATATGAGGACACATAGAACATTGTTCTTCTCTCTGAATGTTTAAATTGTTGCATGCGTAACACTGTCCTTTGAAATTTTATGGTAACTGTATATTGAGGAAAAATAACACACAGAATACACAAGCAACCCTAAATCCAATTCCTTCTACTCGCTATGGTAGTAAAATAACAGGTCTATTCAATAAACCTAATTAGAAATATGTAGTTGTCCCTATTAGCTGTTTAAAATATAGAGCTTTTCATATTCATTTATTTTCCTTACTCTTAGCATTTTACACAGAAGATAACAAAATGAGCAAAGTAGTCAGGATAATTACTGACTACTAATTAGTAGTAGTCAGTACTACTGATATAGTAAATCAGTACTAAATTAAGGTGATCAAATGTATATTTAATGCTTCATAAATGTAATCAATTTTGTTTTCATTATTTTGAAAATATCTTAAAATATTTTAAATATCATTTTCTTAGAATAGTACATAAACATTTTATTTAAATGAATACTTAGCCAAAAGCTATAAAGGATATATATTTTATATATATAGTCATATGTCTTATATTTTTAAGGTTAATTTTATTTCTTTATTTGTTCATTTTCAGTTTTAATGATTGAGCATGAGAAAGTAATACTCCTAAATCATTTGGGATATATTTTAAACATATTCTGATATATATTTCTATTAATATCTTTATATTAATAGAAAATATTTTATCTTCTATCAGCATGCTTCTTAAGAAAGAGGAAAAATTCAAATAAATGTTAGCCAAAATAAAATAAACATTAAATTTTTTTACCTTAATCTGAATTTAATTAAAATTTTAAGTGTTCACAAATCCATTCAATTGCATATTATAATTTTATTAGTTTTTTTTAACAAGTTCTCTTATAAATCATATTTTTACTAATATTTGTGTGTGTAGTATTAATTTTAGCTAAGATTTAATTTTTCATTATATTTTTAGAAGACAATCCATAATACAAGGTTTGAAATATCAATACACACCTGACTGATGCAAATACATTGGCTCATTAGAGTGAACTTAGATAAATACTAGGCAGCTGGAATGAGTGAAAATGTGTTAGTCGTTCAGTCATGTCTGAATGTTATGTGTCCCTATGGATTATAGCCCACCAGGTTCCTCTGGAATTCTCCAGACCAGAATACCAGAGAGAGTTGCCATTCCCTTCTCTAAAGGATCTTCCCAACAAAGGGATCGAACCTGGGTCTCCCACTCTCCAGGAGATTCTTTACTGACTGAGCTAGAAGTGCATGTAAGTTTCCCTTGGTAACTCTATTTTTCTTGAAGAGATCGCTAGTCTTTCTCATTATATTGTTGTCCTCTATTTTTTTTTTTGCATTACTTAAAAAGGCCATCTTATCTCTCCTTGCGATTCTCTGGAATTCTGCATTCAGGTGGGTATATCTTTCCTTTTCTCCTTTGCTTTTCACTTCTTTTCTCAACTATTTGTAAAGCCTACTCTGAAAACCACTTTGCCTTCTTGCATTTATTTCTTGAGATACTTTTGGTCACTGCCTCCTGTACAGTGTTATGAACCTTTATCCATAGTTCTTCAGATACTCTTTCTACTAGATTTAATCCCCTGAATTTATTAATCACCTCTACTGGATAATCATAAGGGACTTGATTTAGGTAATACCTGAGTGGCCTAGTGGTTTTCCCTACGTTCTTCACTTTAAGTCTGAATTCGGCAAGAAGGAGCTCATGATCTGAGTGACAGTCAGCTCCCAGTCTTGTTTTGCTGACTGATAGAGCATCTCCACATTCTGCTGCAAAGAATAAAATTAATCTGATTTAGATATAGACCATCTGGTGATGTCCATGTGTAGAGTCATCTCTTGTGTTGTTTGAAGAAGGTGCTTGTTATGACCATTGTGGTCGCTTGACAAAACTGTTAGCCTTTACCCTGTTTCCTTTGTACTCCAAAAGCCAAACTTATCTGTTACATCAGTTATCTCTTGATTTCCTACTCTTGCATTCCAGTCCCCTATGATGAAAAGTGAAGTCAAATGGGCCTTAGAAAGCATCACTACGAACAAAGCTAGTGGAGGTGATGGAATTCCAGTGGAGCTATTCCAAATCCTGAAAGATGATGCTGTGAAAGTGCTGCACTCAATATGCCAGCAAATTTGGAAAACTCAGCAGTGGCCACAAGATTGGAAAAGGTCAGTTTTCATCCCAATCCCAAACAAAGGCAATGCCAAGGAGTGCTCAAACTACCGAACAATTGCACTCATCTCACACGCTAGTAAAGTAATGCTCAAAATTCTCCAAGCCAGGCTTCAGCAATATGTGAACCGTGAACTTCCTGATATTCAAGCTGGTTTTAGAAAAGGCAGAGGAACCAGAGATCAAATTGCCAACATCCGCTGGATCATGGAAAAAGTAAGAGAGTTCCAGAAAAACATCTATTTCTGCTTTATTGACTATGCCAAAGCCTTTGACTGAGATGGGAATACCAGACCACCTGATCTGCCTCTTAAGAAATCTGTATGCAGGTCAGGAAGCAACAGCTAGAACTGGTCATGGAACAACAGACTGGTTCCAAATAGGAAAAGGAGTACGTCAAGGCTGCATATTGTCACCATGTTTATTTAACTTATATGCAGAGTACATCATGAGAAATGCTGGACTGGAAGAAACACAAGTTGGAATCAAGATTGCCAGGAGAAATGTCAATAACCTCAGATATGCAGATGACACCACTCTTATGGCAGAAAGTGAAGAGGGGCTAAAAAACCTCTTGATGAAAGTGAAAGTGGAGAGTGAAAAGGTTGGCTTAAAGCTCAACATTCAGAAAACGAAGATCATGGCATCTGGTCCCATCACTGCATGGGAAATAGATGGGGAAACAGTGGAAACAGTGTCAGACTTTGTTTTTCTGGGCTCCAAAATCACTGCAGATGGTGACTGCAGCCATGAAATTAAAAGACGCTTACTCCTTGGAAGGAAAGTTATGACCAACCTAGATAGCATATTCAAAAGCAGAGACATTACTTTACCAACAAAGTTTCACCTAGTCAAGGCTATGGTCTTTCCTGTGGTCATGTATGGATGTGAGAGCTGGACTGTGAAGAAGGCTGAGCGCCGAAGAATTGATGCTTTTGAACTGTGGTGTTGGAGAAGACTCTTGAGAGTCCCTTGGACTGCAAGAAGATCCAACCAGTCCATTCTGAAGGAGATCAATCCTGGAATTTCTTTAGAAGGAATGATGCTAAAGCTGAAACTCCAGTATTTTGGCCACCTCATGCGAAGAGTTGACTCATTGGAGAAGACTCTGATGCTGGGAGGGATTGAGGGCAGGAGGAGAAGGGGACGACAGAGGATGAGATGGCTGGATGGCATCACTGACTCGATGGATGTGAGTCTGAGTGACCTCCGCGAGCTGGTGATGGACAGGGAGGCCTGGCGTGCTGCAGTTCATGGGGTCGCAAAGAGTCGGACACGACTGAGCGACTGATCTGATCTGATGATGAAAAGGGCATCTGTTTTTGGGGTGTTAGTTCTAGAAGTTCTCGTAGATCTTTATAGAGCAGTTTTATTTCATTTTCTTTTGCATCAGTGGTTCGGGCAGAGACTTGGATTACTGTGATGTTGAATGGTTTATCTTGGAAAGGATCGAAGATCATCCTGTCATGATTAAACTACATTTCAAAAGTACATCAGGTGGTGTACTTCAGGTACATCCTGGTGGTGCAGTGGTTAAGACTCTATGCTTTCATTGCAGGGAACACAGGTTCAGTCCCTGATCAGAATTCTGCATGCCATGTGGCAATAAGAAAAAAAAAAAAAAAAACAACTTGCTTTCAGTGTTAAAATAAATGTAGTAGTCATAATGCCTCATCAAAAATGACTCCTGGAGAAATGGTTTTATGCTATAGATGGAGTGAGAATAATCTGGAAGTTATTCTGGGTTTGCCCTCCAGGGTTTTCTGCTTCAGTGTTTGTTGCCTTGCTGTATACATGCTAAGTTGCTTCAGTTGTGTCTGACTCTTTGGGACCCCGTGGAATTTAGCCTGCCAGGCTCCTCTGTGTATGGGGATTCTCTAGGCAAGAATACTAGAGTGGTTGGCATGACCTCCTCCAGGGGTAAGACTCAAGAATTTGCATTTCTAACAAGTTTTCAAGATAATGCTAATGTTGCAGATTCACATTGAAAATCACTGTCTTAGAAGATCACTGTTCATATATTTGGAGTCAGTACAATCAAAAACCTGTTTAAGAACTTACCCTTTTTAACCTGAGGTCCATTTTCAGCTTCTCAACTGGGACTCATGCTTTAGTCTCAATAAATATAGTTGGTGCTTACACAAGGTCTTTCAGCTGTTAACAGAACTACTCTAATGTATTTGGATGGCTTTGTGACAGCTAACAATTTGATTGAACTGTTTGAATAGACCTTTGGGTTAAGTGGGCAGCCTGCTTAACACATCAAGGGCACAACCTTTTCTGGTGAGAGTCTCTTTTCCAACAGCATTCAAATACAACCAGGAGCCAAAATTCTCATTTCTTCGTATAACTTCACTAGCCAATCTTTATTGCAGGGATAAGCTTTTAGTTTCAAATTGCAATTTTCAAGCTGTCAAAGGAGAAATAAACTTTACTGGCATTCGGGGATTGTAGTAAAATAAGACTGTGCTCTTTCTTTGCTGCTTGTTTACTGTATTAGCAACACTCTGGTTTTTGTGTTTGTGAAATTGTGGTATAAATAACTTGCCCAAAGGGGGAAAAAAGCAAAACACATTTAACTGGTCATGATATATGAGAGCCACTAGGGATACATGATATGATCTTCTCAGAGTTTATCACTTATGCCCATAGTGTTACTGCTTTAATTCATATTCAAGATTAGCATCTATGTTGATAGTACAGCTTGGACATAATAGTTTTCACTCTCTTTTGGTAATATATAACACAATTTCAGAAATCTTAAAATCTGGTGGACTTGTACCCTCAAATCCTCAAAAGTTTAATTCTACAAGACTTTATCATTCTTTGTTTTCATTGATGTCATATGAGAAGACAAGATGAAAAAAAAAATTAATTCAGTGACTATTTAATCCCATCTCAGTATGGGTTTTGTCTGATTTGAAGATGGAGTAAATAGATTTCTTCAAGTTAAACATGGTATTTGGTTTTATAAATTTGGAGTTCAGCACAACACATTCCATTAGAAGTCTATAAGTCTTCCATGGCAAATGATTATTGCGTTTATGAATAAACCAAGACACAACACTTCAGTGAGACAGTCTGGTGTTTTACTCCACCATCACTCCCCTGAATGATTGGTTGTTAGTCTTAGGACAGTAAGGTCTCCTAGATGAATAGTAGAGTTGTCCTGATCTTGGCTGTGTCCCAAGATTTGGTTTTCCTTGGAAAAGTCATCCTTGAGTTTTCTAGATGCTTACTCGAGAACAAAAGAGGTGCTGGTTTCTTGGATCTGGGAATCATGAAGAATAGCAACTAGAAACTTTACTGTCAATGTTTGCACAAGGCTGGAGGTAGTGGTGGGAAAAGCTTACGAGGAAGCCTGTACAGTCACGAGAGTGAAGAATCGTCTCACCCATGTACCTCCACCATCCATGTCTTCCCGCTCTCCTTGAATCCTCTAAATACCATTTTTTGTTTGTTCATATTAAGAATATGTTTGTTCATATCAAGTCAACTCTCATGACCTGGCATGACAGAAAGATCAGATCAGATCAGATCAGATCAGTCGCTCAGTCGTGTCCGACTCTTTGCGACACCATGAACTGCAGCACACCAGGCCTCCCTATCCATCACCAGCTCTCGGAGGTCACTCAGACTCACATCCATCGAGTCAGTGATGCCATCCAGCCATCTCATCCTCTGTCGTCCCCTTCTCCTCCTGCCCCCAATCCCTCCCAGCGTCAGAGTCTTCTCCAATGACTCAACTCTTCGCATGAGGTGGCCAAAATACTGGAGTTTCAGCTTGAGCATCATTCCTTCCAAAGAAATTCCAGGATTGATCTCCTTCAGAATGGACTGGTTGGATCTCCTTGAGTCCAAGGGACTCTCAAGAGTCTTCTCCAATATCACAGTTCAAAAGCATCAATTCTTCGGCGCTCAGCCTTCTTCACAGTCCAGCTCTCACATCCATACATGACCACAGGAAAGACCATAGCCTTGACTAGGCGAACCTTTGTTGGCAAAGTGATGTCTCTGCTTTTGAATATGCTATCTAGGTTGGTCATAATTTTCCTTCCAAGGAGTAAGCGTCTTTTAATTTCATGGCTGCAGTCACCATCTGCAGTGATTTTGGAGCCCAGAAAAAGAAAGTCTGACACTGTTTCCACTGTTTCTCCATCTATTTCCCATGTAGTGATGGGACCAGATGCCATGATCTTCGTTTTCTGAATGTTGAGCTTTAAGCCAACCTTTTAACTCTCCACTTTCACTTTCATCAAGAGGCTTTTGAGTTCCTCTTCACTTTCTGCCATAAGGGTGGTATCATCTGCATATCTGAGGTTATTGATATTTCTCCCAGCAATCTTGATTCCAGCTTGTGTTTCTTCCAGTCCAGCATTTCTCATGATGTACTCTGCATATAATTTAAATAAACATGGTGACAATATACAGCCTTGACGTACTCCTTTTCCTATTTGGAACCAGTCTGTTGTTCCATGTCCAGTTCTAACTGTTGCTTCCTGACCTGCATACAGATTTCTCAAGAGGCAGATCAGGTGGTCTGGTATTCCCATCTTTCTCAGAATTTTCCGCAGTTTATTGTGATCCACACAGTCAAAGGCTTTGGCATAGTCAATAAAGCAGAAATAGATGTTTTTCTGGAACTCTCTTGCTTTTTCGATGATCCAGCGGATGTGGGCAATTTGATCTCTGGTTCCTCTGCCTTTTCTAAATCCAGCTTGAACATCAGAAAGTTCACGGTTCACATATTGCTGAAGCCTGGCTTGGAGAATTTTGAGCATTACTTTACTAGCATGTGAGATGAGTGCAATTGTGTGGTAGTTTGAGCACTCTTTGGCATTGCCTTTGTTTGGGATTGGGATGAAAACTGACCTTTTCCAATCTTGTGGCCACTGCTGAGTTTTCCAAATTTGCTGGCATATTGAATGCAGCACTTTCACAGCATCATCTTTCAGGATTTGGAATGGCTCCACTGGAATTCCATCACCTCCACTAGCTTTGTTCCTGGTGATGCTTTCTAAGGCCCACTTGACTTCACATTCCAGGATGTCTGGCTCTAGGTCAGTGATCACACCATCATGATTATCTGGGTCGTGAAGCTCTTTTTTGTACAGTTCTTCTGTGTATTCTTGCCACCTCTTCTTAATATCTTCTGCTTCCGTTAAGTCCATACCATTTCTGTCCTTTATCGAGCCCATTTTTGCATGAAATGTTCCTTTGGTATCTCTGATTTTCTTGAATAGATCCTTAGTCTTTCCCATTCTGTTGTTTTCCTCTATTTCTTTGCATTGATCGCTGAAGAAGGCTTTCTTATCTCTTGCAAGAGGGCATCAGAGGGCAAATACACTGAAACCATACTCACAGAAAACTAGTCAATCTAGTCACACCAGGACCACAGCCTTGTCTAAGTCAATGAAATTAAGCCATGCCCTTGGGGCAACCCAAGATGGGCGGGTCATGGTGGAGAGATCTGACAGGGTGTGGTCCGCTGGAGAAGGGAATGGCAAACCACTTCAGTATTCTTGCCTTGAGAACCCCATGAACAGTATGAAAGGGCAAAATGATAGGATACTGAAAGAGAAACTTCACAGGTCAGTAGGGGCCCAATATGCTACTGGAGATCAGTGGAGAAATAACTCCAGATAGAATGAAGGGATGGAGCCAAAGCAGAAAGAATACCCAGCTGTTGATGTGTCTGGTGATAGAAGCAAAGTCCGATGCTGTAAAGAGCAATATTGCATAGGAACCTGGAATGTCAGGTCCATGAATCAAGGCAAATTGGAAGTGGTCAAACAAGAGATGGCAAGAGTGAATGTTGACATTCTAGGAATTAGGGAACTAAAATGGACTGGAATGGGTGAATTTAACTCAGAGGACCATTATATCTACTACTGTGGGCAGGAATCCCTCAGAAGAAATGGAGTGGCCATCATGGTCAACAAAAGAGTCCGAAATGCAGTACTTGGATGCAATCTCAAAAACGACAGAATGATCTCTGTTCGTTTCCAAGGCAAACCATTCAAGGTCACAGTAATCCAAGTCTATGCCCCAACCAGTAATGCTGAAGAAGCTGAAGTTGAACGGTTCTATGAAGACCTACAAGAACTTTTAGAACTAACACCCAAAAAAGATGTCCTTTTCATTATAGGGGACTGGAATGCAAAAGTAGGAAGTCAAGAAACACCTGGAGTAACATGCAAATTTGGCCTTTGAATATAGAATGAAGCAGGGCAAAGACTAACAGAGTTTTGCCAAGAAAATGCACTGGTCATAGCAAATACCCTCTTCCAACAACACAAGAGAAGACTCTATACATGGACATCACCAGATGGTCAACAACAAAATCAGATTGATTATATTCTTTGCAGCCAAAGATGGAGAAGCTCTATACAATCAGCAAAAACAAGACCAGGAGCTGACTGTGGCTCGGACCATGAACTCCTTATTGCCAAATTCAGACTGAAATTTTAGAAAGTAGGGAAAACCACTAGAGCATTCAGGTATGACCTAAATCAAATCCCTTATGATTATACAGTGGAAGTGAAAAATAGATTTAAGGGCCTAGATCTGATAGATAGAGTGCCTGATGAACTATGGAATGAGGTTCGTGACATTGTACAGGAGACAGGGATCAAGACCATCCCCATGGAAAAGAAATGCAAAAAAGCAAAATGGCTGTCTGGGGAGGCCTTGCAAATAGCTGTGAAAAGAAGAGAAGCGAAAAGCAAAGGAGACAGAAAGATAATAATGACCAATTAAAAGAACAAAGGCAACAAAACTAATAGATTTTAAGAGAAAGATGGGAATGCCCCAATTAGACCTGTTATTAAGAATCAGAGTAGTGATTTTCACGCAGAATTTGGGTACATGTGATTGGAATGTGAGGAGAAATACCAGGTGGAAATATGAATTTGGGACTTGGCAAACTATAGATGGTATTTTATTCCACTGCTTAGGATAAAGGCATTAAGGGGGTGAGTGTAGCCAGAGAAGGGAAGAGCAATGTTTGAGCCCAGGACATTTCAATATTAAGCAATCCAGAAGAAGAGAAGGAACCAGCAGGAGAATCTGAGAGGGATATTCAGTGTCTGTGTATCCTCATGTGACTCAACAGAGTTGTGGGGATCCTTGTCAAAGGCAGCCCTGATCCAGAAGCTTCTGTGCTCCCACTCTTTTAACACCTCACCCTTTGCTCAGAGTAAAAGTCAAACAGCATTAATTGGCTTCGGGGCCAGTCCCTGCACATCCCACTAACACTCCGCTCTGTTATCATCTTGACTTCCTCAGTGTCCCTTCAACCTGCCGGTTATATTTGATATCACTGCCTTTCTTATAGATCTTCCCTCCTCTGACAGAAAAGTTCTCCTCCTTAACATACACTTGGCTACTTCTACCTCCTTCTGGTTTTCACTCAAGTCTCACTTTCTCAAAAAAAATCTGTCTCTCTTTAATGTGGCAGAGTGCCTCCTACCCATCACCCCATCACTGAATCTCCTTGTTAACTTCTGTTTCATTTTGTTTTTTTCTCATTGAACTTACATGATTCTTAACATGCTATATATGTCTTGAGACTTCTCCAACACCACAGTTCAAAACCATCAGTTCTTCGGCCCTTAACATGCTATATATTTTATCTGTTTATTATGTTGATTGGGCTTTAAAACTCATGGTAAATTATATTTTTTCAGAGTTTGGTAGAAATGGCAATCAGATCAGATCAGTCGCTCAGTCGTGTCCGACTCTTTGCGAACCCATGAACCGCAGCACGCCAGGCCTCCCTGTCCATCACCAGCTTCCGGAGGTCACTCAGACTCGCATCCATCGAGTCAGTGATGCCATCCAGCCATCTCATCCTCTGTCGTCCCCTTCTCCTCCTGCCCTCAATCCCTCCCAGCATCAGAGTCTTCTCCAATGAGTCAACTCTTCGCATGAGGTGGCCAAAATACTGGAGTTTCAGCTTTAGCATCATTCCTTCCAAAGAAATTCCAGGATTGATTTCCTTCAGAATGGACTGGTTGGATCTTCTTGCAGTCCAAGGGACTCTCAAGAGTCTTCTCCAACACCACAGTTCAAAAGCATCAATTCTTCGGCGCTCAGCCTTCTTCACAGTCCAGCTCTCACATCCATACATGACCACAGGAAAGACCATAGCCTTTACTAGGCGAACCTTTGTTGGCAAAGTAATGTCTCTGCTTTTGAATATGCTATCTAGGTTGGTCATAACTTTCCTTCCAAGGAGTAAGCGTCTTCCAATTTCATGGCTGCAGTCACCATCTGCAGTGATCTTGGAGCCCAGAAAAACAAAGTCTGACACTGTTTCCACTGTTTCCCCATCTATTTCCCATGCAGTGATGGGACCAGATGCCATGATCTTCGTTTTCTGAATGTTGAGCTTTAAGCCAACCTTTTCACTCTCCACTTTCACTTTCATCAAGAGGCTTTTTAGCCCCTCTTCACTTTCTGCCATAAGGGTGGTGTCATCTGCATATCTGAGGTTATTGATATTTCTAGTGGAGGTGATGGAATTCCAGTGGAGCTATTCCAAATCCTGAATGATGATGCTGTGAAAGTGCTACACTCAATATGCCAGCAAATTTGGAAAACTCAGCAGTGGCCACAAGATTGGAAAAGGTCAGTTTTCATCCCAATCCCAAAGAAAGGCAATGCCAAGGAGTGCTCAAACTACCGAGCAATTGCACTCATCTCACACGCTAGTAAAGTAATGCTCAAAATTCTCCAAGCCAGGCTTCAGCAATATGTGAACCGTGAACTTCCTGACGTTCAAGCTGGTTTTAGAAAAGGCAGAGGAACCAGAGATCTAATTGCCAACATCCGCTGGATCATCGAAAAAGCAAGAGAGTTCCAGAAAAACATCTATTTCTGCTTTATTGACTATGCCAAAGCCTTTGACTGTGTGGATCACAATAAACTATGGAAAATTCTGAAAGAGATGGGAATACCAGACCACCTGATCTGCCTCTTAAGAAATCTGTATGCAGGTCAGGAAGCAACAGTTAGAACTGGTCATGGAACAACAGACTGGTTCCAAATAGGAAAAGGAGTACGTCAAGGCTGTATATTGTCACCATGTTTATTTAACTTATATGCAGAGTACATCATGAGAAATGCTGGACTGGAAGAAACACAAGTTGGAATCAAGATTGCCGGGAGAAATGGCAATATTGGGTGGTAATCTTTATATAAGGTAAACTTCCATAGTTAAATTATTCTTGATGTTAATAAAAATTCCCATTAATAATGAATGTTTCAAGTGACAATTGTCTATTATTTGAAAAAGTCATACACAAGAAGAGGGTGTTTGTTATGACCAGTGCATTCCGTATTCCAAGGCCAAATTTGCCTGTTACTCCAAGTGTTTCTTGACTTCCTACTTTTGCATTCCAGTCCCCTATAATGAAAAGGACATCTTTTTTGGGTGTTAGTTCTAAAAGGTCTTGTAGGTCTTCATAGAACCATTCAACTTCAGCTTCTTCAGCGTTACTGGTTGGGGCATAGATTGTGACATTGAATGGTTTGCCTTGGAAATGAACAGAGATCATTCTATCGTTTTTGAGATTGCATCCAAGTACTGCATTTTGGACTCTTTCGTTGACCATGATGGCCACTCCATTTCTTCTGAGGGATTCCTGCCTGCACTAATAGATATAATGAGTTAAATTCACCCATTCATCTGAGTTAAATTCACCAATTCCAGTCCATTTGAGTTCGCTGATTCCTAGAATGTCGACATTCACTCTGGCCATCTCTTGTTTGACCACTTCCAATTTGCCTTGATTCATGGACCTGACATTCCAGGTTCCTATGCAATATTGCCCTTTGCAGCATTGGACCCTGCTTCTATCACCAGTCATATCCACAGCTGGGTATTCTTTCTGCTTTGGCTCCATCCCTTCATTCTTTCTGGAGTTATTTCTCCACTGATCTCCAGTAGCATATTGGGCACCTACTGACCTGGGGAGTTTCTCTTTCAGTATCCTATCATTTTGCCTTTTCATACTGTTCATGGGTTTCTCAAGGCAAGAATACTGAAGTGGTTTGACATTCCCTTCTCCAGTGGACCACATCCTGTCAGATCTCTCCACCATGACCCGCCCATCTTGGGTTACATATAGTAATGTAAATTTCCATGTTACTCTTTCTATACATCTCACCCTCTCTTCCATTTGCTGTATGGCTCAAGAAACTCAAACAGAGGCTCTGTATCAATCTAGAGGGGTGAGATGGGGAGGGAAATGGGAGGGAGTTTCAAAAGGGAGGGGATATATGTATATCTATGGCTGATTCATATTTAAGGTTTGACAGAAAACAACAACAATCTGTAAAGCAATTATCCTTCAATTAAAAATAAATAAATTGATTAAAAAAGACAATTTAAAAAATTATGCAATATATGGGAAACGAGATAAAAGACTGCTTGATGCAGAATTGACATTCCTTATTAATTTTCTTTTCCCTGTTTCTTTGCAAAAGGAAAACATCTCTAAGTGTAATGCTATATAACATAACCTAATATTTTACTAAATGGAAACTTCTGGCCACTTTTCTTCTGTAGTTCACTTTGTTGTTAATTCAGTATTATCTCTTCAGAGAAGCTTTTTGTAACCTAACTAAGGTAGATCATGCCTGGACACACACACACACACACACACACACACACACACACACACCACATTGTACACTGATATTATTATATCACCCTCTTTATAGATGATAGTATGGTACATACAGTTTTATTCATCATTCTGCCTTCTACAAAATAGGCTCTGATAAGAAAATGTTGAACTTTAGCTCTAATTTATGTGTTTATGGGAAAATCAAATTATTTTATAGTAATTCAGTAAATTCAGATAATCTCAGTATCTATCTCATTGCAGACTAGAGGTATAGAACATTTAGCTAAACTAATAATGTTTTAACCAACCATATAATATGTTTGAAGAATTAATGCAACTTTCTTGACCTGTGTCTTCACATACATTTGGGATGGCTCTGAGCAATAATGCAATGAAAACTATTAGATACATCACCAAATATTGTGAAATATATCTATAGGCAATATCATAAGTGGAAGTACTTATATTTCTGAGCCAGTCCTACTAGTTGCTACTAACCAAATTACTTTCAACAGAATCACCTGAGTAGTATATTTTGCAACTTCAGAATTCAGGTCTGTCGCAGATTTTCCAAATCAAGATCTCTGAATGTAGGGCCCAGAGAACTGTATGGTGAATGCCCCTGAAGTGATTCATTTGTCCCTGTATTGTAAGAGAATAGGATAAACATAATCTCATACATATAAAAACATATTCTCATATATATAAACATTTCAAAGGTCTTGCCTTGAGTGCATGACATTTGAGGGTAAGATTTGAGAGTTAAATGATGAGGAACTTTGAATTCATGCTGGAAGACAATCACTTATTTTAGAAGAAAACAACAAAAACACAAAGTATTTCTGTTTGTGTGTGTATTGTGTTTCTTTTGGCTGCTTTCCAAGTTCACTTGATGTTAATGTGAAGCTGCTTTAATTTTTTTTTAAGTATTAATATGATTCACAGCTTTGCTTCAACTTCTAAAGATAAGCTCCACTTCTTAGTGGTTATTTTTAGGTGTTTTACAAAGAACAAAAATAATTCTGAAAATGTTAGAATTCTGGTTTCTAAACATTGTCAGGCACGAAAGAACAAGCCAATCTTAAAATTCTGTCTCTAACACAAATAATTCCAGCAATGTGGAATCTTTTTTTGAATCCTCTTTCTCTGACTATTTTCACAAATATCGCATGTTGTAAACACATGTTGATTCCTTCAAATTCAATATGGTAGATCCACTGTTGTTTCCCATCAACAACTCCCTGATGTCTAGTCTAACAACTATCAAAAAATAAATGAGATTTGTGGGTCTGATCTTGCTTGGAGCATACGTTTACTGATTTCTCCGACTCTCTGGTTTATTTTCATGATATTCAACATAAATTTTCTCTCTTTCTAATTTATGCAAGTTTGCAAAGTTATTTTTTAAACACTTTTTTTAGATTTGATCTTCTCTTTTAGAAAATGAAAACTGCATTGATGCTTTAAAATACAACGTAAAACATTTCCTAATTTATATACTTTTGTAGTGTTATCTAAGTGCATAAACTGAAAATGCATTAAGCTATACACTTGTGGTTAGTGCACTATTATATATATATAAGGTAAACTTCCATAGTTAAATTATTCTTGATTTTAATAAAAATTCCCATTAATAATGAATGTTTCAAGTGACAATTGTCTATTATTTATTTAAAAGGTGCTAATTTGGTGATAGCAGTGTTGCAAATCTAAAATAGTTTGTCAGGCTTGCATCAAACCTGAAGGCCTCTGTTCTGTTATTTTAAAAGGGAGGTAGCTATTAATGCTACTCTTTTTTTATTCTTATTTTTTTAGTTTTACTCTTAAAGACAACTTTAAATTATGGCATATAGTAGCAATATTCTCCATTTACAATTTAATATCAAACCTAAAATTACACAAATAATAGTTCTGATAGAGCATTTAAACTTGCAGTAGGCATGTATGTACATGCCAACACTTTGTGACTCCAAGGACCGCAGCTTGCCAGGCCTCCCTGTCCTTCACTATCTCCCAGAGTTTGCTCAAACCTGTCCGTTGAGTCAGTGATCACATTCAACTCTCTCATTTTCTGTTGTCCACTTCCATTTATGCATATAAAACAGCCAATTACTTGCTACTTTGACATTAGAAAAATATTATTAGGTGGACGTTGGTTAAAAATGAAACAAAGTAAAACTCATTTGCCTTCAAATGGGTTGCAATGTTAATGAAAATCTACTGACTTCATTCTGTATACATTCTTTGTCTTTGATTTTTATTTCCAATTTTGTTATTCCTCTTGACCTAGTTGACAAATACCTTCTTTTCACTTCAAAATAACCTATTAGCTGATAAAAAACTTTTCTGTATTATAGGATTAGGTAAAATTTTATGAAAGATTAACTGCACTTATTGTCATCAAGTATCACACCTGACAAGTCCCAGAGCTGGCTCTCTGAATCTAATAAGAAGAGTATTTCAGGTTTTTATTGTAATTCCATGTAGTCTATCTCTTTTTAATAATATGATACTGTCGTTGTTTTACTGTGTCTGGGTTTGTTAGGATGGAGAATTTATTTTTGAAGTTAAAAAATGTTGTAATGATAGAAATTGAAAATATTTTTCTTCCTAAAACAAAAGTGTCTAAAGGTTACTAAGATATAACTGTGTATATGCAATCTAATGTTCTATCCCAAACAAGAGTGACCTGAAGGCACCTCTCTGCAGGAGGCATTTTTCTAGGCAGAGCTCTGCATGTCCGTGCAAATCAGGTCAAGTTCACACCACAGCAGGAATTTGCCTCAGGGGCACAAGGACGTGGCAGACCAGTTCAGTGTGTATGTTTGTATGTGCTGCATTCGCATACATGACCCCAAGTATGGAAGGGGAAAATGTTTCTTCTTCCACACCTCTGTAGGTTTATGAGTCAGCTGGGTTCTTGTGGCAATGATGAAAAAACTTTTGAATAAATATAAATATTTTTAAAAAATATTTTATTGAGTTAATTATATATAAATAATAGCCTGGCATACTCATTATAGCAGTCTAATTGTACACATACTGTTCTCTGTCATTTTTTTTAAACAACATTGCAAATATTCATATGTCCTAAATACATAGCAGTTCCGTATAAAACTGTAGTTTTTGGCTTTTCTGTTTGTAGCTGCTGCTGCTGCTAAGTCACTTCAGTCGTGTCCGACTCTGTGTGACCCCATAGACGGCAGCCCACCAGGCTCCCTGATCCCTGGGATTCTCCAGGCAAGAATACTGGAGTGGGTTGCCATTTCCTTCTCCAATGCATGAAAGTGAAAAGTCAAAGTGAAATCGCTCAGTCATGTCTGACTCTTAGCGACCCCATGGACTGCAGCCTACCAGGCTCCTCCATCCATGGGATTTTCCAGGCAAGAGTACTGGAGTGGGCTGCCATTGCCTTCTCCATCTGTTTGTAGAGGGAGATGTTATTATTGGAGTATAGATCAAGGGGATAATGAGAATAAACCAAACAAAAAATTCTCCTATTCGAGGTCTATTGGGTCTTTCAGAGCCTTAGCACAAGGGTACAAATGTGCTTAGTTCAAGTAGATAAGTCAAAGCATTGTTATTAATTTTCCATGGCTGCTGTACCATATAACATGGCAGCTCAGCATAACACCGTGTCATCGCCTTGCGTTTAGAGAGGTCAGCAACACAAAATGGGTATTCCCGGGCCAAAATCAACATGCAAGCAGGACTGCATTTCCTATGGAGGCTCTAGAGAAGCATCTATTTCTTTGCCTTTTCCAGATTCTAGAGGCTACCCTCTTTCTTTGCCTTATATCTCCTTTCCATCTTTAAAGGGAGCAATGGCCAGTCTTTCTCATACCACAGTACTCTGAAGCTAACTCTTCCTTTGCCCTCTTCCACATATAAAGGGACCTTCTGATTACATTGGGTCTGCTCAGATGATCCAGAGGAAATTCTGTTTCTAATTTATTATTGGCAAATTTATTCCATCTGCAAACTTAATTCCCACTTGCCACATAAAATAACATATTTACAAATTGCTGGGATTAGGAAATTAATATCTTTCAGGAGCCCTTATTCTGTTCTACATATTGCATCATTGCAGTAATATTCAAAAGCAGAGACATTACTTTGCCAACAAAGGTTCGCCTAGTCAAGGCTATGGTCTTTTCTGTGGTCATGTATGGATGTGAAAGCTGGACTGTGAAGAAGGCTGAGCGCCGAAGAATTGATGCTTTTGAACTGTGGTGTTGGAGAAGCCTCTTGAGAGTCCCTTGGACTGCAAGGAGATCCAACCAGTCCATTCTGAAGGAGATCAGCCCTGGGATTTCTTTGGAGGGAATGATGCTAAAGCTGAAACTCCAGTATTTTGGCCACCTCATGTGAAGAGTTGACTCATTGGAGAAGACTCTGATGCTGGGAGGGATTGGGGGCAGGAGGAGAAGGGGAGGACAGAGGATGAGATGGCTGGATGGCATCACTGACTCAATGGATGTGAGTCTGAGTGACCTCCGGGAGTTGGTGATGGACAGGGAGGCCTGGTGTGCTGTGATTCATGGGGTCGCAAAGAGTCGGACACAACTGAGCAACTGATCTGATCTGAATGGATGTGGCAACCCACTCCAGTACTCTTGCCTGGAAAATCCCATGGACAGAGGAGCCTGATAGGCTACAGTCCATGGGGTCTCAAAGAGTGGAAACAACTGAGAGACTTCACTTTCACTTTCTAATGGATGTGAGAGTTGGACCATAAAGAAGGCTGAGCATGGAAGACTTGAGCTTTCAATCTGTGCTGTTGGAGAAGACTCGAGAGTCTCTTGGACAGCAAGATCAGACCAGTCAATCTTAAGGGAAATTAATCCTGAATATATATATTGGAAGGACTGATGCTAAAGCTGAAGCTCCATTACGTTGGCCACATGACTAAAAGTGCTGAATCATTCAAAAAGACCTTGATGCTGGGAAAAATTGAGGGCCAGAGGAGAAGGGGATGCGTTGGTTGGATGGTATCACTGACTCAATGGACATGAACTTGAGCAAACTCAGGGAGATAGTGATGGACAGAGAAGCCTGGCATACTGCAGTTCATGGAGTCTCAAAGAGTGAGACTCGACTTAGTGACTGAACAACAACAAGTGCCCTCTACATATAGTCCTGCTGCTGCTGCTGCTGCTAAGTCGCTTCAGTCGTGTCCGACTCTGTGCGACCCCATAGACTACAGCCCACCAGGCTTCCCGTCCCTGGGATTCTCCAGGCAAGAACACTGGAGTGGGTTGCCATTTCCTTCTCCAATGCATGAAAGTGAAAAGTGAAAGTGAAGTCGCTCAGTCGTGTCCGACCCTCAGTGACCCCATGGACTGCAGCCTACCAGGCTCCTCCATCCATGGGATTTTCCAGGCAAGAGTACTGGAGTGGGGTGCCATTGCCTTCTCCTATCTACATATTAATTTATGTGGTACTCATTTTAAATTTATATGGTCAAGGTTGTGGCTTAGACTTAGTCAGACTATGTGTGGATACATGTTTTGTCTTCTCATCCTCCAGAACCAAAAAAAAAAAATCTCTTTGTGCTTTGGGAAAACAAACCTCCTATAAGTAAAACTGAAAATTCAGTAACAGACAACAAATGCTTGGGAGACTCTTGAATATTCTAGTTACATTTTTTTTTAATTTACTTTTTTTAATTGAAGGATAATTGCGTTACAGAATTTTGTTGGTTTCTGCCAAACATCAACATGAATCAGCCATAGGTATATGAGAAATCATCAGGAATTTCACATCAAAGGGCTTGGATGTTAATCCCTTTTGTCAATCATGTTTCATCACACATTCCCATTGAAATCACTATTATTAAATGTCATTCTGATCATGCCATGTCTCATCTTAGTGTTTACCCTAGAATGTGCATAGATATACAATTTTCAAGCTTTCTGCTGCACTACAAAATTCCAGTCTATTGTTCTCTCTGTATTTCTTGAACATGTCATGTTTTTTGAAGTTTTCTTTGATTTTGCAATTTTTTTTGGCCTCTTTCAGATCTTACTGTTTTCCTACAAACCACACTGGTGGTGCTTAATAAAAGAATAAAATTTTGAAAAGAGCCACTTTACTCATTTATTTTTATAAAAGAAGAAGCCAACTCTTTATGACTTTTACAAGTGTATTTAAATCCATTTTAAGAATCAGTAAAGACATGAGAATGTGAGCATCTTGGATAATATTGATAATTAACATAGAGAGCAAACCTTTGGAAAAAAGATAACTCAAATGTGCCTGATACATGCTTCTTCCAGAATCAATGCATTTTCACTAGATTTTTACATTTACAGGTATTTTAACATTGACAGTATTACATTTTTACATTTACATTTACAGGTTTTTCATACTAAAATTCTTATTAAAGCTTATAGATCTCTAAAAAATATTTTCAAATGAAAACTCTTTTTGGTTATATTTCCCCTCCTTATCCTGTAATGGCTATGGTCAATCAGCACTCTGAGAGAGCATTGTTCAGATTGCTGCTTAACTGAGAGCACCGGAATATGATTACAGAAATTACCCCTGACATAATTTCTCTTAGTCTTTTTTCTGAACAAAGTCTTTAGATTTAGAACTTTTATAATGATTCCAGGTATTTGCCTCAAATCACACTTAAAACTTGTCACATCAGACCATTTGGAGGTCTTTTTATATGTATAGCCTCTTCTAACTTATGCTTTAAGTTTGACTTTTTTATAAACAACAGAACTTAACAGTTTACTTTTTTTGCCGTAATAGTAATAAAAACTTAAGGAAAAAAAAAAAAAAGCAGCTGAAAAACAAACTCACCCAAACTTTGGTTGAAGTCATTATGTGCTCTGAATCATTACTGAGCCCCAGTGGGATGGTCAAGGAGTCACAATTTGTTTATTGGGTTAAATGTTTGATTTCATTTGATTGAAATCATTTGATATTGATTTCAATATCAAATACATTTGATATTGTATTTAATATCGACACTATTGGTATTAATGTCAATTTCGGAGCTTGGTAACTTCATTTTTATGTTTCTTATGACGGGATCTCCTATGAATTGAATATTTGGGACACAATTTTTGACTGGTTAACAGGATACTGAGGTATGATTAGTGATGCACGCCTTCTCCAGAGCTTTTCTCTGAGTCACAGCTCTTTTGGCCAGTTGTGTTTGATTTCCTGCCCAAAGCTGGGTTGTGAAATTAGCATTTTGGAAACAAACTTTCTTTCTCAGGTAGGGTACTAACAAAATTGCTGGATGTGAAGTAACCTCACTGATGTCTGTCCACACTTTATGGAGATTTTTTATTTCCTTCCTTTGGCCCTGTGTGACAGTTGAAGTTACAGAGAAATGCACACTCATGATCACCATGTAAAAAGGAATTTCTGCCCAGAAGCTGTTAAGAATCTGTTTTTCAATTTATATTTGTCATCATGACAATTATAGTGTAAACTGTTTCTTTTCTGGACAGTAGGACTCAAGGGCTAGATATGTCAGAAATCAATATGTAACAGTTATTGTCATCAATAATCCCCATGGAGAAACACCTTTAAGACCCACACTGGTTTGGCTCCTTCTTTGCCACAGGGTCCCCCGTGTGCCTGTAAATTTTCCTTCTAGGATGTTATTTTTGCTTTGTTTTACTCACAGTATTACTCACAAATCATTATTCTTCTAACCTGAAGCTATTCTCCTCTATACAATTTGCATCAGTAGAGTGGTTTTTATAATCATTTTTAGAACAATTTGTGTTATTAATTTCACTCTGAGACATGAAGATACTCAATTAACAACCAACTCTTGATTAGTATCTTTTAAAGCAAATGTGAAAAATATTTCAAATTTCATTTATTGTGTATGACAAAGCCAGTGAGTATTCGGCACTAATTTTCACAAGGTATAGATAGGTTCAAACATCCAAAAACTTATTTGATCTTTTCCCTTTATTTTAAAGTTAAAATAAGACTATATTTAGAAAAGCTGAAATGATTGTATGCTAATTTGAACAGGTAGGTTTTACAAGTAATGACTTGTAAATTCACTTTTTGATATCCTCTTGAGAGTTGACTTCCATTATAGGTACCTTGTTCTTTCTCCAGGCCTGGAAAAAAGTATAGAATTGATTTTTCACAAAGTGATAACTCTTCCTTCCCTGTGTTTGGAGACCCTTGTTATCTCTCAGACAGTCCCTCTGAAACAAACTTGCGTCCTTCCCCAGCCAGCTCTGCTGGTTCACCTTTATAGGTTGTGGGACTAGAACAGGAGGTGGAATGTGTGACTGCTTTTTCACTGGGTTTGGCTGTGCTTGATCTTCGTTACTGCATGGGCTTTTCTCTAGTTGCAGAGAGTAGGGCAACGGCACCCCACTCCAGTACTCCTGCCTGGAAAATCCTATGGATGGAGGAGCCTGGTAGGCTGCAGTCTATGGGGTCGCTAAGAGTCAGACACGACTGAGCGACTTCACTTTCACTTTTCAGTTTCATGCATTGGAGAAGGAAATGGCAACCCACTCCAGTGTTCTTGCCTGGAGAACCCCAGGGACGGGTGGACTGCAGTCCCTGGGGTCGCACAGAGTCGGACACGACTAAAGCGACTTAGCAGCAGCAGCAGAGAGTAGGGGCTACTCTCTAGCTGCAGGGCGTGGGCTGCTCACCGTGGTGGCTACTCTTTTGCAGAGCACAGGCTCCAGGGCGCCCAGACTTCAGGAGCTGCGCGCTTGGCCTCAGTAATGGCAGTTCCTGTCCTCTAGAGCGCAGGCTCAGGGATTGTGGCGCCGGAGCCCAATTTCTCGGCAGCACGTGTGATCTTCCTGGATCGGAATCGAACCTGTATCTCCTGCATTGGCAGGCAGGCAGATTCTTTACCATTGAGCCACCAGGGAAACACTAAAATATATTCTTAATACTTATATATAAGCTTCCTGGTGGCTCGATGGCAAAGAATCTGCCTACAATGCAGTAGACCCAGTTTTGATCCCTGGATTGGGAAGATCCCCTGGAGAAGGAAATGGTAACGCACTCCAGTATTCTTGTCTGGAGAATCCCATGGACAGAGGAACCTGGAGGGCTACAGTCCATGGGATCTCAAAGAGTCGGAGGTGATTAACACTTAAAATGTAAGGTAGTCTTTATTACTATTCACAAGGGTATATATGTATATGCACATTAAAGTCATTCTAAGAAAGAGTTAATATTCAGTAAAAAAAATAATTTAATTGAATTGCTACCATAATTTACATTTGTCACTGATGGAACCCGCATGGCTTTTTCATTAACAATCTGAAACAGCACAGTATAATATCTGATGATAGCTACAGGGATTTGAATCATAAGCCTTGGAAGAAACTAATTCCATTCCAATCCAGTTTATGTCAACTCCGGCAAATATAACAGAAGCCTATAGTAATCACAACTGATTTGCTAAATTGCAAAAATAAAATCTCTACAAATATAATGTGTACAGAACATGATTTCACATCTTTATCTTCACATTAAATGTACCTATGAAACCTTGAAGCGTGTTGAGCTATATTTGAGTTGCAGTATTTACTGTTGTTTTTCTCTTGATAAATAATGCATATTTTAATTAATGCCTCTCAATATTCTTCATTTTCAAGAACCTAAACACTTTTACAACTCTTTCTCAGCTTTCCCCAACTCAACAGAATAGATGTGTTTCTCACCTACATAATTATAACAACATACACAACCTCACACACACATACACACTCATGATTGAAAATATTGAAGTGTGAAGTATAATATATATTTATATTTTCTGGATTCCCCATGTTTATTTCCTTCTGTTAATTCAGTATTAAAGCTTAATCATAATTTCATTTTAAATACTTGTTTATGAGTCAATGCTCTTCTAAGATTGTTAAAAGTATGTTTATTTACTCCCTACTTTAAGGAAAAAGCTCAAGGCATTTACTCAAATAAATTAAAGCATGCCAAATGCATGCCTCCTAACTTCTCTCTTAAAACAGTGAACCACTAAATGTATATATCATGTTCTTCAAATGCTCCATTAAAATATATATAAAAATGTACAAGATTGCATAAAGAGTGTCAGCTAATAATAGCTAAGATTAATTCATTGTTAAGTACTCTGCTAATTACTTACATGATTTTCTAGTATAGAACTTCACCGTTCAATGACAGCAACAATGAATAAATTGAAGATCAACAAGGCTAGATATTGACCCAAATTCATATGGAAAATATATTCAGAATCAAGTCAAGTCTCTAAGACTCCAGAATCAAATCAAAGACTTCTTGATTCTAAATTTTGTGTGGTTTACTACACCTTAGTGCCTTTCTGAAGATGTAAGCAAAGCCTATAGATTATTTTTTAGAAAATTTATTTTCTAAAAACTTATTTTTTAGAAAAACCCATTTTATTGACAAAATTAAAAAAAAAATTGCTACTGTGATCCCTATATGATTCTGTGTGAGTCTTGATTGTAGTTAAAGTCTTGATTGTAGGTTAAAAATAAATAAAATAAAAGAAAGTATTGCTAATTTATTTACAATGCCTAACATTCAAGCAGGGGAACAGTACAGAAGAAACATAGTTGAAAAATGAGTATTTGTGATGTATGTGTCATTTTTAACATTAATGTATAATATATTGAAAGAAAAATTCTAACTCCCTAGTTAAATAAGACAACCTGATGGAGCAGGAAAATACAGAAATTCCACCAGAGCACTTGTGTTATATAGAAATCTGTTAAGTGTCAGATTTAAAATAAGGTGTGTTGTTTAGTTGCTAAGTTGTGTCTGACTCTTTTTGCAACCCCATGGACCTTTTCCTCTAGGCTCCTCTGCCCATGGAATTCTCCAGGCAAGAATACCGGAGTGGGTTGCCATTTCCTTTTGAGGGGATCTTCCATGCCAATACTTTATTTTTCTGGGCTCCAAAATCACTGCAGATGGTGACTGCAGCCATGAAATTAAGAGGCACTTACTCCTTGGAAGGAAAGTTATGACCAACCTAGATAGCATATTCAAAAGCAGAGACATCACTTTGCCAACAAAGGTTCGCCTAGTCAAGGCTATGGTCTTTCCTGTGGTCATGTATGGATGTGAGAGTTGGACTGTGAAGAAGGCTGAGCGCCAAAGAATTGATGCTTTTGAAGTGTGGTGTTGGAGAAGACTCTTGAGAGTCCCTTGGACTGCAAGGAGATGCAACCAGTCCATTCTGAAGGAGATCAGCCCTGGGATTTCTTTGGAAGGAATGATGCTAAAGCTGAAACTCCAGTATTTTGGCCACCTCATGCGAAGAGTTGACTCATTGGAGAAGACTCTGATGCTGGGAGGGATTGGGGGCAGAAGGAGAAGGGGACGACAGAGGATGAGATGGCTGGATGGCATCACTGACTCGATGGATGTGAGTCTGAGTGACCTCCGGGAGTTGGTGATGGACAGGGAGGCCTAGCATGCTGTGATTTATGGGGTCACGAAGAGTCGGACACGACTGAGCGACTGATCTGATCTGATCTGATCCATACCCAGGGATTGAACCCATATCTCCTGCATTGGTAGGCAGATTCTTTAGCTCTGAGCCATCTGGAAAACCCCAAATAAAGTGTAGTCACATCCAAATGATATTGAGATTTTGTTCTAAGGAGGAAGTAGCTGGCTTTGCAATTTTAAAAGCTGTCAGCCACCTTATATACGTGCCAAATACTGGTAATGGATAGAGTCAAAATAACACAAACTTTGCAATGTCCTTATAAAAGAAACTAGAAAAGCATAATAATATAGGCCTGGTTTCTTAACAAAAATATGAAAATAGAAGCAGTTTCTATTAAATAATAGTAGAGAGCCAAAAGAAAAGGGTGACATAGAGGCAAATATTAAATTAGACATGAAAGGAAATATAAACTGAAATAGAAAAATTGCATTTATTTAGAGGTCATACAGAACTAATATTGGATGGAGAAAAATAAATTTTTCTCTATCTTTTTACAAAGAACCAGTATTGGATATTCAGAATATAAAGGAAACATATAGATAAATCAGAGGAAAATATAGATAACAGGGATGGAATACAGGACAGAAAAGAGAGAGAGAAGAAATAAAGAATAAAAATTCAGTTAACCAAAATTGTTCACCAAATTTTATACAGAATTAGTGAAAAGTATCATAATTATTTATAGCAGAATATATGTAATTTGAAGGTTAAAAAAAAAAACACAGAAGACAGTAGCCCACAATCATTCCATCATTACTACTAAAATAATTTGCATTCCTATTATGCTTTTTTTGGGGAGGGGGAAGAATTGAAAGTATAGCTACTTCTTTGGTCTTTTTCTGTGGGGGCTTTTACAAATGAAACAGGTTTTACCAATGGAACAAACATTAATCTTTAAAAAAATTAATCAAAAGAATTTCCCAGTGGTCCAGTGATTAAGGCTCTGCTTTCCAATGCAGGAGATGCAGGTTTGATCTCTGGTGGGGGAACTAAGATACCACATGCCGGGTGGTATGGCCAAAAGAAAAAAATAAATACCCAGAACTCAAGAAGGAATTTCATAGTAATAAAGAAGTATAATACTTCACATAATTATGATTTAAAAATAAAATATGGAAGGCAAACTAACATTTTGGGAAACTTAGTAATATTACATTTTCTTAGCATTAATTCCATAAAACTGGACTATAAGAATATGATGGGGAAAGTAAAGATTTTTGATGAACAACTTTTCTTGCTTCAAATAAAGAATCAGATCAGATCAGATCAGTCACTCAGTCATGTCCGACTCTTTGCAACTCCATGAATCGCAGCACGCCAGGCCTCCCTGTCCATCACCAACACTCGGAATTCACTGAGACTCCCATCCATCGAGTCAGTGATGCCATCCAGCCATCTCATCCTCTGTCGTCCCCTTCTCCTCTTGCCCCCAATCTCTCCCAGCATCAGAGTCTTCTCCAATGAGTCAACTCTTCACATGAGGTGGCCAAAATACTGGAGTTTCAGCTTTAGCATCATTCCTTCCAAAGAAATCCCAGGGCTGATCTCCTTCAGAATGGACTGGTTGGATCTCCTTGCAGTCCAAGGGATTCTCAAGAGTCTTCTCCAACACCACAGTTCAAAAGCATCAATTCTTCGGCGCTCAGCCTCCTTCACAGTCCAGCTCTCACATCCATACATGACCACAGGAAAAACCATAGCCTTGACTAGACGAACCTTTGTTGGCAAAGTGATGTCTCTGCTTTTGAATATGCTATCTAGGTTGGTCATAACTTTCCTTCCAAGGAGTAAGCGTCTTTGAATTTCATGGCTACAGTCACCATTTGCAGTGATTTTGGAGCCCAGAAAAATAAAGTCTGACACTGTTTCCACTGTTTCCCCATCTATTTTCCATGAGGTGATGGGACTGGATGCCATGATCTTTGTTTTCTGAATGTTGAGCTTTAAGCCAACTTTTTCACTCTCCACTTTCACTTTCATCAAGAGGCTTTTTAGTTCCTCTTCACTTTCTGCCATAAGGGTGGTGTCATCTGCATATCTGAGGTTATTGATATTTCTCCTGGCAATCTTGATTCCAACTTGTGTTTCTTCCAGTCCAGCATTTCTCATGATGTACTCTGCATAGAAGTTAGCGTTTCTCATGATGTACTCTGCATAGAAGTTAAATAAACATGGTGACAATATACAGCCTTGACGTACTCCTTTTCCTATTTGGAACCAGTCTGTTGTTCCATGTCCAGTTCTAACTGTTGCTTCCTGACCTGCATACAGATTTCTCAAGAGGCAGATCAGGTGGTCTGGTATTCCCATCTCTTTCAGAATTTTCCACAGTTTATTGTGATCTACACAGTCAAAGGCTTTGGCATAATCAATAAAGCAGAAACAGATGCTTTTATGGAACTCTCTTGTTTTTTCCATGATCCAGCGGATGTTGGCAATTTGATCTCTGGTTCCTCTGTCTTTTCTAAAACCAGCTTGAACATCAGGAAGTTCACGGTTCACATATTGCTGAAGCCTGGCTTGGAGAATTTTGAGCATTACTTTACTAGGGTGTGAGATGAGTACAATTGTGCAGTAGTTTGAGCATTTTTTGGCATTGCCTTTCTTTGGGATTGGAATGAAAATTGACCTTTTCCAGTCCTGTGGCCACTGCTGAGTCTTCCAAATTTGCTGACATATTGAGTGCAGCACTTTAACAGCATCATCTTTCAGGATTTGGAATAGCTCAACTGGAATTCTATCACCTCCACTAGCTTTGTTTGTAGTGATGCTTTGAAAATAATTAAAACTTGTTTATTCCTTGCACTGTTAGACTTTTAAGAATTTTATTGAACTAAAACTAGAATGAATAGCATACAAGAACAAAAAACAGCTATGATAGAGTAAAATACATATAGCTTTAAGGAAACATTCAATAAAAAATCACAATGAAGTAACATTTGGTTATAATAGCTGACTTTAAATGGGCTAACTTCTAGGGTTAGAAGAGATGGATTCTAAAACTATATAACTGTCAGTGAGAAACAGAACAACAAACAAACAGTAAATAAAATTAGATTTGAAGCATTAAAATAGCCAATAAATAAAATAATAAATGAGGAAGGAGATACAGATATGTTTTTAGATTAAATTGAATTCAGCTTGAAAGCATTTAATAGAGGAAAAGATTATATTCATAGAGGCAAATATTTCACAAAAATCATAAATTTTCTTTATATACATACATGTCCAACTCTTTGCAACCCCATGGACTATAGCCCTCCAGGGTCTTTTGTCCACGGAATTTTCCAGGCAATAATACTGGTGTGAGCCATCATTTCCTCCTCCAGGGATCTTCCTAATGCAGAAATCAAAACTGTATCTCCTGAGTCTCCTGAATTGGCAGGCAGATTCTTTACCACTGCCCTGTGAAGTGACCTTTTCGACCCCACGGGCTGTAGCCCACCAGGTTCCTCTGTCCATGGGATTTTCCAGGCAAGGGTACTGGAGTGGGTTGCCATTTCCTACTCCATATAAATACATAGGTGTGTATAATTTGCAATATCTCTTAGATATTTAAAGAAAGTTTTAAGAAATAAATTCCACTAGGAAACTTTTGTATGTAATATTATATTTTATAGCCTATAATTATCCATGTATATATATTATAAAAAGCTTAAAGTTGATGAATCAAAATCAAACTGCTGTGAAAATTTGTGACATTAAAATCATCAATAATCTTCAAACTTCACAGGACAGTAAAGAATAATACAAAATAAAAGCTTTATTTCCTTTCAGTTCACTTCAGTTCAGTCGCTCATGCGTGTCTGACTCTTTGAGAATCCATGGACTGGAGCATGCCAGGCCTCCCTGTCCATCACCAACTCCCGGAGTTTACTCAAACTCATGTCCATTGAGTCTGTGATGCCATGCAACCATCTAATCCTCTGTTGTCCCCTTCTCCTCCTGCCTTCTATCTTTCCCAACATCACGGTTTTTTCAAATGAGTCGGTTCTTCCTAACAGGTGGCCAATGTATTGGAGTTTCAGCTTTAGCATCAGTCCTTCCAAGGAATATTCAGGACTGATTTCCTTTAGGATGAATGTATCTCCTTGCTGTCCAAGGGACACTCAAGCATCTTCTTCAACACCGCAGTTCAAAAGCATCAATTCGTTGCCACTCAGCCCTCTTCATAGTCCAATCTCACTACTGGAAAAACCATAGTTATGACTAGATGGACCTTTGTTGGCAAAGTAATATCTCTGCTTTTTAATATTCTGTCTAGGTTAGTCATAACTTTCCTTCCAAGGAGCAAGCGTCTTTTAATTTCATGGTTGCAGTCACCATCTGCAGTGATTTTGGAGCCCCCAGAAATAGTCTGTCACTGTTTCCGTTGTTTCCCTGTCTATTTGCCATGAAGTGATGGGACCAGATTCCATGATCTTAGTTTTCTGAATATTGAGTTTTAAGCCAACTTTTTCACTCTCCTCTCTCACTTTCTTCAAGCGGGTCTTCAGTTCTTATTTCCTTTACCATCCCTTAAGCCCAGTATAACCACTACATATAAGTATATGCAACTCACTATATTGATATTAACATTTTATCATTTATTTATGTATGTGTGAATTTATTTACTTTAACGCTTTTAAAAAATAGATTTCATACAAAAGGGTATTGCCTTAAACTGTTGTTCTTCCAGTCTATTAATTAATTTTTATAAGTGATTCTTTTAAATAGAATCAATTTAGATGATTAAATATCAACTGATATCAATGTTTAAAATCAACTAGATAATGATTTTTTAAATTTAATTAGATGCTCTAAATCTTCCATCCTTCCCAGAAGAATCATTCTCAGTCCTCTCTCTTTAGTTATATTTATTCTCATTAAGTAGCATAACTTCCTTCCACCAGTTCATGAAGGGGCTTATAAATCTCCTCTTGGATACAAGGTTCATACTCTGCAGTAACGATCGCTGTGTATCCTTGATTGCAAAGAAGACCTGGCTCTGTTTTGTATTCATTTGTTTTACACTAATTATGTTTTTTTTCTTCCAATCTCATCATTTCCAGAGGGAAGAAAAAGTTTAGTTTGGGAAATCTTATGGCGTGTGTCATTATGTCTGTCTAAAGATTATTCTGCAAACAAGCAAACAAACTAACAAGAAGACTTAGCACTCAACAGGGCATTGAAATTGTCCTTTACAGCACAGCAGCCAGTGATACAAATTGAGTTTCACCCCATGGAACTGAAAAGTAGCTACTCTAAAAAAGCTGAATTTCAGCTTAAAAGATAGGGGTTGTCATGGTAGTTACAATAGGGGACCCTCTTAGCACTTTGCTCTTCTATCAGGAGGCTTTAAGAGTCTTCATTCATCTGGATTCTGTTTCAAACACTTTAAGAAGTCACATAATTATATGCAGCTAAAGATACATCTGAGATTTATTGAGAGTACAAGAAGAGATGATAGTTCTCGAGGAAACATTAGGTTCTCCAAAGAAATCTTTGTAATTAGAGATGGATCCGATAATATGATGATTTTTTAATTTCACTGACAAGGTGTATTACTCTAGCTTCTGTGCTCTGTCACAGACTGGCTTAGTTTATTTCTCTAGTGCTGAATATGAAAATCTATCCTGTAAAAGAATATTTTCTCTATGGAAGAATAGCTCTTAAGTCAACATCTGGATAAATGTATGATAGGAAAAATACAAGATAAAAAAGGAAAAAATGTTAAAGGGGAAAATTACCCTAAGACAATAGTGGGAGCTATCGGGGGAGGGATTTTAATGAATACCTTGCACAGGTCAAATGTTGAAATAGATTTCTGGTCTCTTAGCCTTTTTTGACAGAAAATAAACAGGTAGAATATAGAGAACCAATTAATTTCTTTTTGCTTTTTCCCTAATAACACAGGCCTGCTTGGGAAATAGAACATGATGATTGGGAAAGCCAGTTAAAATTCTTGTTACCTTTAAATAAATTCTCAGTATATACATGTCAGATTCTGGATTAGTAATCTAAAAGCAAATTAGCCCAATAGTTTCCATTATAGGTAAATTCCAACAAAACAAAAACAGGACATGTCTGAAACAGAGGGACTCATATTTTCTGGGTCTGTGGTACCCTATTAATATTTTAGTAATTTTTTCAAAACATCTCTAAGCCAAAATAGATGCTTACTAATTCTCATCACTAAGTAGTTCAGTACAATCATTTAGTAGTAGTAGTTTGTGGAAAGATGTCATTGTTTCCCCCACAAATTAAAAATTTCCCATAGGTTTTCCTTGAATATTGTGCAGCACACCAGGGTGGTGGTATGGCAATCATTAAAGTAATTTTGTTTATGAGTATTTAAAATTTGCTTGAAATTAAATTGGGTTTGAAATTTTGTGATATTAACTTTATTATATAAAGTTATGACGTTAACTTTATAATTATATTAGTAAAGTAGTTCTTAAAAGTTAATTTTTCTTCTTCACTCTCAGCAGCAGGGCAAAAAGATGAAGGTAATTTTTACTTCACTTCTTTCAGGTATTACCATTCATTTAATGTACGTTACCTAGTAATTCAGATATGTCCAAATAATAATATTCCTATCCCGTAGAGCATGATTTACATAAACACTTTTCCTGAATGCATAGAGTTCAAATGGACTTTCTTCAATTTGAATTTTATCAAAGAAAGGCCTCATTGAAAGATCTGTAGAATTAAACAAAAGTTTTACTTTTAATGCAGAGGAACACTTAAATGTTTATGACACAGGCAATGTTCCCAACTGCATATAGCAGTTGGAATTGCTAAGCACTTACTCCTACAACAAACACTTTACCTTTAACACAATCTCAACACCAATATTTTATTCATTCTAAAAATTTAGAAGTAGCTGAGATAGATCTCTCTATGCCAATGTCAGTGCATAAACTGCAGCCTGTGGAGATCGATTATATAATATCTAAAGTTATCAATGCCAAAATAGTACTAATGTTTGTGTGTTTAGCTATAAATGCCTGCCTGTATTTAACACTATATTCAAATGTGAAAATGCTAGAGAGGATTTTGATAAATACACATATGTTCACATACTGCCAAGAATATTATTGACAGCTTTTGAGCTTTCATGCTTTAAAAAAAGAAATGAGTGAATGTTGGTAGAGATATTGAGATAAACTAGAGAACTAGACAAATATATGCATAAATAAATAGTGGTAAAACATATTATATTTTTCATAGCAAAATATATGAAGAAATGTACAGGTAATGATATATTGGAATGATTTGTCAAAGCCTAACTCTGCCTGTTACTAGCTGTGTGATTTTAAGCAACTTATTCAACTTACCTGCCTCAATATATCTTTCGGTGTAAAGTGAGGCTACAGTGTACTTAATTCTTAAGATTATTTTGCAGATTAAATAAGTAAATACACATAAATAATATAAATTAGTACCTGAAAACAAGTAAGTAATATAAAAACATTAGTAGTTAGCATGATTATTTTCATTGTTTGTTAAAATGATTATAAAATATAAATTATCATGTATCAAATACCAAAAATGTATAAGCCAATAAGTGTACTTAACCCTAATTCTAGAAAATAAACAATAGATTTATCCTTTTATATTTCGGGGAAGGCAATGGCACCCCACCCCAGTACTCTTGCCTGGAAAATCCCATGGATGGAGGAGCCTGGTAGGCTCCAGTCCATGGGGTCGCTAAGAGTTGGACACGACTGAGTGACTTCACTTTTACTTTTCACTTTCATGCATTGGAGAAGGAAATGGCAACCCACTCCAGTATTCTTGCCTGGAGAATCCCGGGGACGGAGGAGCCCGGTGGGCTGCTGTCTATGGGATCGCACAGAGTCGGACACAACTGAAGCTAAAGATGTTTTTTATTTTGTATCTTGATAGTTTGAGTAAGATTTGGATACCACTGAATGATGCTTGACCACAAGTGACATTTTTGCCCTAGTGATACATATGTTCAATAGCGTATCTTTGCATTTAAATCAAATTCTACTGTAAATCTAATTCATTTGAAATCTATTATAAATTAGTGTTAAATTTCATTCCCCAAAACATTTACCTATTTTTTGAAATAATAAGTATAAAAAATGATGGAAGATTAACCTAATATGCATAATTGTTTTTACTGATTTTGCTAATTAGCACATTTTCATAAACCAAATAATCAAAAAATAAAATAAAAAATAAAAATTTTCAATATTAGTAATGTTGACTGATATTTTTGAACATCTACTTTGTGCTAGAAACTCTTTTAAGTTATGTTTATCAACTTAAAAAACCACATAAGTACAGTCACTAGGCCAATTACAGATAAGGAAGCAAATATTTAGATTTAGTGGTATGTCAGATTTGTAACAAGACTGTCCAATTTATATTATAAATATAAATAATATTTATATTTTTATAATATTATTATTATATTATAATACTACATATTATAATATTACAATGCTACCTTAATTATAATGCTACAATATAAAGATAAACAGCAAGAAGTCACTCTCTTTCCTGGAGCATGTATGATATATTGAATCTGAATTTGTCTTAGTAGTGGCTAAAGATTTTGCAATGTTTGCTTTCTTTTACATTTTTAAAAATGAATGTAGAAAATTTATAGTTTTCCTTTTCTGTGTTCTAACAAGCAGATAATTGAATATATGGATTTTAAAATATTCTTCAATTTGTTCTGTTTTTGATAGGTATTGCAATAAATTTGGAGGTGTACAGAAAGTTTTAAAAATAGCTTATTTAGAAACAACTGGATTACAATAAATTGTACATGTTTAAGATCACAAATTTGATGTTTTGGCAAACATATATACCCATGAAATGCTCACAATGATCAAGATAGTGAACATATCTGTCACTTTCACCCCAACTCTTCGGTTTTTAGGCAATTATCAATATGCTTTCTGTAACTAACAGATGCCATTTTCTAGACTTTAATGGCTGAGATTTTGGTCCACCTTAGTGTACGTTCCATGTGAGTTTGAGAAGAATGTGTATTCTGGTTCTGTTGGATGACATTTGTAGACATTGACTATATCCAGTTGATTGATGATGTTTTGAGTTCAGGTATGTCCTTACTATTTTCTGCCTGCTGCATCTATTCATTTCTGATAGGGAATTGTTGAAGTGTCCAACATTGATAGTGAATTTGCCTATTTCTCCTTGCAGTTGTTTAATTCTGCCTCATGAAGTTTGATGCTCTGTAGTTAAGCACATACATATTAAGGATTGCTCTCTCTTCTTGGACAACTGAATCCTTTATCAAAATGCAATTTCCTTCTTTTATCCTTGATAACTTTCCTTCCTTTGAAGTCTGTGCTGCCTAAAATTAACATGGATGCTCTTACTTTCTTTTGATAGGTCTTCAGATGGTATATTTTTCTCCTTCCATTTACTGTTAATCTATACGGGTCTTTATATATAAGAAAAAAAATGTTTCTTGTAGATGTCATGCAACTGGGTCACATTTTTTTTTTAAATCCATTCTGGCAATCTTTATCTTTTATTTTTTTTAAGTGACAAAATCTGTATTTATCACAAACATAATATATTTACAAAGTTCACTTTTTAAGGTTCTTTTTTTTAAATTTTATTTTGCTTAACTTCACAATATTGTATTGCTTTTGCCATACAATTGGAACATTTAGACCACTGATGTTCAGAGTTTACTTATGTAGTTGGTCTAATATCTACCACATACGCTACTGTTTTCTATATACTGCCCTGTTCTTTGTTCTGAGTCTTGTCTTCCTCTCTCTCTGCCATTCATGCTTTCAGCTGAGCATTTTATGAATTCAATTTTCTGTCATTTCTTAGCATATTATACTTCTTTTTTAGACTTACTTTAGGGTTTCACTAGAGTTTGCAGTATCCAGTTGGTCCTTGAACAACACAGATTTGGACTGCATGGGTTCACTTGTATGTGGATTATTTTTTTTTCAGTCAGTACTCACTGCATTACTACATAATCCATGGTTGCTTGAATTTGCAAGTGAGAAACCCTGTATATAGTGGGCCAATCATAGAGATTTTATATGGGGATTTTGAGTACATAGAGGGTTGGTGCCCCAACTCCAAGTCGTTAAAAGATCAGCTATATATTTGAAACTAATCCAAGTCCATTTTCAGGTAACACTATACCACTTCTCACCCACTCCAGTGTTCTTGCCTAGAGAATCCCAGGGATGGCGGAGGCTGTTGGGCTGCCATCTATGGGGTCGCACAGAGTCAGGCTTAGCAGCAGCAGCTGCATACCACTTCTCAGTTTGTATATCTTTTAATAACACAATAATCCTAATTCCTCCCTCCTAATCAATAAAATCATACACATACATTGTTAGCATTATTATTTTGCACAAACTTCCATCTGTTAGATCAATTAAAAATAAGAAAAATAAAAGTTCTCACTTTATTTTTGCTTATCCCATCTTTGGTATTCTTCATTTCTTTATGTACACTTAAATTCTGACTTGAATCATTTTCCTTATGTCTTACAAACTTTTTAACACTTCTTGTAAAAAAGTTTAACTGGCAAAAAATTCCCTCAATTTTTGTATGTTTGATGGTGTTTATTTCTCCTTAACATCTAAAAAGATAGTTTTGAAGAGTATAGAATTCTAGGAGGCTTTTTTTTTCTGTCTCAATACTCTGACTATTTCACTCCACTCTCTTCTTGCTTATGTGATTTGTGAGAAAAAGTAAGGCTTAACTGTTATCCTAGTTCCTCTATAGATATTATTCTTTCTATTATAGGTGGTTAGTACCATAACTTTTTTCAGTACTCCTTTTGCTACATCCCACAGATTTTGACATTTTGCTTTACATTTTCATTAAATTCTGACTTTCTAATTTCCCTTTTACCTTCTTTTTCCCATTTGTATCTATTTAGTTCCCATGTATTTGAAAGGTTTTCAGATGTTCTCTTATTTATTTTCAATTTATTTCCATGTGGACAAAGAAGATACTTTGCATGATGAGTATATATATAAACTTATGTCATCACCTACAGTCCGGTGTCCTCTTGGTAATAGCTTTATGTGCACTTGTAGAGAACCTGTAATCTACCATTGTTAGTTTAAGTGTCCTACAAGTGTTGATAAGATCAAATTCAATAGATACTTTGATGATCTTCTATTGGCTCCATCAATTCTTTAGAAAGTTATCTTAAAATCTCCAGCTATAATTGTTAATTTGTCTTTTATCTCTTGCAATTTTAGCAGATTTTGCTTCCTGTATTCTGATGCTCTGTTATTAGCTGCATAAACATTTAGCACAGCCATGCCCTCTTGATCAATTCACCAGTTTATATTCCTTGTCTTAAAATCCATGTGTCTGTATAGGGCATAATGCTTTTATTAATATTCTTAAAGTAAAATAGCTGCATTGTTTGGCGAGACTCTTATTTTTGTGTTTTAAAAAAAGCATAGCATTATATTACTATCTTAATCATTTTTACATTACAATTCAGTAATGTTAAATATATTCACATGGTTGTCAACAGACAGATCTATTGAACTTCAATATGATTCTTTAATAAATAATTATACTCTTTTTTTATAGTGAAAATTTCCCAGCAGATAACATATATAGTTCCCATATAATATTTCATATAAGAACACATAAATATCTTTCAAAATCAAGTTGTAGAACTTAGCTCATGTGTCTGTAATTTTTATCTTTGGCTAGATATGGGGTTTCATTCTATCTATTTCAGGCAGATAGAGAAATGTAGTCAGTGCAGACACTAAACCTACATGTGCTGAAGTGGTGGAAGCCAAAGCCAAGGACAGAGAAGAGTAGGTCTGCTTTAGCAACATTATATGTACAAAGGATTGGCTAAGAACTCTTTAGAAATGTAGCAAATAGAAACCAGTAGTCAAGTTAACTCAGTTATTTCTATCTATGAAGGAGACATTCTTAAGGGGTACCATCTGTCTCCTAGTTGGTGCTGCGAAGGCAAAAGTCATTTAGAGTCAGGTGACCTGCTAATGAATAATTTTACCACTATCTCTGTGATCCTCAATAATTTACTAAATCATAATTTCCTTCAGTTTCTGGCTTCCCTGGTGAAGCGTTTGCCTGCAATGCGGGAGACCTGGGTTCGATTCCTGGGTTGGGAAGATCTCATAGAGAAGGAAATGGCAATCCACTCCAGCACTCTTGCCTGGAAAATCCCATGGACGGAGGAGCCTGATAGGCTCCAGTCCATGGGGTCACAAAGAGTCGGACACGACTGAACGACTTCACTTTCTAGTTTTCAAGAGATTTGTAGTTATGAAGTATAAGCACACTATACTGTTATACACCTTGTTTGCTCTTGCTTTCTGTCTTCTTACCTGAGTCTGGGCATTACATATAACTATACACTTAGATTCAATCAAATCTTACTGAGAATATGTGCTTACTCTGAATAAAGTGTGGTGAAGTCAAGAGGAAGAAGAAAACCCCAAAGCTCATGGGAGATGACGCATCCCTGCTTAGCATTTGTGTCATCCTCTATGACACCGTCCATCTTTGTGTTGGGCTAAAAATTCACAACGCTGGAATACTGACATTTTTATATTATTTAAAATGCCTAGAGACATTCAGAAAGTTTCAATTCTGAAAATTTATTCCTGTACAGGTCCTTTCATAAAACACTAAATCTTTTGCCAAGTTCATGACATTTCAACCAAGAAAAAATTCTCTGCATAAGACTTTTCTTTTGAAATTGATTTTGAAATTCATAACAAGTGAACTTAGTTCAGTTTTGAAATAATATTTTATAGTTATAAATGACACAACTCTTTCCCCCTAGGACTTCAAAATCTGTTTTTAAGAGTAGCCTATGAATCTTTGAAAAATTTTTGTCTGATAAGAAGCAAATATTATTATCTTTATTTTCTCCCTGTGTAGAAGCAAAGGTTAAAGAGGATTGTCTGAGGGCATTTCATAGATGATAGAAATTGGGAATAAAATTCCTGACTCCTGGTGTATTGTTGTAATGCACTATGCTTGCTAACTTTTCAAATGACCCATAAGCTTAATACTACTGAAAAATATTTCAAGACTTGATGAAGCTTTAGATTCATTATGTTAATGAATTGTCCTTTATGCCAATTTCCCTTCTGCTTATAAAGCTTTTAGGAATCATTTTTTAAATATTTCAGAAATATAAATAAACAGTATATCTTCTTTCATAGAATTTGCACTAAGGACACAAAATTTGATTCCTTTTTCTTAGCTTAATGACTTTCTATTTTTGTTGCAGTTTTCACCTTCATATATATTTTTTTACACTCATTTGAAACAGATAAAGTTAACTATACTTTTTATGTTTTAGCAATGAATTATAATCATGTTTATAATGTGCTAAATTTTATACATGTATATTGAACATTTTCTCATCAGTCTACAGAACTTTGTTATTTATTACTGCTTTATTTTGAATTAACCTTTGAAAATTAATTTTATTTTAAAAATTCCTTTAAAATTTATTTAATTGCAGGATAATTACTTTATAGTATTGTGATAATATTTGTCATATATCAACATGAATCAGCCATAGGTATACATGTGTCCCCTCCAATCCTGAACTCTCCTCCCGCCTCCAGCACCACCCTAGCCCTCTAGGTTGTCCAGAGCACTGAATTTGGGTGCCCTGCTTCATGCACCGAACTCACACTAGTCATCTGTTTTACATATGATAATGTATATATCTCAATGCTATTCTCTCAAATCATCCCACCCTCACCTTCTCCCACTGACTCCAAAGTTTTAAAGAAATGATTGGATACCTATAGATAAAATTGTTTTATATTCATTTTCAGTTATATATACGCAATATATTTGTATATATTTGTTTCATTGCCTACTACCATATCAATTGTCTCTTTCAAATAACTTGTTACGCTACTTGTGTATTTTGTTCAATGAACAAATAATTTAGCTTGAAATAAATTTTAGCCAAATATCATAGATTTGCAGTAGACAGTAATATATTATAGCTCAATGACCACTTAAGATATTTTATTTAATGGTTATAAAAATTAAATGTATTAAAACATTTAGTCATTTTCATTTTAAGCACATCATATTTCTATCATTTACTTCTGTGTTACTTCTGTGCACCAAGTAAGAAGATACTACAGATCTTCTCATTTCAGAGTTCAAAGGGCATCAAAATGCAGTTGGTTGCAGCTTTGAATTAATTATTGCTATTTTTGTAATGCATAAAAAACCTATGTCAAATTATGTAACCTTGATCTTACAATCAGTGCCATATCATCTTGCAAGTACCAGATGTTGTCAATTTGCAGTTTGCACATTTAAATAATATACCATCATTAGAATTATAAAGAAAATGTGATTTCTTAGCTTACCATTATTGAATGATAAAAAGGGACCAACAAGTTATCCCAAATGTTATTAGAACATTTTAAATTGTTTATTAACATGGCTAAAATATTTGAGGGTGGACATTTACATTCTTACCAATTTTCCTATAAGACAGCTCCCCAAATAGGAAATGACATAAAAAGAAACATGTTGTAAGAAAAATAAAATACTTTACAAGTGGTCAAAGTAAAAGCAAAGGGACAACACTGCCTACTTGGTAACATCCTGTCAACATTTTGATGTCTAGCCAAATGCTTTCCTTTCTATAATGGATCTTTTTGTGTTCACTAAGGCCAAAATGAAGAGCAAACTGCTAAGCAAGCTACATTTGCAATCAAGAAGTAGAAGTAAGGTAACTTGAAGAAAGAATGGGTCAACCAGTCCATTCTGAAGAAGATCAGCTCTGCGATTTCTTTGGAAGGAATGATGCTAAAGCTGAAACTCCAGTATTTTGGCCACCTCATGCAAAGAGTTAACTCATTGGAGAAGACTCTGATGCTGGGAGGGATTGGGGGCAAGAGGAGAAGGGGATGACAGAGGATGAGATGGCTGGATGGCATCACTGACTCGATGGATGTGAGTCTGAGTGACCTCTGGGAGTTGCTGATGGATAGGGAGGCCTGGTGTGCTGCAGTTCATGGGGTCGCAAAGAGTCGGACATGACTGAGCGACTGATCTGATCTGATCTGATTGAACTAACAAAATGTCATTCTAAGCCAGGTTGTGTCTCTTTCAAATTCCAACGTGGATTTGAACTATTAATATTGGTAACCTTTATTTTCATGTTAATTTCAGCCTGAGCAATTTTTGAAAATAAAATATAGGAAGTCTACCAGTGTTTCCATGCCTGTTTTTCCCAACCATGCACACATAATTATGGTTCTCCCTAACCCCAATACACAGACAGAGTCATGTGTATATACCTCTAGCTTTACCTATATACTTGTCTGTATCTGTATCATCTATATCTGTATGTATATCTAAATTTCTATGCCAACATGCAGATTTATTTATTGACTATTCAAATCTCAAGAGTAGTGGAGCTTACTTGACACATTTTGTTGGGATCCTGTCTGTTCCCATATCAAAGCAACTCAAGGCTCAATGGTGTGCAGTCAAGTGGTTTACAGCAGAAAGTTGGTATTTTTTAATTCACAGGAATTATATCGTACAAACTTCCGTCATTGAACTGGATTTATGAGAAGGACTGGGGCCATATGATTGTATGGCTGTATCTTGGACTGTATCATCCGACCCGAAGGAGACCTCCTTTGAGAACAGCTTCTCTCTTAGTTGGCTGCCCGGCAGAACTATGCCAATATGCCCACCATTCATCTGAACATTGCCCAAGCATCTTAGAGTGGCCTGAATGGCATTTATTGTCCATCCCTTGAAAGCATAATGAGTGAAAAATCCTGAGTAGCTTCACGTCAGTGCTAAGAAAGAGTCAAGTTTCCATTGATAGAAGGATTTCAGTGACTTTCTTAGCATCATTTTTGATTTTTTGTAAAGACACTCTTCACAGTGTGTCGACTAAAAAATATGGTTACAATCTGAATGTATAGAGTGTTTTATTGAATGGGAATGTTAGGGCTTCAAGCCTGGGAGGTAGCATCTCAGGTAGCCCTGAGAAATGCTCCAAGGAAGTGAGGGAAGAAGTCAGGATATATAGAAGTTTGTAACAAAGGAGGGCAGGCAGTTTGAACATCAAAGATTACTGTTAATTAAGGAAAACTAAATATCTCAAGGAATTTTGCACCCTTCTAGAGATCAAATTGCAAACAGTCATTGGGTCACAGAGAAAGCAAGGGAATTCCAGAAAAATATCTACTTCTGCTTCATTGACTATACTAAAGTCGTTGACTGTGTGGATCACAACAAACTGAGGGAAATTCTTAAAGAGGTAGGGATAACAGACCACCTTACCTGTCTCCTGATAAACCTGTATGTGGGTCAAGAAATGACAGTTAGAACTGGACATGGAACAACACATTGGTTCAAAATTGTGAAAGGAGTACAAGGCTGTATATTGTCACCCTGCTTATCTAACTTCTATGCAGAGTATTCATGTGAAATGCTCAGCTAGATGATCACAAACTGGAATCAAGATTGCCAGGAGAAATATCAACAACCTCAGATATGCAGATGCTGCTGCTACTAAGTCACTTCAGTCGTGTCCGACTCTGTGTGACCCCACAGACGGCAGCCCACCAGGCTCCTCGGTCCCTGGGATTCTCCAGGCAAGAACACTGAAGTGGGTTGCCATTTCCTTCTCCAATGCATGAAAATGAAAAGTGAAAGTGAATTTGCTCAGTCGTGTTCGACCCTCAGTGACCCCATGGACTGCAGCCTTCCAGGCTCCTCCATCCATGGGATTTTCCAGGCAAGAGTACTGGAGTGGGGTGTCATTGCCTCCTCCAAGATATGCAGATAATACCACTCTAATACAGAAACTGAAGAGGAACTAAAGAGCTTCTTGATGAAGCTTAAAGAGGAGAATGAAAAAAGCTGGCTTAAAACTCAACATTCAGAAACTAAGTCAAGACATCTGTTCCCATCACTTTATGGCAAATAGAAGGGGAAAAAGTGGGAGCAGTGACAGATTTTACTTTCTTGGGCTCCAAAATCACTGCAGATGGTAAATGCAGCCATGAAATTAAAAGACACTTGCTCCTTGGAAGGAAAGCTATGATAAATCTAGACAGTGTGTTAAAAATCAAAGACATTGCAAACAAAGGTCCCTACAGTCAAAGCTATGGTCTTTCCAGTAGTCACGTATGGATGTGAGAATTGGACCATAAAGAAGGTTGAGTGCCAAAGAAATGATGTCTTTGAACTGTGGTGCTGGAGAAGACAGTTGAGAGTCCCCTGGACTGCAAGGAGCTCAAACTAGTCAATCATAAAGGAAATCAACCCTGAATATTCATTAGAAGAACTGATGCTGAAACTGAAGCTCCAATCCTTTGGCCACCTGATGTGATGAAGAGCTGACTCACTGGAAAAGACTGTGATGCTGGGAAAGATTGAAAGCAAAACAAGAAGACCGCAACAGAAGAGGAGATGGTTAGATGGTATCGTCAACTCAAAGGGCGTGAATCTGAGCAAACTCCTGGAGATGGTTAAGGGTAGGGAAGCCTAGTGTGCTGCAGTCCATGGGGTTGTAAAGAATCAGACAGGACTTAAATTGAACAATAATAGCAACGTATGGGGAAATGCATTGTCTGGGATTATTTGTCATTCCTTTAATATTCATCTCAGCTACCTGGGGCCAGCATCCTTGGGTGTTTTTTTCTTTTTTTTTTTGACTTCTCACATCCCCCTCTCTCCCAGCTTTTCAGCTGTCACTATGAGGAGGGAGTAGCATCTGCTGGATCACAGAATTTGCTTTCCCTTTTAGGAGTCCTCATTCATATTTGGAGGCCTGAAATTGCTGATGGCTGTTACATTCTTGCTTATTGATATGGGGGGAGATATTCCATTTCACAAGGATGGAAAGGTCTGACTGTTCCATTTCCCCAAGAATTTAGGACCATGACATTCAAGTGAGTGATAGACCTATTCAGTTTTAGCAAATAGCAATTTCACAAAATGTACTCCTGCCTTTCTTTTCAGTAGACCCAGGATTCAAGCCTTACTCTTTTTTATATTCATTTTAAAATGGTCCTAGGTGTGAGATTCTAAAATGCCATCCCTATTTTAGAGACTAGATTGGCTAATTTGTTGAAGGAAGTACCTAATGTGCTACTAAGTTGTCTTCAGATTTTCTTACTAAATATTTGGAACACTAAATGATTGCTTTGGAGAGATTCAGAAATGTCAGGGTTATTACCATCTAGAGAAGAAAAGAAAAGTTGACTGGCTGTTATACTGAAGAATTGGATTGTTGCAAAGCTGGCATAACTTTACCTGTAACAACTGGAAAAAAGTCTATTTGAGAAAAACAGTTGTGCAGTTTATGAAATAACAGATATCTTTTCAAACTTTATGAAATTTGGAATTCAAATTAAGAATTATTTTTTAATGTATCAGAATTTCAATCCTTCTGTAGCACTTTAAAAATTGTCTAGCTTTACTATGTTATTTCTCTTTGCTTTTGGCTATTTATATAGAAACATGTTTTGTTTATTTGTAAAAAAAAATCTATTGCTCTGAATTAGATGGAAATCTGTTCATTCAGAAGGTATAGAATAGTATGAACACAGCTATTGAAAAATACATTTAAGAGTATTGCTGTATATAAAGAAGCATTTTTCCTGAAGTAAGAAAAATGAGACTAAATCCAGAGTAAAAACAATCAAGATCTGTTGAGTGTTTTCTGTTAATATGCTCACAAAAAGCACCCTTTATATGAACTCAGAAAAATATACACAAATCTGTGACAAGTCTCAAATTATGCTTAGTAATTAAATTTGATCTGACCTCATAAAAATATTATCAAAGGTTTAGATCAAAACTAAAAAAATGGGAAGGATAAAGTAAAAATGAAAAACTACAGAGCTGGCCAAAATGTGAAGCTAAAATTCACAGTAATTTTCTTTGTTTATTTGTCTATTACTGTTCTATCTCTATTCAAGCTGCCCTCCCTCTCATTTTTAGGATGAAGATTCATTTCTAATGAATCTACATTCATATTCAAATCCAACTGTTAAGGCTCAGTGCTTCTGAGACTTCATTTTTTTTTTTGCTATGAATGACTAATTCACATATCAGTACTAACACAGCTTTACAATGCAGTCATTTTATTGCTTGTTTGAATGAGAGAAAGAAAGAGAGACGTTTCAGAACATATATGCCTTGGTGTCCTTCCCCTGTAGACTTCTACTAAAATACGTTCATATCCTGTTGACTTGGTATTTAAAATTCTATTTCTTTCCTTTTTAACTATCAAAGTTTATCAAGTATATAATATGTGTGAGTAGTTTTTCCACAACACAGATTAGCACATTTTGCAGGAAATAAATTTCTTCTTCCATTAGCAGAGCTAGAACTGACAATGCTATTTTTGGAGAGAAGGCAGAAAAATTATGCTTGAGCAAACACTTATTTTTCAAATATTAATGCTGGCGTCTTGTGTGACTGACCCATGCCATGATTTTTTATAATCATGTAAAAATAAAAAGTGATCAATTATATTGGTCAAGAAGATATGAATTTTTCACTCAAAGAACATTGCATACTTGACTTGAGGTTTAAGTAACATCTCTTCATGCAGCAAAATACACACAGACAGAGACTCGTGACAAAAAATGGTGAGTAATGGTTACCTTTGCCTTGAGCTCATCAATAAATCATGATTTATAGACTTCATTAAACTCTTTTAGCACTTTAGAAAAGTACATGTACTTCCATCATGTGCATCATGGTGATAAAAGAAACTTTCATAGGTAAAACAAGCAAGCAAGCAAACGAAGAAATCTAAAGTATTTTTACAACTCAAGTGCAATTCCATCCCTTCACTGTTTTATTTTGCTTCAGTGACTCTATGACCAGCTGACATACTATATAGTTTATTTTTGTTTGTTTGTTTATTGTCTCTCTTTTCAAAGTAGAATGTGATCTCCAAGAAGGCAGGCGATTCTGTCTTGTTCACTACTATATTTCTAGTGCCAGTAACAGTTTGTAGCACAGAATAGAGGTTTAATACAAACTTATTGAGTGTATGATTAAGCAACTGCTTCTTATACAATATACTTGGATGCTGTAGATAATGCCATGAGCTTCTATTAACTAATAATATACGGTATTTAATGCCATCAGAATTTAATTCTGTAAAACCATCAGCTGTTGTTTGCGATATAAAGATATGCAAATATGTAAACAGTCCCTTTAACAAGCAACTATAACAGTTTATCAAGATATAACAGAATTATGTGACACGAAATTACTTTGGTAAAGTGTAGGTTGTAAAGGCAAAATGGAATGGTTCAGAAGGAATGCACAGATTTGTAAGACCTAGAAAACCAATTCTAGTTCCTACTAACTTGTTTATTTTTTCTGTTTTTGAGATTTTATTTTTATTATTTTTTTTTGTCTTCAAATGAATATTGCCTGTTTGTTTATAGAATTTCACATTATCAATGGGGGATATTCAGCATAGAAGCAAATCCCATGAGTTTCCTCTATTGACTCATTCTTGCAAGAAATGATGCTGTAAGAACATGTCTAGGTCAGTCAACACCCTTTCATGCTCATTCTTGTTCTGTGAACCATAGCTTCGTGTCCCAACCTCCTGCTACTTTCTCACCAAGTAACAGTGCATTTGTATATACTTCCTATATTGTTTCTTGGAAGCAGTCTGCTTGTACACATTGCTAAAAAATCTCCATTTCCTTTTGGAGAATTTGCTTCTCAGTTAGAATGCTTTCATTATACTTAGCTGCTGTGGATGAAGCAATACAATTAAGAGGCGATCACAGCATTATTGGGATGTAATTAAAAAAAGGACACATAGGATTCCAGTTTGGGGGTCTGATGGTGAGTCATTGTAGTGTGTTGGGAACACTAAAAATGGATAACCTAATAGAATTGGAGTTGCACTAGGCGCCAGATCTCAGTAAGCTGATACACAATTCCATCTTGTCAGCATTGTTCTTTGTTTTTCTTTCCATCTTTCATGTCTTCCAAGGCTTAGGTGTATGGGTTCTATTATGCATTTTCTTTGTTCTTAGAAATGTTTAAGATGTACATAATGTGGAAATGTTCTGAGTTTCAAGTTTTAGTTTAAATACTGCTGCTGCTGCTAAGTCACTTCAGTTGTGTCCAACTCTGTGCCACCCCACAGACGGCAGGCCACCAGGCTTCCTCATCCCTGGGATTCTTCAGGCAAGAACACTGGAGTGGGTTGCCATTTCCTTCTCCAATGCAGGAAAATGAAAAGTGAAAGTGAAGTCGCTCAGTCGTGTCCGACTCCTAGCGACCCCATGGACTGCAGCCTACCAGGCTCCTCCATCCATGGGATTTTCTAGGCAAGAGTACTGGAATGGGGTGCCATTGCCTTCTCCTGTTTAAATACTACCCCTCTTCCCCTCCCCCCTTTAGTAAGTCAACTCATTGAAAAAATTTCCAGCAACTACAGCAGGCCAGGACCTAATTAGGTGCTGAATTCTATCCAGATGGTAGGAGGTAGAGAAAATAAAATATAATATATGTGTTCATATGAACATGAAACAAAGTGATGCTAGCTGGAATTACTGAGGTACTACTCTAAATTTAGGGACCCCGTAGAAAAAACCCTTTCTTCTTTCTGGATGTGACTTAGTTTCTGTAACATTTTAATTATGTCTTTAAAACTTTATTTCTCATTTTATACATTGTCCTGAATGAAGGTTTTTCACTGTACCATTTTGAAAACAAACATGTTAAATAAATTTGAAAAATTTCAGGAAACTTCAGATCAATAAGGTGAAAGAAGAGTTGTTTAGTCACCAAGTTGTGTCCAACTCTTTTTTTTTATTTAAAGTTTTCTAATAGTTACATTTTATTTTTTTTAATTTAATTTAATTTTATTTAACTTTACAATATTGAATTGGTTTTGCCATATATAAAAATATACAAGCAACTCCTACAGCTCAATTCCAGAAAAATAAATGACCCAATCAAAAAATGGGCCAAAGAACTAAATAGACATTTCTCCAAAGAAGACATACAGATGGCTAACAAACACACAAAAAGATGCTCAACACCACTCATTATCAGAGAAATGCAAATCAAAACCACTCTGAGGTACCATTTCACGCCAGTCAGAATGGCTGCAATCCAAAAGTCTACAAGCAATAAATGCTGGAGAGGGTGTGGAGAAAAGGGAACCCTCTTACACTGTTGGTGGGAATGCAAACTAGTACAGCCCCTATGGAGAACAGTATGGAGATTCCTTAAAAAACTGTGTCCAGCTCTTTATGACTCCATGGCCTACAGCCCACCAGTCTCCTCTTTCCATGGAATTTTCCAGGCAAGAATACTGGAGTAGGTTGCCATTTCCTCCTCCAGAGGAGCTTACTGACCCAGGGATCGAACTGTATCTCCTGTGTCTCCTGCATTAGGGAGGAGAGTTCTTTACCACTGAGCCACCAGGGAAGCCCCAAGAAAACAATAGGAGTAGATAAAAAAAGATGGAGGAAATGGCAGTAATGAGATTGACTGGATAATATCTGAAGTCTGCCATATTGCTACAGATAGCTCACTTTGAACTCAACACTGAATTTTAGATGGGAATAAAATGAAATGATCCCTATAGAAATTACTATCATGGCAACTGGCATATAGTGATGCATAAAAACCTTGATATTTATTGGGTTTTCAGTGTTCAGACATCACACCTTGAGCATGACATGTATACACATTGTAATGTGAATTTCAATTGATAAATTATACAAAAGAATATTACAAAGTGTTTAGGCATAACCATTTCCATATTGTTTACTTTCATCTAGAATACATTGTTATAAGAACCACCATTCCTATTTAAAATATTTTTTTTTGAGATATGGATATCATTCTGTATAAATTTATATTTGAACTACATATTAAGCCTGTCTGTTTTTGTTTATAAATATATGTTACTCTAGGTGTAAATTTACTTATAAATTAAAGCAAAAGCAAAACTTCTCTGAAAGAAAAATCCCCAGCTATAATTCAATGTTTATATTCCTGTATAGTATTTGAGCCTGGATAAATTAAAACAGACAATTCTTTCTTAATAGTTTCTTATAAAATCTTTCAAAAGGATTCATACCAATGGCTTTAAATTCATTTGTATTTGACCAGATGAAACACACTTGGAGTATATGTCTGCTCTATTCTTTTTAAATTATGAGATTCAGCTTTGTAGTATGGCATGTGTATTTTGGGATATAAATTATATTTGTGATATATATGTGGTGATTTTTGGTTATCCTTTAAACACAGCACCTAGAAAGAATGGATAATTTCAAATAGGTATCTTTAATATTTTATAATTCTCTATTTATAATAGAACATATTTTCACTAAAGGATCTAACTATATTTCAAACTAAAAGGCAAACAATCTCAGACCTCTCTTGTGCTCTTGAAAAATTATATGTGTGACTGTTTTGATATAGAAATTTAATAGAAGCTGGGAAAAGAAAGGAAAACTAGTAGAGAGATGAGAATAAGGATCCTTGAGAGATTCCAGCTTGATTTTATACTGGCATTCCTTCTGCATGGATAAATAATAACTAAAATTCCACATTCCAGGATATGGCTCTAGATAACAACATCTTTTCAAGTGGAAAGACTAAGATTGGCTGCACTGAATACATTACAGCGTCAATAAGACACTATTGATTCTGGAGGGCCTAGAGGAGCTATCCCACGTTGAAGGTCAGGAAGGGCGGCGGTGAGGAGATATCCCTCGTCCAAGGTAAGGAGCAATGGCTGCGCTTTGCTGGAGCAGCTGTGAAGAGATACCCCATGCCCAAGGTAAGAGAAACCCAAGTAAGACCGTAGGTGTTGCAAGAGGGGATCAGAGAGCAAACACACTGAAACCATACTCACAGAAAACTAGTCAATCTAATCACACTAGGACCACAGCCTAGTCTAACTCAATGAAACTAAGCCATGCCCGTGGGGTAACCCAAGATGGGCTGGTCATGGTGGAGAGATCTGACAGGATGTGGTCCGCTGGAGAAGGGAATGGCAAACCACTTAAGTATTCTTACCTTGAGAACCCCATGAACAGTATGGAAAGGCAAAATGATAGGATACTGAAAGAGAAACTCCCCAGGTCAGTAGGGGCCCAATATGCTACTGGAGACCAGTGAAGAAATAACTCCAGAAAGAATGAAGGGATGGAGCCAAAGCAAAAAGAATACCCAGCTGTGGATGTGACTGGTGATAGAAGCAAGGTCCGATGCTGTAAAGAGCAATATTGCATAGGAACCTGGAATGTCAGGTCCATGAACCAAGGCAAATTGGAACTGGTCAAACAAGAGATGGCCAGAGTGAATGTCGATATTCTAGGAATCAGTGAACTGAAATGGACTGGAATGGGTGAATTTAACTCAGATGACCATTATATCTACTACTGCGGGCAGGAATCCCTCAGAAGAAATGGAGTAGCCATCATGGTCAACAAAAGAGTCCGAAATGCAGTACTTGGGTGCAATCTCAAAAACGACAGAATGATCTCTGTTCATTTCCAAGGCAAACCATTCAATATCACAGTAATCCAAGTCTATGCCCCAACCAGTAACACTGAAGAAGCTGAAGTTGAACGGTTCTATGAAGACCACTTTTGTTAAGTCATATCAATTTGCTTATGTTAGATGTGTTCCAGCTCAGTTAACCATGCTTTAATTTCTACCTCTAAAATGCTTTAATTTCAGGTATAGTTGAAAGAAAAATATTTGGTTGCCAGAAATGAACTGAGTTTGGTTCCTGTCTTTTGAAATTTTGACTTGTGTGATTTGGTCTAAATCATGAATTTCTTTTCACCTAAATTAACTTATCAATAAATTTATAGATGATAAGATTGACACATAGATGAGAAACCGTAGGGTTGTTTGGCACTTACCCATCTTTAACTGTCTAGGAATAGAAGTTACTTTCTTTTTCTTAGTTACTCCCAAGAATATTTTCTACCCTTGGACCCCAACACTGGGGTAATAGTGCACTTACAATTGAATGTTTTCCTTCTCATGACTGATCATATTCTCATATTCCCAATTTTGAAATGTAACCCCACCATCCAGCCAACCTAACTAAGGATTAAAAGTATGCCTTCATGCCATTTGACTCTACACCCAACTATCCATTTTTCATGAGGTCACTACATTCTATAAAGTCTACATTTTGAACATCTTTTTAATCTCTCTCACCATCTAGACTACCCTCAGAAAAGTTTAGAATCTCAATATGTATTTTGTCTTTTTTCAACATATTTGGCCTTCATACATGATATCTGGCCATCACATTTTGAACTGCTCCATCAGCAAAGTTATTTTTTATAGTGTTGGCTATCAAGTTAAAATGATCAGTTTCCCTCATCCTATTTTTAAAAATCAAAGCTACTTTTTTATCAAGATATGAAAAGTCCTCTTTTTGAGTTAAACATGACTTTTCAAAACCATATTATCTCATACTTTTTATTCATTTTAAATAGTTAAAAGGAATTTCCCAATGTTGGGATAATCTCTCCTATTTCTCTACCTTTAGGGATGTGATGCTCTTTTTTTATCTGAGACACAACTCCTTGACGTCCTATAACCCTGCCAACTACTCCTTCTGACTTAGTTTCTTCTGTCCCATGAGATTCAGTTCAGGTAACAGTCATCCCAGTCCCAGTCCTTCCCTTCACCTGCATACCTCAGGATGAGATACCATTTGCATGGGTATATTATTGCAATCATACACTCTGCTGTACTTGTCTGTAAACCAGCTGTCAAACCAATGTGCTTTTTGATAATAAATATGTTGAATTCATCTTCATACAATATTATTAGAGACTGTAAGATTATCAAGCTGGTGCTTCGTAATAGGTCTCAAATTCTTAGTTTGGGATGTGTTGTGATATGTTGTTACTGATGTTAGCAGTTTTATACACATGGCACCATATACACTAAAACTCTGAATAGTGTTTGGTTGCATACAGGAAATTAAAGGTGCATGTTTGTTATAAAAGTAAGACTGCAGTTGTTACCCTATTTTGTGGACTAATAGTAGAATTGGCCATTCTAATCAAATTTGCAAATAGTTGTTGTGCTATATCACTCTTGAGAATGTGCTCAAAAATGGTTGGGACATCACTTATAGGATATAGTAGTTAAGCTATGCATGAAGAAAACCTCCTGTTAGCATGATGTATCAAACATAGGAGTTGACTGTAAGGTGGGATCACATTTTGTGAGTTAAAAGGAGATCTTAATACATAGGTAGAAATTTCAAAAGTAACATTTGTCCCGTAAGAATAATCTGATCTTTCTGTTGAATAAAGACTAGCAGAAGACGAAAGAGAGAAAAAGATACGGGGAGAGAGAGATCAGAAAAATAAATTAAGGTGAAAGGCCTTTACTTTTAGGCAATTTGTGTTGCACATTATTGGAATTACTAAAATAGTAGTAAAGAGGTGATTGAAAGTTGGTACATGGAGATAGAACCACTAGTTAGGTGTTGGAAATGTAGAGTTAAGAGCCACATAGCCATCTGTAGGAGAGAAATAGAGAAATTATGAGGAGGAAAACAATCACAGCAGAGTAATATCTAGAGGGAGAAAACAAGAATAAAATGGTGACATTATAATATAAAAAGTGGAGAAAGAAATGCCACTGGAGATGAGAGTAGAGCCATCAAGGACTAGAAGAGTCCCAAGACAGTAACACAATGTGAAGGTCACAAGAGTAAGAGTTAATCAGTTTTCTTATTTTGTTAAAGGGTGTACCTATTCAAAAAAGTTTCCAATTTGTTTTCTACAGCAAAATGTACATAAATGTGTTATTTTGGTCTTGGTAAATTATTTACAATTTCAAAAGCTTTTAGACAATTATAAGCACAAATGTGAGATTACCAGGATGGTTTTCAAGCATTATAAAGTTGCAGATACTAGGAATAAAATCAAACTGGTTTATATTATAAATCCTAAAACCTGAATCAACTTATTAAATCATATCACACTTAACTCAAAGGGTGAGTATGCCCTTAGGTCAATAAGGTTTCTGTATGTTCACAAAATCTCCTTTCAATAATTCTGGCAAAAAATCCTCACTTTTAACTTTCATATATGAAACCTACTGTAACAGCTACTGCAAACATCGTAGCTCAAAAGACAACATTTATTGTATCTTGCAATTTTGTAGCTCATACATTTTGGCAAGAATTTCCTGGGAAAACCTCCTATTTCAACTGGTTTTAACAGAGATTATTTGGTAGTAGACTGATCACCTAATCTAGATAAACCATGATGACTTCTGCTGTCTTTGTGATGGGTAGAAATCTTGGCTCACGTGGAGTACTCTCAGGTGGGGTGCTTACATGTGGGCAATCTCTGTATTTTGGATTTCCTTAGAGAATGGTGGCCTCTGAATAGTTAAATTTCTCATCTTTTCACTCACAGCTCCTGGAGGGAATTAAATAAGCTGTTAGTCATCTTAAAACCTAGACCTGAAGTCGGCCAAGCGTTACCTCTGCCATTTTCTATTGGCCATGCAAGTCATTAAGGGTAGACTTGAATAGAACAAAAATTAAATTCTGGGTGTCATCAGGGGAGTAGCAAAGTGTTTGAAACTTCTTTACTTGGAAAAAATCCTCATTGATTCTGTTGCTGCTTCTGTTTAGACTCACATACAAAGAAACAAGAGATTTACCAACAGATCTAAAAGACGGTGAAAGGAAAAGGTGCCAGGAAGAAAAAAATAATAGTTAGCAAGCATCCTCCATAAATAGACAGCCTCAGATACTTATCTGACAATCAATCCTTTCCCTAAAGAATCTAGTAAATGCATTGTTATTTGTTTATGGTCTTTCTGAAAATATTAAATAGTAATTTCTTTTGCTCTTCTACTTCTACATATAATTATAATAACTTAAAATTGAACAGAAAGTTGAAATAAGGTTTTCCCCCTCTATTTTAACTGAAAAGGCCAATGTGATTAATTTTAGGTATGCATTGGTCTGTTTTTTCAGAAAGAAAATTTTCACTGACTTTTTGCAATAATGCTTTTAAATTAAAGGTAACAGTGACATATTTGATTAGAAGTTCATGGATTTACATGAGTGACCAACCAATGAAAACTATTTCATAAGGACTAAGAATTAATGAGAAAGAAATGGAAATACAATAGTTATGAAGAAAGTGGCACTGTAGATTTGACATTTATAATGGATTAGCTGTTAATTTTTCCTCTTCTATATGTTGCTCTAATAAGATTTGTCAGACTACTGTACAATTTATCTTTCTGCACGTTTCTCTTACAAATGATGGATCACTGCATATTATAAGCTAAATTTTCAAATAAAATGAAGAAGAGATTGCTCCCAGCAATAGATGCATATGAAATAATGGCATTTATATGATCATAACCATGACACCTGTGCCCTGCTTTTCCTTTTTTTCAGAAATATTTATATAATCATGGACTGACTACCAGTTAAATTATATTAGATTTTTTTTCTCATAGTTCATGTGTAAAGCAGACACTTTCTGTTTCTTTCTCTAATTTTCTGACCTTTATTCTCTCTCTCTCTCTTTTTTTTTTTGCATCTTTATCACTCACTAACATTTCTCTCTCTATGTATCTCTCTCCTCCCTCCCTTCATTCTTTCTTACTGTCTCACTGTGTCTTTGTGTCCTTTTCCTTTTTTATTCCTGTGTCATCCTCTCTGTCTGTATTTTTGTGTTTCTCCCACTTACATTGATAAAAGATATCCTAACACATCTTATAAATAGAAGATACTCAATAGATGCAGTGGATTTTTATTGTCAATGTCCATGAAGGATGTAGTCCAAGAAAGACAACCTTCAATGAGTCTGCAGTTTATGAAACTAAAGTCAAGTGGACCAGAGATACTGTGAGCTTTAAGTTCTGATACTTTGTGACCAAAATATCTTTGGGAATAGGTATTAATCCTCTAGTCTCTCGTTCTTTCTCTACCTCTCAAAATAAACATGCAACCTGACTGGGTATTAGGAAACATCACAATTTTTATACTCATGAAATAACCCTTCTCTACTATATTGTAACAAATATATATGAGCAAAAAGGTAATTTTTTTTAAGCTAATGTAAACACAGGAACTCTAAATAGCTATTAAAAATGACTTGGACTTTAAATATTAACTCAAACTTGATTTTTAGATCTGGACTTGGAACCCCCAAAGAACTATTTGTGCTTTGCTGTGGAAATTCATACTGTTCATCGGGTTTCACCAAGAAAACTCCTAAATTATAAAAACAAATATGAAAAATTTAATGTTATCAGTTATATATCTAAGATGTTAGCATCAGATCAGATCAGATCAGATCAGTCGCTCAGTCGTGTCCGACTCCTTGCGACCCCATGAACCCCAGCACGCCAGGCCTCCCTGTCCATCACCAGCTCCCGGAGGTCACCCAGACTCATACCCATCGAGTCAGTGATGCCATCCAGCCATCTCACCCTCTGTCGTCCCCTTCTCCTCCTGCCCTCAATCCCTCCCAGCATCAGAGTCTTCTCCAATGAGTCAACTCTTCGCATGAGGTGGCCAAAATACTGGAGTTTCAGCTTTAGCATCATTCCTTCTAAAGAAATTCCAGGATTGATCTCCTTCAGAATGGACTGGTTGGATCTTCTTGCAGTCCAAGGGACTCTCAAGAGTCTTCTCCAACACCACAGTTCAAAAGCATCAATTCTTCGGCGCTCAGCCTTCTTCACAGTCCAGCTCTCACATCCATACATGACCACAGGAAAGACCATAGCCTTGACTAGGCGAACCTTTGTTGGTAAAGTAATGTCTCTGCTTTTGAATATGCTATCTAGGTTGGTCATAACTTTCCTTCCAAGGAGTAAGCGTCTTTTAGCATAGTACACTTTAAATAATACATATGTACATAAAATATTTCACACTTTATTATAACATATATAATGTTTAAGGACATATACATAATAACATAAGATGTATTTGCATGGGTTCTCATAAATTACAATGAAATAAAAATTTTATGTCAACTTACAAATTTAGTCCTACTACAAGTTGAAAATAAAAGACAGAGGAAACAGAGATCAAACTGCCAACATTTGTTGCATCATAGAGAGAGCAAGGGAATTCCAGAAAAATATGTATTTCTACTTTATTGACTACACTAAAGCCTATGACTGTGTGGATCACAACAAGTTTTGGACAATTCTTGAAGAGATGGGAATACCAGAACATCTTACCTGTCTCCCGAGAAACCTGTGTGTGTGTCAAGAAGCAACAGTTAGAAGCTGACATGGAGCAATGGGCTGGTTCAAAACTGGGCAAGGAGTTTGGCAGGCTGCATGTTGTCAGTCACTTCATGGCAAATAGAAGGGGAAAAAAGTGGAAGCACTGACAGATTCTCCCTTCTTGGGCTCCAAAAACCACTGCAGATAGTGACTGCAGCCATGAAATAAGAAGAAACTTGCTTCTTCAAAGGAAAGCTATGACAAACACATACATATTAAAAAGCAAAGACATCACCTTGCCGACAAAAATGCACAGTCACAACTATGGTCTTTCTGATACTCATGTACAGATGGATGTGAGAGTTGGACCATTAAGAAGGCTGAGTGCACTGGGATGACCCAGAGGTATGGTATGGAGAGGGAGGAGGGTTCAGGATGGGGAACACATGTATACCTGTGGTGGATTCATGTTGATATATGGCAAAACCAATACAATATTGTAAAGTTAAAAATAAAATAAATAAAAAAAGAAGGCTGAGTGCCAAAGAATTGATGCTTTCAATTTGTAGTGCTAAAGAGGACTCTTGAGAGTCCCTTGGACAACAAGAATATCAAACCAGTCTATCCTAAAGGAAATCAACACTGAATATTCATTGGAAGGACTGATTTTAAAGCTGAAGGTCCAATACGTGGGCCACCTGATGTCAACAACAGACTCATTGGAAAAAACTCTGAAGCTGGGAAAGATTAAAGGCAAAAAAGAAGAAGCAGCAGAGGATGAGATGGTTGGATAGCAGCAGCAATTCAATAGATATGAAGTTGGGCAAAGTTTGGGAGATAGTGAGAGACAGGGAAGCTTGGTATGCTATAATCCATGGAGTCACATAGTCGGACATGACTTAGTGACAGAACAACAATAAGATGAAATTACAGTTCTGCTTTATAAAATTCAAATCAATTACTTTATAAAATGTATTTATCATTGATAAATATGGTTACACATTAAATGACTCAGAAGAATTATTTCTTTAAAAAAATACTCACCAGATATACAACATTTAAAGAATTAAAGAAATGACGGTAAAAATCATATAAGGAATAGAAAAGTTTTGAGGTCTGTTACCATGAGATAAAGGGGCTTCCCAATGGCACCCCACTCCAGTACTCTCGCCTGGAAAATTCCATGGACATAGGAGCCTGGTAGGCTGTGGTCCATGGGGTCGCTAAGAGTCAGACATGACTGAGTGACTTCACTTTCACATTTCGCTTTCATGCATTGGAGAAGTAAATGGCAACCCACTCCAATATTCTTGCCTGGAGAATCCCAGGGATGGGGGAGCCTGGTGGGCTGCCGTCTATGGGTTGCACACAGTCGGACATGACTGAAGTGACGTAGCAGCAGCAGCAGATGGCACTAGTGGTAAAGAACTCACCTGCCAATGCAGGAGACATGAGAGACATGCGTTTGATCCCTGGGTCAGAAAGATCCCCTGGAGAAGGGAATGGCAATCCACTTCAGTATTTTTGCCTAGAAAATGCTATGGACAGAGGCTACAATCCATGGGGTACCACAGAGTTGGACATGACTCAGGTGACTTGGCATACATGCACCATGAGATAAAATAAAATGGACAAGGCATAGATGATGATGTCAAGAAGGACAAATGAGTATAGGACTAAGTATGGCCTATCCAATGTATCTATTGCTATTTGTGTATTTTGACAAAGGAAAAAATGTTTTTTATAAAAGTTCATGTGGAAAACAAACCTAACATTTAAAAGAAAAGTATCTATTCATGGTGGTAAAGCCAAAAATTGTACTGTCGGATTTTCAAAAGTCACTATTAATTTTTAAAGGAGATGAAGTTTATGGTGCTACTTGTTGTTCAGTTGTTAAGTCATGTCTGACTCTTCTTGAACCCATGGACTGCAGCATGCCAGGCTCCTCTGTCCTCCTCTATCTCTTGGAGTTTGCTCAAATTCATGTCCTTTTAGTAGGTGATGCAGTCTAAACATCTCATCCTCTGTTGCCCACTTCTCTTTTTGCCTTCAATCTTTCTCAGCATCAGGGTCTTTTCCAATGAATTGGCTGTTTGCATCAGGTGGCAAAAGTATTGCAGCTTCAACTTCAAAATCAGTCCTTCCAATGAATATTCAGGGTTGATTTCCTTTAGACTTGACTGGTTGGATCCTTGTGGTCCAAGGGGCTCTCAAGAGTCTTCTCCAGCCCACAATTCCAAAGCATTGATTCAACACTCAGCTTTCTTTATAGTCCAGCTCTAACATCCATACATGATTACTGGAAAAGACATAGCATTGACTATAAGGGCTTTGTCGACAAAGTGAAGTCTCTGCTTTTGAATACACTGTCTAGGTTTCTCACAGCTTTCCTTCCAAGGAGCAGACGTCTTTTAATTTCATGGCTGCAGTCACCATCCCCAGGGATTTTGGAGCCCAAGAATAGAAAATCTGTCACTGCTTTGACTTTTTCCTCTTCTATTTTCTATGAAGTGATGGGACTACATGCCATGATCTTAGTTTTTTTAATGTTGAGTTTTAAGCCAGCTTTTTCACTGTCCTTTTTCACCCTCATCAAGAGGCCTTTTAGTTCCTCTTCACTTTCTTATATTAGAATGGTATCATTTGCAAATATGAGGTTGTTAGTATTTCTCCCAGCATTCTTGCTTTCAGCTTGTGATTCATTCAGCCTAGTATTTTGCAGGATGTACTCTGCATATAAGCTAAATAAGCAGGGTGACAATATATACCCTTGACGTACTCCTTTCCCAATTTTGAACCAATCCATTGTTCCATGTCCATTTCTAACTGTTGCTTTTGAGCTGCATATAGGTTTCTCAGTAGGCAGGTAAAGTAATCTGGTATGCCCATCTCTTTGAGAATTTTCCACAGTTTGTTGTGATCCACACAATCAAAGGCTTTATTGTAATCAATGAAGCAGACATTTTTTCTGGAATTCTTTTGTCTCTGTGATACAACTGATGTTGGTCAGTTGATCTCTGTTTTGTCTGTCTTTTCTCAATCCAGCTTTTACATCTGGAAGTTCTTGGTTCACCTATTGTTGAAGCCTAGCTTGAAGGATTTTGAGCATTACCTTGCTAGCATGTGAAATGAGCACAGTTGTGTGGTAGTTTGAACATTCTTTGGCATTGCCTTGCTTTGGGATTGGAATGAAAGTGTATCTTTTCCAGTCCTGTGGCCACTGTTGACTTTTCCAAATTTGCTGACATATTGAGTGCAGCACTTTAACAGCAACATCTTTTAGGATTGGAAATAACTCATTTGGAATTCACTTGCTTCCATTACTTTTGTTTGTAGTAATGCTTCCTAAAGCCCATTCCATTACGTTGATCCCTAATATAGTCATCAATAAAATGACCATTTAGAAGACAAAATTAGAAAGCATGTCAACTTCTTATGTTCACAATTTGTTCTCTTTGTCTAATTCTAGATGTAGAGATAATAAATTTAGGATTTTTTTATATTTTGAAAGAAAAAAAGGTATCTTTTTCTAAGGATAATACACAAAATGTCCATCTCAAGAGACTTTGAAAACACATTTAGGAGGTTATGGTTCTCCTGAAGCACAGGTTGAACACTCATGGCTAAGAGCTGTGGACACCTAGTGAATTTATAAAAATCAACTGGGAGCACTTTTTAAATACAAATTCATCATCTGTCATCCAAGAAATACAAAATCAGAATCCAGGAGGCTAGTGGTAAAGAGGCAGACTGATAATTTCTGTTTTTAGAAAGTGCCCAGGTAAACATCATGGTCAGTGAGAATCTGGAATTATAGAGAAAAAAAAGTATGACATTCCCTAGGGCACGTTCCATCTATAAAATAAATTAGATGTAGACCAAGAGATTAGCCACTACAAAACAAAACAAAACATTAACAACTAGAAAATAAAGGTAACAACTAGATAATAAAATAAAAGGAACCATGAATAAAGAAAACTGTAGGTCACTTTCATTATTTATTTTTCAATATGTGTTGCTGCTGCTGCTAAGTCGCTTCAGTCGTGTCCGACTCTGTGTGACCCGATAGACGGAAGCTCACCAGGCTCCCCCGTCCCTGGGATTCTCCAGGCAAGAACACTGGAGTGGGTTGCCATTTCCTTCTCCAATGCATGAAAGTGAAAAATGAAAGTGAAGTCGCTCAGTCGTGTCCAACTCTTAGAGACCCCATGGACTGGAGCCTACCAGGCTCCTCTGTCCATGGGATTTTCCAGGCAAAAGTACTGGGGTGGGGTGCCATTGCCTTCCCCGCAATATGTGTTACATAATGTTATTTTTTAATATAAATTATATCATTGATTTCTCACCTAAACATATACAAAAAGTACTGTAATTGCCATCACTCCAACCTTTACATATGAAAAGACATAAGTTTATAGAGGTGAATGCATTTAAGATCTTGGGGCAAGTAAGACACAGTGATTCAACCTTAGGGCCCCTGACTGTGAAGCCTCCACACTTAATCACTGAGACAGACTATGATATCCATAAAGGATTTCAGTAAGAAATGGAATGAAATGGAGATGGAAGTGAATTACATTTTTGTGGTGGACTACACTGGTTTGCAAGGAAATAAAACCAGTTAATTCTAAAGAAAATCAAACCTGAATATTCATTGGAAGGGCTGATGCTAAAGTTGAAGCTCCAATATTTTGGCCACTTGATGCAAGGAGTCAACCCATTGGAAAAGACCCTGATGCTGGGAAAGATTGAAGGTCAAAGAAGAGGCTGGGAGAGGATGAGATGGTTGAGCATCACCGACTCAAAAGACATGAATTTCAGCAAACTCTGGGAGACAGTGAAGGACAGGGAAGCCTAGCATGCTGCAGTCCATGAGGTCAAAAGATTTGGACATGACTCGTGACTGAACACCAACAAAAATACTTCTTTGGAATGAAGAGCCTTATTGGAGCAAGGGTACCCTTGCTAAGATGTACCTGCATCTAGTGGTGGCAGGATTACTGTTAAAGGCAGTTACCTCTAAAGGTAAGTCGGAAGGTATCTGGGGGTGGGGGTGGGGCAGATAGGGATCTGTGTGTTTTTAGAACTACATATGCATTTATTCTGAAAGAGATGGGAATACCAGACCACCTGATCTGCCTCTTGAGAAATCTGTATGCAGGTCAGGAAGCAACAGTTAGAACTGGTCATGGAACAACAGACTGGTTCCAGATAGGAAAAGGAGTATGTCAAGGCTGTATATTGTCACCATGTTTATTTAACTTATATGCAGAGTACATCATGAGAAATGCTGGACTGGAAGAAACACAAGTTGGAATCAAGATTGCTGGGAGAAATAGCAATAACCTCAGATATGCAAATGACACCACCCTTATTGCAGAAAGTGAAGAGGAACTAAAAAGCCTCTTGATGAAAGTGAAAGTGGAGAGTGAAAAGGTTGGCTTAAAGCTCAACATTCAGAAAACGAAGATCATGGCATCTGGTCCCATCACTACATGGGAAATAGATGGAGAAACAGTGGAAACAGTGTCAGACTTTGTTTTTCTGGGCTCCAAAATCACTGCAGATGGTGACTGCAGCCATGAAATTAAAAGATGCTTACTCCTTGGAAGGAAAGTTATGACCAACCTAGATAGCATATTCAAAAGCAGAGACATTACTTTGCCAACAAAGGTTCGCCTAGTCAAGGCTATGGTCTTTCCTGTGGTCATGTATGGATGTGAGAGCTGGACTGTGAAGAAGGCTGAGCGCCGAAGAATTGATGCTTTTGAAGTGTGGTGTTGGAGAAGACTCTTGAGAGTCCCTTGGACTGCAAGAAGATCCAACCAGTCCATTCTGAAGGAGATCAGCCCTGGGATTTCTTTGGAAGGACTGATGCTAAAGCTGAAATTCCAGTATTTTGGCCACCTCATGCGAAGAGCTGACTCATTGGAGAAGGCTCTGATGCTGGGAGGGATTGGGGGCAGGAGGAGAAGGGGACGACAGAGGATGAGATGGCTGGATGGCATCACTGAATAGATGGATGTGAGTCTGAGTGACCTCCGGGAGTTGGTGATGGACAGGGAAGCCTGGCGTGCTGCGGTTCATGGGGTCGCAAAGAGTCAGACACGACTGAGCGACCGATCTGATCTGATCTGATTTGATGCATTTATTAGCTTGACTTCTGGAATCTTTGCAAGCAAAGCCTAGGATATGCCCAGTTCTTTGCAAAAACTCAAGTAGCGTGTACGACTTCTTTTAGTAGAAAATGAGATCTGTGATTATATTTCATCATCAGTCAATTATGCTGTCAGATTTTCTTTTACTATCTCAATTCTCTATTGGATAAATAAATTTACATCTACATTCATAGTGCTTAGAAGGTCACTAGACAGAAAAGATCAACAGAAAATGAAGTGACAAAGAGGTTTTTATGTGAGTTTTTACAAAGGTCACTTGAAACAGAAATTTGTCAATTAATTTTCTTCAGGTACCCCATTTCTATTTCTTCCTGAAAAAATAATTAATACTGCATTTACATCCCCAATCATAGTAGGTAATATTGTCACATAGCAGCTTTTTGGAACCAGCGAACTACTCTGATTGTCAGGGTAATGGAGAAGGTCTATACATGAATTATTCAAAGGCTTGTATAATCAGTACAGCATTCAAATTAAACCCCAGAATGTGAAAATTTGGCAATTATTCATAAAAAATTATTAACATTTTAATTTTTCAGAGCTCAATGTGACATTTTGCATAGCTTTGCTTAAATATAGCATGGAACACTGTAATTAGAGCCATAGTTCCAGTTCCATACTTAAACATTGTATGTTTGGATGAGTCCTTTTAAGTCTATAAGTAATATTATGGGAATAAAAAATAGTAGTAGTATTATTGGTGATTCTGCAAATTGAACATGCATCTCATTAGTTGAACTTATCATTTATAATCAAAGAGATATCTTGATACCTGATCTTAATCAGTTGTGAGGTTGTCCACTACTGATTGAACTTCTTTTTTTTCTCTTGAAGAATAGAGTCCCAAACAGGATATTATCACACCTACTATACACACTATAGATATGTATCTTTAATTACAGTATATACAGACATACAATTATGAAAAAATTTTTTCAGTTTAAAGCATCAGTATAAACTATATCTCAATGATTCAGCAGAGAAATAATGAGGAGCTGAATTAGGTCAATAATGGTGAAAATGGTGAAGTGAAATTGTATTTGGGTGCTAGAAAAGATTGATTGATACTGATTTTTCTGGGAGAAGAATATATTAAACATAGTAGCAGATTGAACTTAGGGAATTCAAGAAATGAGTTGTAAAAGGAGTTGTAAAAGTGAGATACTTGCGTGAGATCAATGAGCTTGATTTTGGACAAATTAAGTTCAAGGTTATCTATGGGAGCTTCCTTTAGACATGGTTCCCTGCAGGCTATTGGCATGGCTTTTGGGGTGCTATTTCATTCTTAGGCACAGGCAGTAATTTTAGCAGAGTACTTGTGTGGCAGTGGATGGAATGGTGCCTATAGAAAATAGCACAGTAAGAAAACAATAATTATAGAAATCCTCACAGAGACCCAGTAAATAAAAATGAACACTGAAGAGCCTGTGGTACAGAAGAGACGATTTCTGAAGCAGAGAGAGAACCAGGAGCACATGTTATTATAAAGGAAGAATGATTGTATTAGCTTTCTATTTTTGTTCATAACAAATTACCACAAACTTGGTAACACAAATCGATTACCTTACAATTCTGTAGGTTAGAATTCCAAAATAGGTCTCAAGGGCTAAAATCCAAGTGTCGGCAGAGCTGTGTTCCTTCCCAAAAGCTCTGGGCAAGATCTGTGCCTTTGCCTCTTCCAGCTTCTAGAGGACACCTGCGTTCCTAGGCTTGTGGCTCCCCTCCTCCACTCTCCAATCCAGCAGTGATAAATCTCTCTAAGCATTTTCTGGTAGCCCCCTCTCCCTCTGCTCACAATTAGGAAAGAGTCTTGACTTTTTAGGACCAATGTGATTAGATTGAGTCCACCCAGATAATCCAGAATCTTCTTATATTTTTAACTCGATTGCTTCAGCAAAGAACATTTTTGCCACACAAGCATGTTCACAGGCTCTGGGTATTAGGATGTCTTTGGGAGAATATCATGCTGCCTACTACAAGATTCAAGAAATGGATTCAAATGTGCAAGTTTAAGAGAGGGGGATATTGTGGGAAATACTAACAAATGTTGAAGAGAAATCAAATATTTGAATGTTTCTGCTATTTCCCCATGTTTCACAGATGCCATGTTAATCCATTCTCATCTCTTCCAAGTATGAAGGTAATTTAGTGAAGCAAACAGTCCAAAATATGTGAGTCAGGACAAAGGATCATGAGCATAGGAAGAGATTAAAAACTTGAAGATTCCCCAAAAATAGACCTTGCCAAAGTGTTTAAGGATAACTTTAACAATCATAACAAACAAAACAAATTATGTTTACAATGTGCAAAAATTTGACAATATTTTAAATGCTCTCTGAAGTTCTAGAATCTCACCAACTACTGCCATGCTGCCCTAATGTGTCTGTGGACTTAGCCCAGTTGCTGTGTCAGTAATAGAGCTCTAGGTAGAGAAAGAGACACAGCCTCCATTGATAAAATGGACCTGATATTTTGGAGGATTGATGCCACAAAACCTCAAAAGAATCACTGTGGACAGGGACTGCAGCTGTGAAGTTAAAGACACTTGTTCCTTAGCAGAAAAGCAATGACAAACCTAGAAAGTGTATTAAAAAGCAGAGATGTCACTTTGCCTACAAAATTCCATATGGTCAAAGCTATGTTTTTTCCCAGTAGTCATGTACAGAGGTGAGAGCTGGAGCATAAAGAAGGCTGAGTGCCAAAGAATTGATGCCTTCAAACTGTGGTGTTGGAGAAGACTCTCTAGAGTCCTTGGGCAGCAAGGAGATCAAACCAGTCAATTCTAAAGGAAATCGACCCTGAATATTCATTGGAGGGACTGATGCTGATGCTGAAGCTCCAATACTTAGGCCATCTGATGCAAATTGCCAGTTCACTGGAAAAGACTCTGATGCTGGGAAAGATTGAAGGCAGGAGGAGAAGGGGACAACAGAGGATGAGATGGTTGGATAGAATCACCAGCTGGATGGACGTGAGTTTGAGCAAGCTCCAGGAGATGGTGAAGGACAGGGAAGCCTGGTGTGCTGTAGTCCATGGGGTCGCAAAAAGTCAGACATGACTGACTGACTGAACAACAACTAGCTCATAATGCAAGCTCTAAGACTAAACACCATTTGATGGAAAGAGAATAATTATTGTTTGAAGAACTGACATGATAAACAAGTAAAATTAAATGTTGAGTAACCAAACCCTCAAAGTAATCTCGTTCAATCATGCTTTGAAAATTGTACATTATATTAATCATTCATTGTTTCACAGTTTATTTTTCTTTCTTTTAATAAATAGATGAGGAGGAAAAAACCACATGATTTTTTAAGCTTAATGTAAATACATTTTTTCTTAAATCCAATTTTAACTAAAGAGACCATGCTGCTGCTGCTGCTAAGTCGCTTCAGTTGTGTCTGACTCTGTTTGACCCCACAGATGGCAGCCCCCCAGGCTCCCCCATCCCTGGGATTCTCTAGGCAAGAATACTGGAGTGGGTTGCCATTTCCTTCTCCAATGCAAGAAAGTGAAAAGTGAAAGTGAAATTGCTTAGTTGTGTCAACTCTTAGCGACCCCATGGACTGCAGCCTACCAGGCTCCTCCATCAATGGGGTTTTCCAGGTGAGAGTACTGGAGTGGGGTGCCAATTGCCTTCTCCAAGAGACCATGAAAATATACTAAAAAGTAGAAAAATGTCACAATTTTGGAAATAAATTTCAACTTTGACAATTTCCTAATTTTTCCTGGGATCAGATATAGAAAAAAGTGGTTAACTTTTGAAACAAACAAGCCCATAAATGAATCTCAGATCAGACATTATTGGGCTGTTTGATCTTAGTCAAGATATATTACTGGTTCATGGGTGGTTCAGTGGTAGAATTCTCGCCTGCCACAAGGGAGGCCTGGGTTCATCTTCCAGCCCATGCACCCACAGTGTCCCCTGGGTTCATCTTCCAGCCCATGCACCCACAGTGTCCCCTGGGTTCATCTTGCAGCCCATGCACCCACAGTGTCCCCGTGGGGCTTCCCTGGTAGTTCAGCTGGTGAAAGATCTGCCTGCAATGCAGGAGACCCAGGTTCAATTTCTGGGTCGGGAGGATCTCCTGGAGAAGGAAATGGCTACCCACTCCAGTATTCTTGAATCCCATGGATAGAGGAGCCTACAGACCACAATCCATGGGGTCGCAGGAGTTAGACACGACTTCGTGTCTAAATAAGATATTTTACTACATTTTTGTCTCTACTGTTGCTATTATTGTTCTATCACTAAGTTGTCCCCTTCTCCTCCTGCCTTCAGTCTTTCCCAGCATCAGGGCCTTTTCCATTGAGTTAGCTCTTTGCATTAGGTGGACAAAGCACCAAAGCTTCAGCATCAGTCCTTCAGTGACTCTTTCAGGGTTTATTCCCTTTAGGATTGGCTGGTTTGATCTCCTTGCAATGCAAAGGACTCTGAAGAGTCTTCTCCAGCACCGCAATTCTAATAGTCTCTATTGCTTATATATAAATGGATATAATAATACTGCTTTTGAAATAGTGATACCAAATTAGAGAAAATGCATGAAATTACACATGACAGCAAGCTGCAGTAGCAAGCGTTTAATATCTCCCTGAGTGTCCAATGTACACTTTGAGTTGTTTAGTGGCTAAGTCGTGTCCCACTCTTGTGACTCCACATACTGTTGCCCGCCAGGCTCCTCTGTTCATGAGACTTCCCAGGCAAGAATACTGGAGTGGGTTGCCATTTCCTTCTCCAAGGGATTTTCCCAATCCAGGGATCAAACTTGAGTCTCCTACTTGGCAGGTGGATTGTTTACTGCTGTGCCACCAGGGAAACTGTACCCTTTAGCTTATGCTTAATTATTGGCTGATAAAATACATCCACTATCACTTACTCACCTAAACATTGAAACATAATGAAAAAACAAGTTGTGAAATGGAAAAAACAAACTACTGGATTGGTCAAAAAGTTCATTCGTAAACTGTTTTCCATAACATCTTATAAAAAACTCAAATGAACTTTTTGGCCTACCCAATATTTGCAAACCACATCTCTGATAAAGAGTTAATACCTTAAATATACAAGGGACTCATATAATTCAATAGCAAAAACAAACAGAAACCAAATGATCCAATTTTAAAATGGACAAAAGTCATGAATAGACATTTTTTATCAAAGACATGCAAATGGGCAACAAGTAATTGAAAAGTGCTTAACATTATTCATCATCAGGGGCTCTTAGACATCCACTATCAAATCAAACTGGTAATAAGATATAATCTCACACCTGTAGAATGACTATTATAGAAAAGATGCAATAAGTTTGGTGAGTGTGGGAGAAAAAGTGGGATTCTCAACTGGTATTGCTATTATGGAAAATAGCATGGATATTACTCAAAAAGTTAAAAATAGAACTACCATATGATTCATCAATTCTACTACTGGATATATAACTGAAGGAAATGAACTATTGTCTCAAAAAGATAGCTGCACTTCTATGTTAATTGCTGCATTATTTACAATAGACAAGATATGGAAACAAAAGTGTCTATCATTGTATGAATGGACAAAGAAAATGTGGTATAAATATACAATGGAATAATAGTCTTTTCTTAAAGGAAGGAAATTCTGTCATTCGTGACAACATGGGTAGATCTTGAGGGCATTATGCTTAGTGAGCTAAGTTAGACAGGGAAAGACAAACACTGCATTGTCTCACTTACATGTGAATGTAAAAAGCTGAATTAGTAGGAACAGAGACTAGGATGGTGACTGCCAGGGATGAGGCAATGAGGATAGGGAAAGTTGGGGAAAGTGGTCACAGAAGCTCATGAAGCAAGTTTGATGAAATAACTCAGTATTTCTTATTAAGCACAAGTTACCTTATGCCAGAAAATGATACAAACTTCCAGCAATAAGATGAATAAGTTGTGGGAATGTAATGTATAGCATGGTGGATTTGTTAAAAACAAACAAACAAACAAAAAAAAAACTGCATTGTATATTCAGAAGTTGCTAAAAGAGGATATATAAAAAGCTCTCACCACAAACACACACATACACAAAAAGAAATTGAATTTCTTCTAAATGAGGTGGGAAACGTGAATCAAAGTAGGGGTAAAATAAAAACCTGTTTAATTTATGAATCTCATAATTTACATTTTTTCCTGAGTTGTCATATGCAATCATACAGCATATGTTTTAGTTGTAATTGTATGCTGCTGCTGGTAAGTCGCTTCAGTCATGTTTGACTCTCAGAGACCCCATGGACTACAGCCTACCAGGTGCCGGGGTCCAGCCCTGGCTGATCCAGGGTATTCGAAGCAGAGACGGCGTCAGCGGGGGTCAGGAAACGATTAATTAGGTGTTAATTAAAGACATAAAGAGTGATAAAATTAGGATAGCTCAGTGAGGAAATTCAGTGAAGAAAAGTGGATGAAATAACGATAGCTCAGTGAGAACATTTAGAGTAGAAAAGAGGCTGAATAATTCAGCCAGAAGGTAAGAGAAAGAATGACATGGGGAGACCAAGCTTCGGTGAACAAGGCCCCACACTTTATTTTTCAAAGTAGTTTTTATACCTTAAGTTATTCATAGAGGATAATGGGGGAAGGGGTAGAGTCATGCAGTAAGCCAGGCTTTCTTCCTTCGAACTTATCATAAGCAAAAGTTTAGGTGATTTGCATCATCTTCTGGCCCGGAGGCCTGTTAACATTTTAACACCCTTTCTTCAGAAAACTTACTTTTCTCTAAACGTGATTAGTCAGGCGCCACCCTCCAAAAGCATTGGAGTTGCATTTCTATAGGGCAAAGGTGTGGTGGGTTAAAACAAGAAAAAGAATTAACTCAAGGGTCCAAGGTTACAAACATTAAAGCTACTACTTACATTTCTATAAACCAATTATATCAATCAATACACTGCCAAGGACACAGTAGATAAGGGACATGGAGACTTAGCAGCAAACATTGGCCCAACAAGTGAAAAACCCTTCACCAATACAATGTCTAATCAATCTTTTAACTGCTCAAAGGAATCTGTATTTAGACAATTTAGAACATCTCATGCCTCTCACAATTGGGAGGCTCTGAACAATCACGTGTGGCCGGAAAAACCTATTCAGGCAGGCTAGAGGATTTCAAAAAGAGTTTGTAAGTTGAAACACTGTCACACTCAGGAATTATTAATTGGAGCTGTGAGTTAACTCTTTTTTCAGAGAGAGGTAGTGGGGGACAGCCCCCCACAAAGTCAGAGGTATAGGTGAGAGCACAAAGCAGAAAGTAGGCAGACTCTGGTTTGGGGGGTAGATGCTCAAGAATTTCCAGGGGGCTCCTGAGGCTTGATCCGGCATTTGTGTATGCCGAGCATCCTTCCTCATGACCTTTGTCATGGGCGGAGCTTGCTCCCAGCAACCAGTCTTCTCCATCCATGGGATTTTCCAGGCAACTACTGGAGTGGGGTGCCATCGCCTTCTCCGGTTGTACTTGTATACTCCCAGGCAAATGTTTAAAACAAACTTTTATCTCAAATTAAGACAATACATAGGTTAATTTATTGAAAGGATTTACATCTTAAGTGTTGATGATATCCTTAGTTTTCACATAACATAAAAAGATTTACTTCTGAAGATCCATCTTGGTGGTGGAAAAGATCTGCATGCTGAAATATGAGATTAAAATAACTAAAGCAGCCCATAAAACTTAAAGATTTTTAAAAGGTCTATTTTTGAAAGTATATGATTTAATCTATAATTTTCTTTTGGAAGTCATTACCATCAATCACATTTGAATTGTCTGTCAACATCTAACAGTGGACAAGCTATGTTTCAGAAAAGTCAGAAATGGAGATAAAACAAAATTACATTTGAAATGCAACTAAAATATGCAGCACCCATAAATGACTACACATTTTTAAGTTTGTTGATGTATAAATAAATATGTCCTCTACTGCAATTCTCTCCTACCCCAAAGGTTCCTATTATAATCTGGAAACAGTTTAACACTTATAAGATGTAATGTCAAAGAAATATTGAATGTTTTATAATTGAAAAGACAGATTTAAATAAACTTTGAGCAGTATGATATAGAAGTGGCTGGGCTTGAAATGAAGAGCAGTCATCAGCAGATCCACATCTGTGAGATGTAGAGAGAGGGAGTTTGTCTAAATTTCCTCACTAGTAAAATTGACACCACGAAAACACCTGAAATTTTTGTGAATTAATTTCGTGAATGTATTTTTTAGATATTGTCATTGTATAAACACAAGATACTATATTAAATTAAAACAAAACAAAACAAAACAAAACACTTGCTCCTTGGGAAAAAAGCCATGACCAACCGAGAAACCATATCAAAAAGCAGAGAAATTATTTTGCCAACAAAAGTCCATCTAGTCAAAACTATGGTCTTTCCAGTAGTCATATATGGATATGAGAGTTGACTCCAATGAAAGCTGAGAGCGGAATTGATGCTTTTGATCTGTGGTATTGGAGAAGACTCTTGAGAGTGTCTTGGACTGCAAGGAGATGAAACCAGCCAATCCTAAAGGAAATCAGTTCTGAATATTCATTGGAAGGATTGATCCTGAGGCAGAAACTCCAATACTTTAACCACCTGATGCGAAGAGCTGACTCATTTGAAAAGACCATGATGTTGGGAAAGATTGAAGACAAGAGGAGAAAGGGGTGACAGAAGATGAGATGGTTGTATGGCATCACTGACTCAATGGACATGAGTTTGAGTAAACTCCAGAAGTTGGTGATGGACAGGGAAGCCTGGTGTGCTGCAGTCCATGGGATCACAGAGTCAGACATGACTGAGCAAATGAACTGAAAATACCATATAATTTCTGATTCTTCCTTTATTATGTTTAAGGGAGAAGGAAAGAAACTTGCATGAAATTGTTTTAGTACAATGCAACCAGACAGTCCTGATGCTATTCTATGATGTGCCACATACTACATAAGAGACCTTGAATAAGTCTTGAATCTTATTCTAAATTCCAAATTCTTAGAATCTTACTTATCTATTGTAGGATGAGTGAAATCCTATGTGTTTCCAAAGGTTTTGTCAGAAGTTAATGAAACATTTTTACATGAGTCAGGATATATAACTCATAATGGCTGTGCAGTGCTGGAACAATGGCTGCACTGTGCCCTGGAGTAACTTTGAGGCGATAACCCATGTCCAAGGGCAAAGGGGAAGACCCAGCAAGATGATAGGAGGGGTGAAATCACATTTAGAAGCAAACCCCATGCCCACCACAGATGCTCAGAGGGCTCAAATATACCATGTGTGCACCAGGACACAGAGACCCCCACAGAGACTGAAAAGAACTGTGTTTGAGTGTCTCCTGCAGAGGTACGGGTCAGCAGTGGACTGCTTCAGGAGCAGGGGCCCTGGGTGCTATAGACTTGGGTATGGCATAAGCTTTCTTGGAGGAGATCACCATTAACCCCACCATAGAGCTTCTAGAACTTACACAGGACTGGAGAAACAGACTCTTGGAGGGCACAAACAAAACTTTGTGCACACCAAGACCCAGGAGAAAGGAGCAGTGACCCCACAAGAGACTGACCAGACTTGCCTCTGAATGTCCAGGAGTCTTCAGTGCAAGTGTGGGTCAGCAGTAGCCTGCTGCAGGTTTGGGGGCACTGAGTGCAGCAGTACATGCATGGGACCTTTTGAAGGAGGTCGCCATTATCTTCAATACCTCCCATAGTTTGGCCTCAGGTCAAATAATAGGGAAGGAACACAGACCATCCATCAACAGAAAACTGGATTAAAGATTTACTGAGCATAGCCCCTCGCATCAGAACAAGACCCAGTTTCCTCCTCAGTCAGTCTATCCCATCAGGAAAATTCCATAAGCCTCTCATCCTTCTCCATCAGAGGGCAGATAGACTGAAAACCACCATCATAGAAAACTAACCAATATGATCACAAGAACCACAGCCTTGTCTAACTCAAAGAAACTATGAGCCATGCTGTGTATGGCCTCCCAAGATGGATGGGTCATGGTGGAGAGTTCTGACGAAACATGATCCACTGGAGAAGGGAATGGCAAACCACTTCAATATTCTTGCCTGGAGAACCCCTTGAACAGTATGAAAAGGCAAACAGATAGGACACTGAAAGATGAACTTCCCAGATTGGTAAGTGCCACTTACCGATATATGCTCCTGGAGATCAGTGGAGAAATAACTCCAGAAAGAATGAAGAGATGGAGCCAAAGCAACAACAACACCACCAGGCTGTGGTTATGACTGGTGATGGAAGTAAAGTCCAATGCTGTAAAGAGCAATATTTCATAGAACTTGGAATATTACGTCCATGAATCAAAGCAAATTGGAAGTGGTCAAACAGGAGATGGCAAGATTAAATGTTGACATTTTAGGAATCAGCGAACTAAAATGGACTTAGTACTCTAAGGCCAAATTTGCCTGTTACTCCAGGTATTTCTTGACCTCCTACTTTTGCATTCCAGTCCCCAGTAATGAAAAGGACATCATTTTGGGGTGATGGTTCTACACGGTCTTGTAAGTCTTCATAGAATCGTTCAACTTCAGCTTCTTCAGCATTATTACTCAGGGCATAGACTTGGATTACTGTGATATTGAATGGTTTGCCTTGGAAATGAACAGAGATCATTCTGTCATTTTTGAGATTGCACCCAAGTACTGCATTTCGGACACTTTTATTTCAAATCATAAAGGATGATGCTGTGAAAGTGCTATGCTCAATATGTCAGCAAATTTGGAAAAATCAGCAGTGGCCACAGGACTAGCAAAGTAATGCTCAAACTTCTCCAAGCCAGCTTCAACAGTACCTGAACCGTGAACTACCTAATGTTCAAGCTGCATTTAGAAAAGGCAGAGGAACAAGAGATCAAATTGCCAACATCCGTTGGATCATTGCAAAAGTGAGAGAGTTTGAGAAAAACATCTACTTTTGTTTTATTGACTATGTCAAAGCCTTTGACTGTGTGGATCACAATAAACTGGAAAATTCTTAAAGGGATGGGAATATCAGACCACCTGACCTGCCTCCTGAGAAATCTGCATGCAGGTCAAGAAGATAGTTAGAACTGGACGTGGAACAACAGACTGGTTCCAAATGGGGAAAGGAGTACGTCAAGGCTGTTCATTGTCACCCTGCTAATTTAACTTATATGCAGAGTACACCATGTGAAACGTTGGACTGGATGAAGCACAAGCTGGAAACAAGATTGCTGGGAGAAACATCAGTAACCTCAGATATGCAAATGACACCACCCTCATGGCAGAAAGGGAAGAAAAACTAAAGAGCCTCTTGATAGTGAAAAAGTTGGCTTAAAATTCAACATTCAGAAAACTAATATCATGGCATCTGGTCCCATCCCTTCATGTCAAATAAATGGGTAAACAATGGAAACAGTGAAAGACTTTATTTTTGGGGGCTCCAAAATCACTGCAGATGGTGACTGCAGCCATGAAATTAAAAGATGCTTTCTCCTTGGAAGAAAAGTTGTGACCAATCTAGACAGCATATTAAAAAGTGTAGACATTACTTTGCCAACAAAGGCTCATCTAGTCAAAGCTATGGTCTTTCTAGTAGTCATGTATGGATGTGAGAGTTGGACTATAAAGAAAACTGAGAACCAAAGAATTGATGCTTTTGAACTGTGGTGTTGGAGAAGACTCTTGAGAGTCCCTTGGACAGCAAGGAGATCCAACAAGTCCATCCTAAAAGAAATCAATCCTGAATACTCATTGGAAGGACTGATTTTGAAGTTGAAACTCCAATACTTTGGCCACCTGATGTGAAGAACTGGCACATTATAAGAGACCCTGATTTTGGGAAAGACTGAAGGCAGGAGGAGAAGGGGACAACAGAGGATGAGACGGTTGGATGGCATCACCAACGCAATGGACATGAGTTTGAGTAAGCTCTGGGAATTGGTGATGGACAGGGAGGCCTGGCATGCTACAGTCTATGGGGTCACAGAGTCAAACATGACTGAGTGACTGAGCTGACTGAGGAAATATAATGCCTTACACAGTATAGGCACCTCATAAATTTTCAGTCTCTCATTGTATCCAGTTTATGGGAAGCAATGTATTCTCTTTTCTGCATGTTAACACTTTTTGTTATCAAAATTCAAACAAATTTAAAACCAGGATGTATCCTTCACAAGAGGATACACTGTGAAGGAGAGACAGAGCAAAGTAAATGAATGAATGTTTTTTCTTTAGTTGTACTTTTCAAATTGCTTTTTTAAAAAAATTCTCTGATTTCTTCTTTCATAAGAAAAATATGATTAAAATCTGGCAAGAAAAATTGGCAATTTTATTTGAGGACTTCAGAATCAGAAGATGGGAATGGTGCCAGGGAAATTATTATTTTCTTCTGTATTTTTTCCCAGAAGTAAATTAATGTAAAGTGCAGGGAGAAAAGAGGAAGTTATGTTGCTAACAAAGTTATACTAGTAAATGCAGTTTAAACTATGTTAATTATTTGAGTTATGAGCTGTTCACATACACAATTCCTATAGAATAAGATGTCACCCATAGAAAACTCCTTCCAGTGCCAGATCCAACTGAAACACAGATTTACATACTTTGCATTATATATATATATATATATATATATATATATATATATATATGATATCACACATACATACACACACACACACACATATATATATACACTATATATCTGTGTGCAACCCATTAAATATAGACCTCATAGTAACCACAGTAATATAATGTCTTTTAAATAAATAACTTTGCTAAATTCTCTCTGACCAGAATAAGAATCTCTTTGTTAAAATGGAGTCTATCAAATTCTCCTTATTTTAATACAATGAATGCTGCTAGTGCCAGTCTACTTCTAACCACCCAGACAGATCAAGAAATGCTTTCCTGTCAATAAACATGTTAAAAGGCTGAATATAGGATGATAAATAGCTTACTTTAAAAAATCTGTATTCATAGTGAAACATGTCCCAGATATCAGTGTATAAAAAAAGAACTCCTAACAGACCATTTATGAAATCTCATGAAGCAAGTTTGATGAAATAACTCAATATTTCATATTAATCACAAGTTAACTTGTGACAGAAAAGCTTCTGCAAAGCCTGCTCAATCAGTGCACCTGGGTGCCCTAAGAATAGCTTGCCTTCTCTGAAGGTGTGATAAACTAGGTCAGCAGGGAGGGCTAACTTCCAGCGACACTTGAGGATACCACTGAGTTAGTTTGCTGTCAGTCAGTGACATCTGTGGCTCTTTCTGAAAGCATCAAGAAAGGCAGTACAATTTTCTTCCAAAACAGTAAAATGAGAAGACAGTGCAACTCCAGGACCCTGTCTTATTTCATAAAGATGAAAGTTCCAACTTCTCTAACGTTTTAATTACATCTGAACTTTGAGTCATTCATATTTGCCTAGAGTAAGTGATCAAAAAACCATACACTTGAAGGTAATATAACATTGTAAACTATATAGCAATTTTTTGAGAAGTTGGGTACAATTATTTACTTATTCTTAATTTTTATTTTATATCAGAACATGGATTAGTGGGCTTTCCTGCTGGTCCAGAATCTGGGAAGGAATCTGCCTGTAATGCAGGAGACACTGGAGTCGTAGGTTCGATCCCTGGGTTGGGAAGATCCCTGGAGGAGGGCATGGCAACCCACTCCAGTATTCTTGCCTGGAGAATCCCATGGACAGCGGAGCTTGGTGGGGTCAGTCCATGGCGTCACAAAGAGTCAGACACGAGTGAAGCAATCGGCACACAGCATGCACATAGTTGATTAGCAATGTTGTGTTAGTTTCAAGTGTACAGCAAAGTGATTCAGTTATACATATACATATATCTGTTCTTTTTCAAGTTCGTTTCCCATCTAGGTTATTACTGAATATTGAGCAGTGTTTCCTGTTGGTTAACTGTTTTTAAGTAGATAAATAAAGGTCCTTGTTTAGCTGGGCAGAGGTCCTTATTGGTTATCTATTTTAAATATATTAGTGTATACATGTCATATTCCTTGGAAGGAAAGTTATGACCAACCTAGATAGCATATTCAAAAGCAGAGACATTACTTTACCAACAAAGGTTCGCCTAGTCAAGGCTATGGTCTTTCCTGTGGTCATGTATGGATGTGAGAGCTGGACTGTGAAGAAGGCTGAGCACCGAAGAATTGATGCTTTTGAACTGTGGTGTTGGAGAAGACTCTTGAGAGTCCCTTGGACTGCAAGAAGATCCAACCAGTCCATTCTGAAGGAGATCAATCCTGGAATTTCTTTAGAAGGAATGATGCTAAAGCTGAAACTCCAGTATTTTGGCCACCTCATGCGAAGAGTTGAGTCATTGGAGAAGACTCTGATGCTGGGAGGGATTGAGGGCAGGAGGAGAAGGGGGACGACAGAGGATGAGATGGCTGGATGGCATCACTGACTTGATGGGCATGGGTCTGGGTGACCTCCGGGAGCTGGTGATGGACAGGGAGGCCTGGCGTGCTGCGGTTCATGGGGTCGCAAAGAGTCGGACACGACTGAGCGACTGATCTGATCTGATCTGATACATGTCAACCCCCAAATAAATAATGTTCAAATTTAAAAATAAAATAAAAAGGAAATAATTCTGGATTCTTTTGAAAGATATAGATAGGCCTAAAATTTCTTGGCTATTAATAATGAAAGAGCCATGGATGATTTTCTTGCGGGATGTTTTTAATAGGGTGGTAAATGTTGAAAAGACTTTGAAGAGAGTTACGGAGTGAGTTTGAACTGAATAAGTAGAGATGATAAAAACAAGCAGCTTAAATAATGTGACTGTGAGGTGTGTGACAGAAATGAGGTTCCCCAGGAAGTGTTCACTGAAGAGGCGTCTATTAGGAATTAGGAATTTTATTAAGGTGTATCCTTGGTATTAGCACCAGTCGTAAGAAGAGTGAAAGGAGCAGAGTTAGGAGAAGTGGAGCTAGAGTGCAGTATTGAGTGCATGAGTGGTACAGGCTAAGTCACGTCAGTCGTGTCTGACTCTGCAACCCTATGGACTGTGGCCCACCAGGCTCCTCTGTCCATGGGGTTCTCCAGGCAAGAATACTAGAGTGGGTTTCCATGCCCACCTCTGGGGGAGTCTTCCCGACCCAAGGAATAAACTTGCATCTCTTAGGTCTCATGCATTGGCCGGTGGGTTCTTTACCACTAACACCACCTGGGAAGCCAGATCCAGGAAGTTCTGGAGCTAAAATGCCCCATCATTGGGCTAAGTTTAGGCTGGATTTTTATATTCTTCATTTGATGAGTCATTCGTTGTAGGCTATTTCAGAAACAGGGTACATTTTGGAGCAGGTGTCTAATGAACACATGACCATAGGCCCCTGACCTATGTTTAGAGGTTTTACTGGAAAGTCTTTATTTAAAATTGTGAATCTTTTCTCTGCCCTGTCTCTACCAGAATGCAGTACAATTCCAGAAGATATTTTCAAAAGGTATATAATCCTCCCTTTCAGATGACATAAACTTGTTTCAGATCACTTGGGGGTCTGACTTCTCTCTTGGAGTTTGCCATAAATTCCACACTAGACCTCTGCTCTTTTTAATTGCAAAGTGTTTTCTGGGTGAAGGACTTCCATGGTGGCTTAGTGGTAAAGAATCCACCTGCCAGTGCAGAAGACACAGATTCAATCCCTGAGTTGGGAAGATCCCCTGGAGATGGTAATAACACCCCACTCCAGTATTCTTGCCTGGTAAGTCCATGGACAGAGGAGCCTAGTGGGATAGTCCATAGGGTTGCAAAGAGTTGGACACGACTTAATGACTGAAAAAACCACCACACTGCTGGGTCAAAAGGAACAAGCAATGGTTCATCTTGCACCTCAGCTTGGATCCACAGAATCTTGTGCTGGACCCCATGATAATAGTTGGTAGCCTTTTGTTTCTGGTACAGGGGTCAAAAAAGTGTTGCTAGGCATGGGATATAGGGATACCATATCCTGATGAAACATACCAGGGACTACACTTCTTTCTTTATGTTAAGAAATACAAGATGCAGTACAGCCTTTTACTTTGAATGGCATATTCATTCTCCTGACTATTGGAATCCTGAGATATCTGCTGATGTGTAGGTCTTCGAAATTTCTTGAGGCTCATCTTCCACTCTGTAGAGTGCATGCTCCTAGCAGTTCATCAGATGCGATAGATACTTCTTGATCATCTGACCAATCAGCATGATGTCTTTGCTACACTATATTAATGTGATTTTATGCAGAATGTCCAGATAGCCTATAGCTCTTTTTCACTGTATTAGGACAGAGAACAGGAGAATTAACATAGCCCTAGGTAATGTATATGATTATTCATGTATATGGAAAATTCTGAAAGAGATGGGAATACCAGACCACCTGATCTGCCTCTTAAGAAATCTGTATGCAGGTCAGGAAGCAACAGTTAGAACTGGTCATGGAACAACAGACTGGTTCCAAATAGGAAAAGGAGTACGTCAAGGCTGCATATTGTCACCATGTTTATTTAACTTATATGCAGAGTACATCATGAGAAATGCTGGACTGGAAGAAACACAAGTTGGAATCAAGATTGCCGGGAGAAATATCAATAACCTCAGATATGCAGATGACACCACTCCTATGGCAGAAAGTGAAGAGGGGCTAAAAAGCCTCTTGATGAAAGTGAAAGTGGAGAGTGAAAAGGTTGGCTTAAAGCTCAACATTCAGAAAACGAAGATCATGGCATCTGGTCCCATCACTGCATGGGAAATAGATGGGGAAACAGTGGAAACAGTGTCAGACTTTGTTTTTCTAGGCTCCAAAATCACTGCAGATGGTGACTGCAGCCATGAAATTAAAAGACGCTTACTTCTTGGAAGGAAAGTTCTGACCAACCTAGATAGCATATTCAAAAGCAGAGACATTACTTTACCAACAAAGGTTCGCCTAGTCAAGGCTATGGTCTTTCCTGTGGTCATGTATGGATGTGAGAGCTGGACTGTGAAGAAGGCTGAGCGCCGAAGAATTGATGCTTTTGAACTGTGGTGTTGGAGAAGACTCTTGAGAGTCCCTTGGACTGCAAGAAGACCCAACCAGTCCATTCTGAAGGAGATCAATCCTGGAATTTCTTTAGAAGGAATGATGCTAAAGCTGAAACTCCAGTATTTTGGCCACCTCATGCGAAGAGTTGAGTCATTGGAGAAGACTCTGATGCTGGGAGTGATTGAGGGCAGGAGGAGAAGGGGACGACAGAGAAAGAGATGGCTGGATGGCATCACTGACTCAATGGATGCGAGTCTGGGTGACCTCCGGGAGCTGGTGATGGACAGGGAGGCCTGGCGTGCTGCGGTTCATGGGGTTGCAAAGAGTCGGACACGACTGAGCGACTGATCTGATCTGATCTGATCTGATTCATGTATATGATTTTTCTTGGTGAATGTGAATCCTTTCTAATTCTTTTTCCTTGGCAGAATATAAAAGAACACGTTTGTGAAAGCTATAGTCATTTACCATGTACCTGAGTCTGATGTAATCAGTTCTAGCAGAGAATCACATCTGGCAGGACAACTGCAGGGGTCTATTGTCATTCTTGGGGATCTATGGAATTTCTACTGCTGACATTCAGTAAATTAAATATAGATTTGATGGGACACAGTCTGAGCAACCTTTTAGAACTTAACTGTTCCCCATCCAAGAATGGAATACTTTTTAAAATTTTTTTAAAATTTTATTTTATTTAACTTTACAATATTGTATTGGTTTTGCCATATATCAAAATTAATCTGCCACAGATATACATGTGCTCCCCATCCTGAACTCTCCTCCGTCCTCCCTCCCCATACCATCCCTCTGGGTCGTCCCAGTGCACCAGCCCCAAGCATCCAGCATCGTGCATCGAACCTGGACTGGCGACTCGTTTATACTTTTATTGATTTAGCATCTTGTCTGGTGGAGGAGTATAGCTTCAGAGGCTGCCACTTGATCATCCTCATGATGATACACCTCACTCTGAAGGCTGACAATCCCATTTGGGGGTTGAACCAAATATACGGCTATTCCAATTATCATCCAAGGTCCAGCAGGCTTTAGAAATAAATGGAAAGACTTGAGAAACTAAAGAGAGAAGATAGTTCAGACAAGGAAGACAGATGAAATGAAGGATTAGGAGAATACTGAGAGGAGAAGGTGATATGAAAGCAGTAAAAGATCCTTTGTAAATCTAGGGAGCTCTAAAGGAGACCTGGGTTCAATCCCCGGGTTGAGAAGACTCCCTGGAGAAGGAAACAGCAACCCACTCCAGTACTCTTGCCTGGAAAATTCCATGGATGGAGGAATCTCGTAGGCTACAGTCCATGATGTTGCAAAGAGTCAGACACAACTAAGTGACTTCACTTTTACTTTTCACTTTTCAAATTGATGATTCATTTGCTCTAAGAAGAGGAGGCAGAATTGCTAATAAAGAAGGAGGATTCAGAGTTTACAGGAGAATGGAGGATGTTTTGGGACAGACTCTGGGAGGGTTGGAAAATAAAAGAAGAAACAACATCAAGGGCTCAGTTGATGCTGGTAAACATTAACACAGAGGTACCAATTACCTGGCTTTGCCATTATTCCCAACAGTGCTTGCATCTGAGAATAAACATTGAGAATTCTGGTGAAATTGAGAGTACATGGAGTAAGACAGCTGCAGAAGAGAATAATTAATTATTTAATAGTGAATAGGTATACATAATAGTTATTTGAATTATTGGAATTTAAAATGGTTAGATTTGCTTTACATTTTTAAATAAAAGTCTCAGATGTTCTGAGGTATGAAAATGTGCATTATTTTAGAACTAATTTTGGTTTATATGTGTGCACACATGTGTGCTAAGTCACTTCAGTCGTGTCTGATTCTTTGCAACACTATGGACTGTAGCCTGCCACGCTCCTCTTTCCTTGAGATTCTCCAGGCAAGAATATTGGAGTGGGTTGCCATTTCCTCCTCCAGGGAAATCTTCCCAACCTAAGCTTATGTAGTTCAAGGTAAATAGGCATAATAACAGTACTGAAGTGAGGCAGATGTCCTGTTACTATCCACATATACTGCCAATAACCTGATCACTGTCTGTCCGGGAATGCAACAAGGCAAATGTTGAAAGGAAAATCAATGAATGCTTACTGAGTGTCTTTAACATGTGGAATGTGTATTACTTTCATATGTTGGGCAAAGTTAAATTCTTCTCATCTTTATCTTTTATGTTTATTATGAAATGGCAGTCCATTAATTATATAAATAAAAACTACCTAGTCCATGCCACTTTATTTTTATTTTTAAAAAATTTTTATTATTATTATTTTTTTTTTTCTTTATAATATTGTATTGGTTTTGCCATACATCAACATGCATCCGCCACGGGTATACACGTGTTGCCACTTTAGAGCTAGGTAGTAAATCACTAAATTGTTGTCTTTTTAACTACTTTTAGATTTACTCACAGGGATAAAACAGTGAATTCTAAACTTCTTCATTATTTTTTAAAACTTGAAAAGTCTGTCTTTTCAAAGTAAATTTCATTCACTTTTAGATAACAAAAAATCACATATACATTGGCAAGAGAAACACATTTTAGAATAGATTTTTGCCTAAGTGGAGATAAAACAAAATTTATATTGAAAAAGTAAATACAGTAAGTGGCTGACATCACTAGGTAGAGACAAATCTGTTGATATTTTTATGTGTTTATAAATCATAACATAATCACTAGAAATAAGTTTGGAATTTAAAGTATGTGCCTTACATATAATTGAAATTAAAAACATTGTTACACATATATTTATTAATTTCAAATAATTCTGTGCAATAAAAATTAAGTTTGATACAGAATGCTTGGGGCTGGTGCACTGGGATGAACCAGAGGGATGGTGAGGGAAGGGAGGTGGGAGAGGGGTTCAGGATAGGGAACACGTGTACACCCGTGGCAGATTCATGTTGATGTATCACAAAACCAATACAATATTATAAAGTAATTAGCCTCCAATTAAAATAAATAAATTTAAATTTAAAAAAAGAAAAATAGATACCAGAGACTTGCACCAAATAAAAATTTGTTCCTAAACAAACAAAAAAATTAAGTTTGAAATGACAGTAAAGCCAGAAAATATGAACCTTTTGGCCATGTTCTTATGCAATGGGTTGCAAAAAAGGCATTAGAAGGTATATAACTGTTAAAAGAGGTGAACTATTACAAATATTTTAAACGCATGTTAAAATATAGACCCAATTTTTCATTCTTCAGTTTTGACTTGTTTTGTTTTTTGCTTGTTTGTTTGTTTTCTACTTCTTTTGTTTTCTACATGTATGAGATGATGGATTTATGGATGTTCCTGTCTGCTCATTTTTAACTTTGTGTTTTCATATTTTGAATACCTACCCTGTTACTTCTAGTTCCATTGCCTCTAATAGAAGAAATATATTAGTCATCAACTAAAAATGATACAACACAAACACCTGCCCTATTTTGCAAAGCAATCATTACCCAGTTGAAAAATATGCAGTTGGCATCAGCCCCTTATTTATGCCATTTGAGTAGTAAAATAATTCTACACAGAAAAAATAGGTTTATTCTAAACAATATCAATTATATTGTTGGATAAAGGAAAGAAGCTGTTGTTTTGAAATTACTAAATTGTGTTCCAAGAGCTACTTCTGTGTTTTGGATGACACTGGCACTTCTTGAAACGTTAACCTCTTTCCCTGACTGGATTATAAATTTTATGAAAGCAGGATGAATATCTGGTTATGGTCCTTAATGTATCATCCATGTCTGATATTACACATGACACGTAGTTTGTGCCTAATAGTTTTTGAATGAAATAATGAATGGACAGAAAGTTACACTATTGGGAGTAATAAAAGGAAGCAAGACTAGCAGGAGGAAGGTTTGCTTGGAAGTAAGATGCTTGAGATGTGTATTGACATGATAAAAGACTATCTTGACAAGAAGCTAATGGATTCTATTAGAGGAAAAATGGACGATTAACTTCATTCATTCATTTAGCTTTGGAAGACATTGAGGTTTAAAGAAATTAAACATTTTGCCCAAGGTCGATCAATGACTAAGTGGCAAAATAAGGAATGCCAGAGCTGTCAGACAAAAGATTCTGGGCTCTTGACTAAATGGGCCAGCAGAGATCACCGAGATGCTAGACAGGAAATGTGGCTGCTCTGCCTAGTAACACTAATTATCTATGGCCTCGAGCAGCGTGATCATGACCTCTTGCCTCTACTTCCTCATCTCTCACAGGAAGTTAAAAGGGTACTGCTGCTGCTGCTAAGTCACTTCAGTCGTGTCCAACTCTGTGCGACCCCACAGACAGCAGCCCACCAGGCTCCCAGTCCCTGGGATTTTCCAGGCAAGAACACTGGAGTACCTACACCTTTCTCAGGAGTAAATGATACTCAAGAATCATAAAAAAAAGCTTAGAAGGACTATCGTACACATGTTGTTATCATGATTAGCACTACAGATCTTAGTGAGGAAACTACTCCCTAAATATATAGATAAATGGATCTTAAGTGAAAGTGTTTCTCACACAGTCATGTCCAACTCTTCGTGACCCCATGGACTGAAAGCCCGCCAAGATTCTCTGTCCTTGGAATACTCCAGGCAAGAATAGTAGAGTGGGTAGATATTCGCTTCTCCATAGCATCTTCCTGACCCAGGGATCCTACCTGTGTCTCACACAATGAGGCAGATTAACATCTGAGCCACGAGGGAAGCCCATTATGACTCCTGAAGACATACTTAATTCCCTCTGGAGAACAAATAAATGCACATACATTTTAATATTTAAATTAAATTGATAAAAAAATTAAAACACCAGAGTTGTAGGCCACCTGCCCTACTCCCTAGTCAAGGTCCTGCCCTTTAATTTGACCACTGATGGGCAGATTGTGAGCCTGGATCTTCACTCATGTCTTCCTCCATCTTTACTTTATTTTAATCTTGTAGAAGATTATAATGCAGTTAAATTTTCAAATGAAAGGGTCAGAGTGTATCATCGTTTCTTCCCAAAAGACCTCTTGTCCCATATATATGTTTATCCATTCATTCCTTGGGGGAAAAAATGTCATTCCAAGCAATGAACCACATTCATTCTTAAGGCATAACCTCTCCTGGGTACATTTAACATCAGTCATTGTCTACTAGTTAATCAAGGTAAATGGTTGTTAGTTACCTGGAACACATAGAAGGGAATTCAAAATCAATTTTGTTTTGCCCGCTCAAAAAAAAAAAAAAAAAAAAAAAATGCTGACTTGTTAAAATTTATATATGAGTTTTAAATACATATTTAAATGTGAATTTTTCTCACTTATGAGCAAACCAAACACATTTAGGGACTGTAATAATGGAAATATTTCATTTCTGGTTAGAACTGCCTCCTCTTCCAGTATCCAATACTCTTTTATTTCTGGTTCTGTTACCCTAATTTTCCTATGAAGAGAAGTGTTTTTCTATCATTTAGGGTTCTATGCAAGAACATGAAACCACTGGGGATATATATGTTAATGAGAAGCATGGTTTATACAGGAAAATAAGTGCTTATAATATTGCTAGAAGAGCTAGAACTGAAGTCAACAGAACCCTACTGTGTCCAGGCATACATAGCATTGTTGTGATCCAGGGATCAGGATGCCATATCAATCCCAATTCCTGTCAACTTAAAACATGCAGCTAAACAGTGAGTGTTTAAAAAAGCCACCAAAGTTGACTTTTTGCCTCTGAGGTTAAGGATTTCACGTCTTCTATTTCAGAAAACAAAACAAAGCAGAAAGATGTCATCCACCTCAGGTTCATCCTCCAAAACTCACTCTAATGTTTTGCATGTAAGAGGCAGAATCCTATTTGCTCCTTGAAATCTAGCTACAAGGGAGCCTAATAATATAGTTTTTAGTTTTTCTGACCCTTTGGAACACAGAAGTTCAGTTAAGAACATTGAATGAAAGCAAACTCCCTATTAAATGTATCTAAGGCAATGGCACCCCACTCCAGTACTTCTGCCTGGAAAATCCCACGGACGGAGGGGCCTGGTGGGCTGCAGTCCATGGGGTCTCTGAGGGTTGGACACTACTGAGCGACTTCACTTTCACTTTTCACTTTCATGCATTGGAGGAGGAAATGGCAACCCACTCCGGTGTTCTTGCCTGGAGAATCCCTGGGACGGGGGAGCCTGGTGGGCTGCCGTCTATGGGGTCGCACAGAGTCGGACACGACTGAAACAACTTAGCAGCAGCCTGTTCTCTAGTGGCTCTCCTTATGGTAACTCAACAACAACACACATTTCCATTTGCCTACATTTAAAAAAATTTTAATTAGAGGACAATTACTTCACAATATTGTGATGGTTTCTGCCATACATCAACATGAATCAACCATCAGATCAGATCAGATCAGATCAGTCGCTCAGTCATGTCCGACTCTCTGCGACCCCATGAACTGCAGCACGCCAGGCCTCCCTGTCCATCACCAACTCCCGGAGGTCATTCGGACTCACATCCATTGAGTCAGTGATGCCATCCAGCCATCGTATCCTCTCTCGTCCCCTTCTCCTCCTGCCCCCAATCCCTCCCTGCATCAGAGTCTTCTCCAATGAGTCAACTCTTCGCATGAGGTGGCCGAAATACTGGAGTTTCAGCTTTAGCATCATTCCTTCCAAAGAAATCCCAGGGCTGATCTCCTTCAGAATGGAATGGTTGGATCTCCTTGCAGTCCAAGGCACTCTCAAGAGTCTTCTCCAACAACACAGTTCAAAAGCATCAATTCTTTGGCGCTCAGCCTTCTTCACAGTCCAGCTCTCACATCCATACATGACCACAGGAAAAACCGTAGCCTTGACTAGACAGACCTTTGTTGGCAAAGTAATGTCTCTGCTTTTGAATATGCTATCTAGGTTGGTCATAACTTTCCTTCCAAGGAGTAAGCGTCTTTTAATTTCATGGCTGCAGTCACCATCTGTAGTGATTTTGGAGCCCAGAAAAATAAAGTCTGACACTGTTTCCACTGTTTCCCCATCTATTTCCCATGAGGTGATGGGACCGGATGCCATGATCTTTGTTTTCTGAATGTTGAGCTTTAAGCCAACTTTTTCACTCTCCACTTTCACTTTCCTCAAGAGGCTTTTTAGTTCCTCTTCACTTTCTGCCATAAGGGTGGTGTCATCTGCATATCTGAGGTTACTGATATTTCTCCCGGCAGTCTTGATTCCAACTTGTGTTTTTTCCAGTCCAGCATTTCTCATGATGTACTCTGCATATAAGTTAAATAAACATGGTGACAATATACAGCCTTGACATACTCCTTTTCCTATTTGGAACCAGTCTTTTGTTCCATGGCCAGTTCTAACTGTTGCTTCCTGACCTGCATACAGATTTCTCAAGAGGCAGATCAGGTGGTCTGGTATTCCCATCTCTTTCAGAATTTTCCACAGTTTATTGTGATCTCCACAGTCCAGGGCTTTGGCATAGTCAATAAAGCAGAAATAGATGTTTTTCTGGAACTCTCTTGCTTTTTCCATGATCCAGTGGATGTTGGCAATTTGATCTCTGGTTCTTCTGCCTTTTCTAAAACCAGGTTGAACATCAGGAAGTTCACGGTTCACACAATGCTGAAGGTATACCTATGTCCCCTCCCTCCTAAACCCTCCCCCACCATCCACTCCTCTAGGTTGTCACAGAGCACCAGCTTTGGGTTTCCTGCATCATAGAGCAGATCCCCACTGGCTATCTATTTTACATATGGTAGTGTATATGTTTCCATACTATTCACTCAAATAGGCCCACCCTCTCCTTCCCCCACTGTGTCCAAGAGTCTGTTCTTTTTAGGTATACATCTCCTTTGCTGCCCTGCAAGTAGGATCATCAGTACTATCTTTCTTGATTCCATATATATGCATTAATATTTGATATTTGCCTTTCTCTTTCTGAGCATCACTCTGTATAATATTGCCTTTTAAATAATAAAAATAAAATGAGAATAACAACAGAATATACTTCTACCTATACAATTTTGTGCCTGAAAGAGGAGCCTCAGACCTATCTATTATTGTATATGTGTCTGTGTAATATTTGTCCTTTTGCTATAATAGTCTAAATCTCAGGTAAATTTGTTGAAAACAAAAGAATAAATTATAAGGACAATTATCATTGACATTCCTTATATAGAATATAAAGAAGAAAGACAATTTAAAAAATATATATATATATACAGTTTTCACAATACTAGAAAGAAAATGTGGATAATAGCCCCTTTTTTGTTTGCATATTTGAACTAGACACTAGACCATGGTTAGTGTACATAGATTAATTTTTGCACTGTCTATTCCATTTTTCCTTTTGATATTAGGCAGTACCTGAATTGTTTGGGAATCTGTAAGTGATGGGATAATCCAAATGTTCATTCCTGCCGACTCTAAACTATTGTTAAGCTTTCCAACAGGACTTCATGTGGGTATGTTTTACTCTTCTACAGGTTTCTAATATGTATCCATGTTGTAGAAGTAACAACATACTGGTTCCAAATAGGAAAAGGAGTACGTCAAGGCTGTATATTGTCACCCTGCTTATTTAACTTATATTAAGAGTACATCACTGCTTATTTAACTTATATTAAGAGTACATAACAAGAAACGCTGGGCTGGAAGAGGCACAAGCTGGAATCAAGAAGGCCGGAAGAAATATCCATAACCTCAGATATGCAGATGACACCACCCTTATTGCAGAAAGTGAAGAGGAACTAAAAAGCCTCTTGAGGAAAGTGAAAGAAGAATGTGAAAATGTTGGCTAAAAGCTCAACATTCAGAAAACTAAGATCATGGCATCTATCCCATCACTTCATGATAAATAGATGGGGAAACAGTGGAAACAGTGTCAGACTTTATTTTGGGGGGCTCCCAAATCACTGCAGATGGTGATTGCAACCATGAAATTAAAAGACGCTTACTCCTTGGAAGAAAACTTATGACCAACCTAGATAGCATATTGAAAAGCAGAGACATTACTTTGCCAACAAAGGTCCGTCTAGTCAAGGGTATGGTTTTTCCCGTGGTCATGTATGGATGTGAGAGTTGGACTGTGAAGAAGGCTGAGCTCAAAGAACTGATGCTTTTGAACTTTGGTGTTGGAGAAGACTCTTGAGAGTCCCTTGGACTGCAAGGACATCCAACCAGTCCATTCTAAAGGAGATCAGCCCTAGATGTTCATTGGAAGTACTCATGCTAAAACTGAAACCAGTACTTTGGCCACCTCATGCAAAGAGTTGACTCATTGGAAAAGACCCTGATGCTGGGAGGGATTGGGGACAGGAGGAGAAGGGGACGACAGAGGGTGAGATGGCTGGATGGCATCACTGACTTGATGGGCGTGAGTTTGAGTAAACTCCGGGAGTTGGTGATGGACAGGGAGGCCTGGTTTGCTGCAATTCATGGAGTCGCAAAGAGGCAGACACGACTGAGCGACTGAACTGAACAGGTTTTTAATATGTATCCATGTTGTAGAAGTAACCCAATTTCCCTTGATGATCGATGTCCATGACTACAAAAGTACCTATAGTTTGGAGTGTTACTTCAGATGCATGATAAATACAAAGTAACCAAGTGATATTTTTAACTTCCAGTTAAACTGAACAATTATTAGATCTTATATTTCACACGGAAAACTCCCCATGAGGTTACTGGTTTGGCTTTATGGAGTTTAAAGAAGCAAGTGAGTGCATTATGAAAGTGCGTTGGCAGTGTAAGCCATGTGCCTGTGTAGCTAGTTCACTGATGCCTTTAGGGGTATCTCAAAGTCAGTCTCATACATCCCACTTCTACTTCGTCATGCAGTGCTTCAGTATACAGGAAATTTATGGTTTCTGTGTCCATTGTCACCTGTTCATTGATGGGCAAAATCTTATGGTGTCCCACTTGGCTAATTTTCATTTTCTGGTAGGAAGGGAAAAAAACAAAAAAACTGTTTCTCATGAAGGAAGTAGTTATTTGTCAAAGATAGCTGAGGGTCGGACACAACTGAGTGACTTCACTTTCACTTTTCACTTACATGCATTGGAGAAGGAAATGGCAACCCACTCCAATGTTCTTGCCTGGAGAATCCCAAAGAAGGGGAAGCCTGGTGGGCTGCCGTCTATGGGGTTGCATAGAGTCGGACACGATTGAAGTGACTTAGCAGCAGCAGCAGCACAACTTTGTTCTAAATCTCAGGGAATCTGTGTTCTGATCATCTTATAAGACCTTAATGCATTTGCAGCATGATTTCTATCTCTATTGCATCTGCCAGCAAATAAGTAACATAGGTGTGAACTGAAAATGCCAAGTAACCTCCTTTTTCTTTGAGTTTCACTAAAATTCTGGAAGATGGGTCTGTCGCACTTGGTAGTGGGACTGAGGAGAATAATCACATGCAGAATATTTTGCCTCTAAAATCAAAAGAGTTTTCAGTTCTGGAGTTTGGCTTTTTACTTGTCTTATTGAAGTGTGCTGGAATCTCACCTCTTTCCTAGTAGTCGAATGTAGATGATGCATCACTTAGATTTCCATTTTGTGAGGAAATCACACACACAACCTGCCCCCTAAAATGTCACCAATATTGCATGACCTTATAATATTGATATATCTCCTACCTTCTAGAACATACTTCTCTAAGCCCACATCTTAGATCCATTTTGTCTTCTTGCTTGTAACAACTAATTCTTACAAAATACATCAGCATGCTGGAATCTATGAAGTAGCCCACTAAGAGGTCTGGATATCAGCAGAAGAAATTAGTTAAAGAGCTAGAGAGTTCACAGAGTCCAGAAAAAAGAGACACTGAATGTATCCTGCTTTCCCTTCCAAGAAAAGGGCAAGAATCTATGTCAATTTGCTCCAGCATTTGGAAATCCAATTGTATTTCAAGTCATAGCTTTTAAAAATATTTTTCAAGTTTGGCACAATGCACCATCTTCTACTAAGACCTAAATGATCTTTGCATAGCCCAATCAGTTCTGAAAATAGGAACGAGATAAAAGAAGCACCCCTGCATCTTTTTATTGTTTAGGATTTCCAGTATAATTCTCTCAGGGATCTAGTGTTGTTTTATGTCTTTTATGTTGTGGTAAAAGCTTCATTCACAGAGGTTTTATACTTGATTCTTGATACTATAATAAATAAGAAAAATAAATAAATGTATGTACTACGTTAAGTCACCAAGAACACTTAATGTGTATATATTTTTTACACTTAATGTGTAAAAAAATACATATATTTTTTTTTTCTCAAGAATTGAGGAAATGACCACAAAGTATATTCTTATCACAACATCCAGGAGTCAAAATTAATTCAGAACACAGTTTATCACCTATGATTTCATTTTCTTGACTTTGAACCACAGTCATGTTTTGGGCCCCATGGTTAATAATAGTTCATAGATTAATTATGTGTCTATTAATCACTGAATTTTCTGCTTACCTGGAATACAGTTTCTGTGATAAACTGCTACAGATTCATTTATTGAAAGTCAAGAGGAAAAGTTATAGTAATTTCATTTGTGGGAACACCTAAGACCATTCCCCGTGTGTTTACAGACTCTTCCTTTATTGAAATGTCCTAGGTGTGTAAATTTGCAAAGTTGAGAACTGAGTGAAAAAGTAATTCTCCATCTCTATATTACAGTGACTAAAGTCATAATTTCTCCTCTTCATATCAGATCAGATCAGTCGCTCAGTCGTGTCCGACTCTTTGCAACCCCATGAACTGCAGCACGCCAGGCCTCCCTGTCCATCACCAGCTCCCAGAGGTCACCCAGACTCACACCCATCAAGTCAGTGATGCCATCCAGCCATCTCATCCTCTGTTGTCCCCTTCTCCTCCTGCCCTCAATCCCTCCCAGCATCAGAGTCTTCTCCAATGAGTCAACTCTTCGCATGAGGTGGCCAAAATACTGGAGTTTCAGCTTTAGCATCATTCCTTCTAAAGAAATTCCAGGATTGATCTCCTTCAGAATGGACTGGTTGGATCTCCTTGCAGTCCAAGGGATTCTCAAGAGTCTTCTCCAACACCACAGTTCAAAAGCATCAATTCTTCGGTGCTCAGCCTTCTTCACAGTCCAGCTCTCACATCCATACATGACCACAGGAAAGACCATAGCCTTGACTAGGCGAACCTTTGTTGGTAAAGTAATGTCTCTGCTTTTGAATATGCTATCTAGGTTGGTCATAACTTTCCTTCTTCATATATGGACCCTTTTTTAAAAAGTTCTTCATTTCCATTTTACAAATATTATAGGCTTCTAAGGATGCACATCAAATAATCACTGCCTAAGACCTCTCTGAATCCGAGGTCTTAGCGGTTTGAACTCTGGTCCAGATAATCTTGTGTAGGTAGGTAGGAACCAACGTTTGACTGTTACAACTTTGGGATCACATAAATGAGGAAAAATTTTGAGCATTACTTTACTAGTGTGTGCGATGAGTGCAATTGTGTGGTAGTTTGAGCATTCTTTGGCATTGCCTTTCTTTGGGATTGGAATGAAAACTAACCTTTTCCAGTCCTGTGGCCACTGCTGAGCTTTCCAAATTTGCTGGCATATTGAGTCATCTTTCAGGATTTGAAATAGCTCAACTGGAATTCCATCACCTCCACTCGCTTTGTTCGTAGTGATGCTTTCTAAGGCCCACTTGATTCCAGGATGTCTGGCTCTAGGTCAGTGATCACATCATCATGATTATCTGGGTTGTGAAGATCTTTTCTGTACAGTTCTGTGTATTCTTGCCACCTCTTCTTAATATTTTCTGCTTCTGTTAGGTCCATACTATTTCTGTCCTTTATTGAGCCCATCTTTGCATGAAATGTTCCCTTGGTTATTCTAATTTTCTTGAAGAGATCTCTAGTCTTTCTCATTCTGTTTTCCTCTATTTCTTTGCATTGATCACTGAGGAAGGCTTTCTTATCTCTCCTTGCTATTCTTTGGAACTCTGCATTCAGATGGTTTTATCATTCCTTTTCTCCTTTGCTTTTCACGTCTCTTCTTTTCACAGCTATTTTAAAGGCCTTCCCAGACAGCCATTTTACTTTTTTGCATTTGTTTTCCATGGAGATGGTCTTGATCCCTGTCTCCTGTACAATGTCACAAACCTCTGTCCATAGTTCATCAGGCACTCTAGGGACTATCAGATCTAGTCCCTTAAATCTATTTCTCACTTCCACTGTATAATCATAAGGGATTTGATTTAGGTCATACCTGAATGGTCTAGTGGTTTTTCCTACTTTCTTCAATTTAAGTCTGAATTTGGCAATAAGGACTTCATGATCTGAGTCACAGTCAGCTCCCGGTCTTGTTTTTGTTGACTGTATAGAGCTTCTCTATCTTTGGCTGCAAAGAATATAATCAATCTGATTTTGTTGTTGACCATCTGGTGATGTCCATGGGTAGAGTCTTCTCTTGTGTTGTTGGAAGAGGGTATTTGCTATGACCAGTGCATTCTCTTGGCAAAACTTGATTAGCCTTTGCCCTGCTTCATTCCGTTCTCCAAGGCCAAATTTACCTGTTACCCTAGGTGTTTCTTGAATGGCATCACTGACTCAATGGACATGAGATTGAGTAAACTCTGGGAGTTGGTGATGGACAGGGAGGCCTGGCATGCTGCGATTCATGGGTTCACAGAGTTGGACACGATTGAGTGACTGGACTGAACTGAATGATGAAAATATATGTAATATGAAATATATATATATATATAAGGTAAAAGTTATTATGGATATAAATAATATCATTAATATTTATATTTTTAATTCATTTAAAAGACCTGTTTAACATAATAATGTTCACAATTTATTTGATGTTTATAGCATATGGATAAATGAAATAATTGACTGCTACATCAAAAGGGACTGTACATCCTATACGGCGAATTATAAGATAATCATTTAAAAATTTAAAATTATAATTAATGTGCTGACAGGAATTAGAATGAAATCATGTAAAATGTTCAATTAAAATAAGTCAGTAGAAAGGAAAAAAAAATCAAACAAATCTGATTAGTTAAAACATGGTTAAAAATACTGGATATTAATAATTCCACTCTATAAATGATTATTTTAAATGTGAATGCCACAAGTTTAAGACCTCAATTTTTGTTAAAAACTTTATTTTGTTGGAACTTGTGGTCACATGTGGACACATGCTAAATGCATAGCAATGCCTGGTACATGTAGCATCTGAGACACAGGACAGGCAGACTTTCTTTCTTCTACAATCTTAAAAGACTAGTGTAGATTCAGTGGTACTAAGCCTGATTGCAGAGTACGTTTCCTTTGACAGACAATTATTCTCATATGTGATAATAATATATAAAATAGAAATATTTGGGATATTTGGTAACCACTATGTAACGTCAGTATCTCATTATTTCCTATTGATTAAGCACAGTTTTCAGGGTCATTCAATATGCACGCAATTGAGGAGTTGGAGTATTATGTTTTATTCTTTCATTACAAACATTTGACCCCATTATTAGGGCTTCAACAGATTGTGTGAAACAATAAGCTTAAGTGTTTGTATTTAGCAATAATGAAAGTGACTGAAATATGGAGAATTAAATCTAACTTTATTTTGGACTACAATTAAGTTGTAGAATCAAGTATAATACAGACACCATTTACAAATGATAACAATGTCATACTTCAAATGTGAGCTAATACTTTATGGTTAGAAATAAGTAAGTATTAAATTACATTGGGAGAAATGTGGAAGGATAGGATTCTTTCCAGGTATGTGATGACTATCCAGATGTTCCAGATGTTCAAGCTGGCTTTAGAAAGGCAGAAAAACCAGAGATCAAATTGTCAACATCAGTTGGATTATGGAAAAAGCAAGAGAGTTCCAGAAAAACATCTATTTCTGTTTTATTGACTATACCAAAGCCTTTGACTGTGTGGAGCACAACAAACTGTGGAAAATTCTTAAAGTGAGGGAATACCAGACCACCTTGCCTGTGTCCTGAGAAATCTGTATGCAGGTCAAGAAGAAACAGAACTGGACATGGAACAATAGACAGGTTCCAAATCAGGAAAGGAGTACTTCAAAACTGTATATTGTCACTCTGTTTATTTAACTTATATTCAGAGTACTTCATGCAAAATGCTGGTCTGGATGAAGCACAAGTTGGAATCAAGCTTACTGGGAGAAATATCAATAATCTCACATACGCAGATGACACCACCCTTATGGAAGAAAATGAAGAAAAACTAAAGAGCCTCTTGCTGAAAGTAGAAGAGGAGGGTGAAAAAGTTGACAACAAACTCAACATTCAGAAAAGTAAAATCACGGCATCTGGTCCCATCACTTCATGGCAAATAGATGGGGAAACAGTGGAAACAGTGAGAGATTTTATTTGCAAGGGGGGCGGGGGGAGGGGCTTCAAAATCATTGCAGATGGTGACTGCAGCCATGAAATTAAAAGACGCTTACTCCTTGGAAGAAAAGCTAGGACCAAACTAGATAGCATATTAAAAAGCAGAGACATTACTTTGCCAACAAAGGTTCATCTAGTGAAAGCTATGATTTTTCCAGTAGTCATGTATGGATGTGAGAGTTGGACCATAAAGAAAGATGAGTGCCAAAGAATTGATGCTTTTGAACTGTGGTGTTGGAGAAGACTCTTGAGAGACCCTCAGACTGCAAGGAGATCCACCCAGTCCATCCTAAAAGAAATCAATCCTGAGTATTCATTGGAAGGACTGATATTTGAAGCTGAAACTCCAATACTTTGGCCACTTGATGCCAATAACTGACTCATTTGAGAAAACTCTGATGCTGGGAAAGATTGAAGGTGGGAGGAGAATTAGGCTATAGAGGATGAGATGATTGGACGGCATCACCGACTTTATGGACGTGAGTTTGAGTAAGCCCCAGGAATTGTGATGGACACAGAGGCCTGGCATGCTGCAGTCCATGGGGTCACAAAGAGTCAGACACGACTGAGTGACTGAACTGAACTGATTTGATGACTGCTGAAAGAATTAGCTATGGATCAATGCTAATAATAAATAGTATTATTTAATGTTCTAGTTGGGATAAAAAATAATATTTTAACTCATTTTGATGGAATGTAGCTATTATAAAATAATTGGTAGAGAAAGTAGTAAAACATACAAAAGACACTTTAATCAAAACAATACTTAAAATTATCAGATTTCTCACTGTATTTAAATATCCTAAAACATCTGTAGATTCATAATAAATCTATTCCACTAAGTGTTATTAAGCACTTATTCCAAAAGATATAGATAACAAGTTATATGTACATATGTATGAGAAAATATAAATAGTATTCAGTTAATAATATATTATGTTTTCTTTTTGTTTACAAAATCATAACATTGAGTTCTTAAATTTCAGGCTACCCTCCTTTGTAACTTCTGATCCAAAGCCAAATCCATTATTTAGGGATAAGCTAATAATAATTCTACCTCCTGTTCTACAGAGAGAAGGGGATTTCTGTCACTTCAGTGTAACACCTGAAGTGCTGAGCATGACAGCGAGAATGTGCACATGCAGAAATAGATGACCTACCTGAAGTAACCTCTGCAATTAGGAAATCTGCTGAGATCAATTAAGGCCTGACTATAAATGGAAAAATATACTCTTTTCTACCTGCTCAGAATTGAACTTTGGAAAGATTACTTTAGTAGGAAACAATGACCTGTAAAAATGTATTTGAGGCTAAAACTACCTTGACTAGTCATGATAGCCTTTTGAGCAAAAAGCTCTCTTTGATTTGACACCTCCACCCACCATTGAGGATCACACTGGCTTACATATCGAGACACTGATTGCTAGGAAAACGATTCAGTAAAAATTAAACTAATAACTTCACTTATAAAAGAAAGGAAGGAACAGGGAGAGGAAGGAAGGGGGAAAAATGGGGAGAAATAAAGGAAGGAAGAAATAAAGAACCTAAGGCACATATGGGAAAAGGTTTGACATAATAGTGTTTTAACTTTGCTAATGTACAAGAAATGAGTTGGATAATTCTTTATGGATGAAATGATTTCTCATAGCTACAGAATAACATTTCTCCCTCTCCCCTTTTTTCATTTTATTTAAGAAAGGAAGATGTATTAAGAATAAGCTACTTGCTAACATTTTAAAATCACTGTTTACTGTATATTCAGATAAGAACATAGCTCTATAATTGCTGAAGAATGAATGCTGTAACACTACGTGAATTACTTACATATGGGAAATTTCTGAAGTCTTGGGAGAACTTAATTCATGATTTTAGAAACTTTTTTTTCAAAAAACCTGTTATATCATTCTATTTTCCTTTCCAGTTTATTCAAAATTCCTTTTCCGTTTCAGTTTATTCCAATTTTATATCATTTCAGTGTATTTTTTCTTGCCTGACAAGTTCAACAGGATCTTGAATATCTTCCCTAAAAAAGGAATGTTCTTATTCTTGTATTTTTCAGAATTATAACATTCCTTCAGACATATATATATGCATATATATATATTCTCTATATATATACTCTAGACAATGGCACCCCACCCCAGTACTCTTGCCTGGAAAATCCCATGGACAGAGGACCCTAGTGGGCTGCAGTCCATGGGGTCGCTAAGAGTCGGACACGACTGAGCGACTTCACTTTCACTTTCCACTTTTATGCATTGGAGAAGGAAATGGCACCCCACCCCAGTACTCTTGCCTGGAGAATCCCAGGGACGGGGGAGACTGATGGGCTGCCGTCTGTGGGGTCACACAGAGTCGGACACGACTGAAGTGACTTAGCAGCAGTATATTCTAGAATAGAGTTATATATATATTCTAGAATAGTATAAAATATTATCATATATATTATAGAATAGCATAAAATATTGTGTTTATAATCTTACTGTACAAGATACATGTGTGGTTTTTTTTTCTATTCATAGCAACTGACAGATATTTATATGATTTCAGAAATAGTTGGGTAGTAAATGTCTTGCTCCACAGCTAAAAATGAATACACTTTTCATGAACTGTGCTTTGTAAACTCACTTTGTTCTAAGTATGTGTGTGTGTGTATATATATACACACACACATATATAAAGAGGCATATTCCTCTATCTCTGAAGCACAGTGGTGATAATTCAGTGAATAGATTATTTTAATGTATAACATCAGAATATGCAATTTTCTGTTGGAGCATCCATGCAATGTTTGAATCATCCATTCACTTTAAAACTTTGCCAGATTTGACTAACATTCTATTCTACTATATAGATAAGTAACTTTCACTGTTACACTGTTATACATAATACTTTATATGTAACAGTGAAAGTTATAATACTTAAAAAAAAAAAAAAAACCCGGCCATAAATTTTTTTCTGTAGCAACTGTGTATCCTTAGGGTTTCAGCTTGTCATCTAAACAAAATTATCTGGCTAGCAAGAGAGGTAAATAGATACACTGCAGCACACTACATCAACTGAGTGTGAGCAACCAACCCTCCGGGTACAAACTAAAATAGACTCTGGTCAATTCTTGGATTTAATAAAACCTCTTTGCAGTCGTGATGGCTCACATAGTTGATAAATACACTGGAATATTTTAAAATATGTGTGACCGTATCTTAAATGCCATCATGTATCTATTCAGTCTTATCTCTCCTTCCTCCATTAACAGTATTTACTTACAGTGCAAATACCATTAGATGCTACAAATACCATCATTTTTTGACACAATAAAATTTAAAATAAATCTCAGTTTATAACTGTATGCATTCTTAGCTCTGATATTTATATATCATCACTATACATATATTTGAAGGAAGAAAACAGAACAAAATTATTAGATATATTTATTTTATGCTTATTTATTTTCTCAAAAGCTTTCTTAAATGAACTGTATTTGTTTTCTTTGATTTTGTGGTAATTTTCCTTGCCCTATGCAGACAAATATAGCTCTTTAACATATAATATTTTCCATGATCTATTGCTTTAATCATGATGAATATTTTAAAAGAAACGTTGTGCTCAAGCACAATTCATATATTAAATAATTTTGCTGATTAACTTCCTCGCTTTGAGTCTTAGGTTTTGTCTGTGGTGTGTCTACCAATCTATGCTACACACACACAGAGTCTTAAATCCTCTGAACTTCTCCAAAATTTTAATTGATTTGATCGGGCTTTTAAATACATGATGTGAGAATAAATAAAGGTATGGTATAGCCTTGACTAGGCGAACCTTTGTTGGCAAAGTAATGTCTCTGCTTTTGAATATGCTATCTAGGTTGGTCATAACTTTCCTTCCAAGGAGTAAGCGTCTTTTAATTTCATGGCTGCAGTCACCATCTGCAGTGATTTTGGAGCCCAGAAAAATAAAGTCTGACAGTTTCCACTGTTTCTCCATCTATTTCCCATGTAGTGATGGGACCAGATGCCATGATCTTCATTTTCTGAATGTGGAGCTTTAAGCCAACCTTTTCACTCTCCACTTTCACTTTCATCAAGAGGCTTTTTAGTTCCTCTTCACTTTCTGCCATAAGGGTGGTGTCATCTGCATATCTGAGGTTATTGATATTTCTGGTGATGGACAGGGAGGCCTGGCGTGCTGCAGTTCATGGGGTCGCAAAGAGTCGGACACGACTGAGCGACTGATCTGATCTTATCTGATGGTATTAAAGTGATTTAGCATATATACACAGACATAATATTAATCCCATACTAAGAATAAAATGAAACTAGTCTTTATAATTTATGTTGGTGTGATAAAAGATATACTGATTTTAAAGCAAAGTTGAAACCAAATTAAAGATAAATTGAATATGCATTACCTCAAACTACAGTTCAAACTGTTGTCCTGTCATTGAATTAGTTATTTTGACCAAAATGAACAATGATAGTTTTACTTGGTATTTAGTTTGGGTTTATGATTGAAGAATTATGCTCTACAATTATTGAATGAGACTAAAATGAAGTTTCCTTGTTTTTCTAATTGAATGAATATGCATCATTTTTAATCACAGTTTTAAGCATCACAGTATAACTTTGTAAAATTTGGGACATAATACATTAAAATTTTTCTTCTCTGTGTTACACACATGTTTTCTTTTTAAACAATTATAGAGAATATGAGCCAAATACAATAGAAAAACGTCTCCTCCATATCAAAACAGTAGCACATTATCATAAACCACAGACTATGATTTTGTTTATGTTGAATCTACAATATAAAGAAAGAAATATTTTATATCTCTTTCATTATTGATCTATTTTTTTCATTGAAATATCTACATAAGAAAGTAACATGGCATGTATGCACTCAAGTGTTTAGAATGATAAAGCTGAGGGACAAGTACTCTAAAACAGATTTGTTTTAGAGAATGTCATACAACACAGTAAGCTTTAAAAAGAATAATGAAAAATGTGCCAGTTAGAGTGTTTCTATTAAGAATTCTGAGTTGGATAATTTGGATCAATGATATTTAAGATCAAATGATATTTAAATTATTTCTTAAGAAAACAAAATTCTCCACTTAGTTTGCTGTATAGGGCTAATGATCATCAGACACATTTGAATGAGTGAAAAAGGTGTCAGATTCACAAGTGTTTGGTGAGGTGTTAATTAACAAAATATGAAAATAGATGGCAATATGATGGGATGAACGATATTCATTTAGAAAGGTTGCAGAGGTAGCATGGTTCTTGGGGAGAATGGTTTCAGCAAAGTTACAAATTTGGAACGTGTGTTCTGCAGGGGTATTGATAGTATATGGTAATGTGTGTTCAAAGAATAACTGATTCTTTTTAATGTTTTTTTTGATGTGGCTCATTTTTAAAGGCTTTATGGAATTTGTTACAGTATTGTTCCTTTTCTGTTGATTTTGGTCTTTTGGCCATGAGGTATGTGGAATCTTAGCTCCCAACCAGGGGTTGAACCTGCTCCTCCTACACTGGGAGGCCAAGTTTTAACCACTGGATCACCAGCAAAGTCCCAAGGATATCTGGTTCTTAAAGGCTTAAATGTGAAGAGTGGTAATTGACAATGAAAAATTAATTAAGAATTTAACCTGAATGACTTCCCGCTTGTTATGTTAGCTAGTTAGAATGTAAAACTTACCTTCAATGATGACCTTCTAAACATGTACTTTATATAATGTAATTGAAATCACATTAGAATATTATCCAGCATACCTAGCAAGCATTAATATCTATGTTATACATAATTTCTTCATTTTTTTTTCAGAAAACCAATTATATTTGTTTACATATAATTTTTGGAGCTAGTTCTGTTCTCCAATATTCATCAACACTCCCTGATAGAGCTCATGAATAGCATTTGTAAGTTTCCTTATTATGTTGTAATGTTCTCATTTAATGAGGAAATTTGAACTCATTAAGAGCATCTGGTGTTCTTCCATAATCTCTACTATTCTTGGTGCTGCTGCTGCTAAGTCGCTTCAGTCGTGTCCAACTCTGTGAGACCTCATAGACGGCAGTCCACCAGGCTCCCCCGTCCCTGGGATTCTGCAGGCAAGAGCACTGGAGTGGGCTGCCATCTACTTTTCTTAGGCTTCAGTTATCTCCTGTACAGGTTTATTCTAGTCTTTCTCTTTCACCAATCAGTCTTGTTAAATATGGAAAGCAAAATACATGTTGGTTGCTCATTTCTCTGTATATTATGTGTTATATCTCAAGCTGATTTCTAATGTATATTTTTTAAATGACTTTTGTTGAAATTTTGAAAATCTCTGACCTTTGTGGGTCTGTCACAGTATTATTATGTATGTTCTATTTTGTTCATCCTTTATTATATTTTGATACTTTTGCCTCCTCTAGAGTTTTCTAGAGTCATAAAATTTGGAGTTTGTTAAGGTTTCTTGTTTTTTTTTTTTTTATTAAGGTTTACTCCAGTATTTTGGCCACCTCATGCGAAGAGTTGACTCATTGGAGAAGACTCTGATGCTGGGAGGGATTGAGGGCAGGAGGAGAAGGGGACGACAGAGGATGAGATGGCTGGAGGGCATCACTGACTCGATGGATGTGAGTCTGAGTGACCTCCGAGAGCTGGTGATGGATAGGGAGGCCTGGCGTGCTGCAGTTCATGGGGTCACAAAGAGTCGGACACGACTGAGCGACTGATCTGATCTGATCTGATCTGATACTACATTTCCTCCTAATTTTTATAGCTTATTTTCTCATCAGGATCATTTATAAACACAGATCAGATCAGATCAGTCGCTTAGTCGTGTCCAACTCTTTTATCCAACTCTTTATCACATTGAGTTGTTAGCACAGTTGTATGAGAACAATACAGAAAGTTGTATGCCTGGCACCTTGCAAGCATTTAATGAATATTGTTATTGCCATTATTAAATACGTCATTCTCATTGAAAATATTCATATGCAATATTTTCTGACTCTAATTACAATTTAGTTGAGTATAGGAATTTGTATTTTTAAAATATATTACAGCAATAAATTTGGAATTTTGGAATATTGTTTACTTTTTAAAACCGCCATATTAGAACTTGTTTGGACTTGTTTTTTTCTTCACCTGTTTCTTAGTATATTCTCTGTTGTTTTTATTTATTATTTACTCTATCTCTCCAATATTGGTTAATGTTTTTAGTTTTCTTATCATTTTGCATTTTCTGGGTTAGTTTTACAGTTGGCTTTTTTTTAACTTTTGCACATAGTTCCACATAAAGTTTCATATATTTTAAAATGTTACTATCATTATTATTCACTTTTTAATTTCATGACCATTTTATTGGTTTTGAGGTTTCATGGCATGTAGGAAAAAAATCTTCTACATTATGCCTGGAGGGCAAATTTCAATTGTATCATGTTAATAATGTTTAAATTGAATTATACATAGCAAAGATCAAGAACACATAGGCTATTCAGAGGACTTTCCAGAAGCCCTCAGAGATCACTTTGTAACAAATGAATTTATAGGTAGTATAGAGAAATGTAATTTGCAGACTAAACTGTATTTGTGCTATTTTTTCCAAACATTTAAAAAAGTTCTTTATGCTATTTTACTTCATTTATGCTGACTAATAATTAGTATTCTACAAAAAAAGTAAGTTTAATTTAAATAAGCAAAATGTAACCCTTGTTAAAAGCAGAATGAGTGAGAAATATGTAGTGGGTAGCCATTCTTTTCTCCAGGGAATCTTCTAACCCAGGCATCTAACCTGGGTCTCCTGCATATTCTTTACCATTTGAGCCACCAGAAAAGTCCACAAATCATTCTAGCCTACATCATTTTATAACAAACATTTCCAGAAGTCTAGCAGACTGATTACAGAAGTTCACTGGAGGTCTCCAAAATCTTTCTCTAATTTGCTATCAAGATCTCTATTTTACAGACAAGGAAACTGAGGTTCAGAGAACCAAAGTCACTTGATGAAATTCTTGCCAATGGCAGAATGTAGAACTAAGATATCATCTAAATGGTTAAGTAAAAGACTCTAGAGTTAAGGTATGAAAGAAAGTATGTAACCAATATTACAAAAATAATAAATTTCAATCAAAATTTATAAAATTATAATTTTACCAGAAATGTTTGCTTTTTCTACATAATCAGGAAATAAACATCGTGCTATACATGTATTTCCTTAATCACCTACATAGCTAGGTTAATTGGTCTACATTCTTTTTCATTATTATAAAACTTCATTCATATTTGTACCTGTTTGTTTTCTCTCCATTTTGGTGATTTAAATTAATGGTTGATGATTTTACTTCAATTCATTCAGTTGCTCAGTCATGTCTGACTCTCTGTGACCCCATGAATCACAGCATGCCAGGCTTCCCTGTCCATCACCAACTCCCAGAGTTCACTAAGACTCACGTCCATCGAGTCAGTGATGCCATCCAGCCATTTGTCATCCCTTTCTCCTCCTGCCCCCAATTTCTCCCAGCATCAGAATCTTCGCATGAAGATTGAGTCAACTCTTCGCATGAGGTGGCCAAAGTACTGGAGTTTCAGCTTTAGCATCATTACCTCCAAAGATATCCCAGGGCTGATCTCCTTCAGAATGGACTGGTTGGATATGCTTGCAGTCCAAGAGACTCTCAAGAGTCTTCTCCAATCAGATCAGATCAGTTGCTCAGTCGTGTCTGACTCTTTGCGACCCCATGAATAGCAGCATGCCAGGCCTCCCTGTCCATCACCAACTCTCGAAGGTCACTGAGACTCACATCCATCGAGTCAGTGATGCCATCCAGCCATCTCATCCTCTGTCGTCCCCTTCTCCTCTTGCCCTCAATCCCTCCCAGCATCAGAGTCTTCTCCAATGAGTCAACTCCTCGCATGAGGTGGCCAAAATACTGGAGTTTCAGCTTTAGCATCATTCCTTCCAAAGAAATCCCAGGGCTTATCTCCTTCAGAATGGACTGGTTGGATCTCCTTGCAGTCCAAGGGACTCTCAAGAAGCTTCTCCAACACCACAGTTCAAATGCATCAATTCTTCGGCGCTCAGCCTTCTTCACAGTCCAGCTCTCATATCCATACATGACCACAGGAAAAACCATGCTGCTGCTGCTAAGTCACTTCAGTCATGTCTGACTCTGTGCAACCCCACAGACCGCAGCCCACCAGGCTCCCCTGTCCCTGGGATTCTCCAGGCAAGAACACTGGAGTGGGTTGCCATCTCCTTCTCCAATGCATGAAAGTGAAAAGTGAAAATGAAGTCCCTTGGTCATGTCCGACCCTCAGCGACCCCATGGACTGCAGCCTTCCAGGCTCTTCCATCCATGGGATTTTCAAGGCAAGAGTACTGGAGTGGGGTGCCATTGCCTTCTCCGCAGGAAAAACCATAGCCTTGACTAGACGAACCTTTGTTGGCAAAGTCATGTCTCTGCTTTTGAATATGCTATCTAGATTGGTCATAACTTTCCTTGCAAGGAGTAAGTGCCTTTTAATTTCATGGCTGCAGTCACCATCTGCAGTGATTTTGGAGCCCAGAAAAATAAAGTCCGACACTGTTTCCACTGTTTCCCCATCTATTTCCCATGAAGTAATGGGACCCGATGCCATGATCTTCATTTTCTGAATGTTGAGCTTTAAGCCTACTTTTTCACTCTTCACTTTCACTTTTATCAAGAGGCTTTTGAGTTCCTCTTCATTTTCTGCCATAAGGGTGGTGTCATCTGCATATCTGAGGTTATTGATATTTCTCTCAGCAATCTTGATTCCAGCTTGTGTTTCTTCCAGTCCAGCGTTTCTCATGATGTACTCTGCATATAAGTTAAATAAACAGGATGACAATATACAGCCTTGACGTACTCCTTTTCCTATTTGGAACCAGTCTGTTGTTCCATGTCCAGTTCTAACTGTTGCTTCCTGACCTGCATACAAATTTCTCAAGAGGCAGATCAGGTGGTCTGGTATTCCCATCTCTTTCAGAATTTTAGGCTTTGGCGTAGTCAATAAAGCAGCAACAGATGCTTTTACGGAACTCTCTTGTTTTTTCCATGATCCAGCAGATGTTGGCAATTTGATCTATGGTTCCTCTGCCTTTTCTAAAACCAGCTTGAACATCTGGAAGTTCACGGTTCACATATTGCTGAAGCCTGGCTTGGAGAATTTTGAGCATTACTTTCCTAGCGTGTGAGATGAGTGCAAATGTGCTGTAGTTTGAGCATTCTTTGGAATTGCCTTTCTTTGGGATTGGAATGAAAACTGACCTTTTCCAGTCCTGTGGCCACTGCTGAGTTTTCCAAATTTGCTGGAATATTGAGTGCAGCATCATCTTTCAGGATTTGGAATAGCTCCACTGGAATTCCATCACCTCCACTAGCTTTGTTCGTAGTGATGCTTTCTAAGGCCCACTTGATTTCACATTCCAGGATGTCTGGCTCTAGTTCAGTGAACACACCATCGTGATTATCGGTTTTTGTACAGTTCTTCTGTGTATTCTTGCCACCTCTTCTTAATATCTTCTGCTTCCGTTAGGTCCATACCATTTCTGTCCTTTATCGAGCCCATCTTGGCATGAAATGTTCCTTTGGTATCTCTGATTTTCTTCAAGAGTCTTTCCCCTTCTGTTATTTTCCTCTATTTCTTTGCATTGATCGCTGAAGAAGGCTTTCTTATCTCTCCTTGCTATTCTTTGAAACTCTGCATTCAGATGTTTATATCTTTCCTTTTCTCCTTTGCTTTTTGATTCTTTTCTTTTCACAGCTATTTGTAAGGCCTCCCCAGACAGCCATTTTGCTTTTTTGCATTTATTTTCCATGGGGATGGTCTTGGTCCCTGTGTCCTGTACAATGTCACAAACCTCATTCCATAGTTCATCAAACATTCAATGTATCAGATCTAGGCCCTTAAACCTATTTCTCTCTTCCACTGTATAATCATAAGGGATTTGATTGAGGTCATACCTGAATGGTCTAGTGGTTTTCCCTACTTTCTTCAATTTCAGTCTGAATTTGGCAATAAGGAGTTCATGGTCTGAGCCACAGTCAGCTCCTGGTCTTATTTTTGCTGACTGTATAGAGCTTCTCCTTCTTTGGCTGCAAACAATACCACAGTTCAAAAGCAGCATTTCTTTGGTGCTCAGCTTTCTTCACAGTCCAACTCTCACATCCGTATGTGACTTCTGGCAAAACCATAGCTTTGACTAGACAGACATTTGTTGGCAAAGTAAAATCTCTGATTTTTAATATGCTGTCTAGGTTAGTCATAACTTTTCTTCCAAGGAGTGTCTTTTAATATTATAGCTTCAGTCACCATCTGCAGTGATTTTGGAGCCCCCGAAATAAAGCCTGTTACTGTTTCTACTGGCTCCCCATCTATTTGCCATGAAGTAATGGGACCAGATGCCATGATCTTAGATTTCTGAATGTTGAGTTTTAAGCCTACTTTTTCACTCTCCTCTTTCACTTTCATCAAGAGGATCTTTGCTTCTGCTGCTGCTAAGTCGCTTCAGTCATGTCCGACTCTGTGCGATCCCATAGATGGCAGCCCACCAGGCTCCCCCGTCCCTGGGATTCTCCAGGCAAGAACACTGGAGTGGGTTACCATTTCCTTCTCCAATGCATGAAAGTGAAAAGTGAAAGGGAAGTCACTTAGTCGTGTCCGTCCCTCAGTGACCGCATGGACTGCAGCCTTCCAGGCTCCTCCATCCATGGGATTTTCCAGGCAAGAATACTGGGGTGGGGTGCCATTGCCTTCTCCTAAGAGGATCTTTAGTTCTTGCTTTCTGCCAGAAGTGTGGTGTCATCTGCATATCTGAGGTTATTGATGCTTCTCCTAGCAATCTTGATTCCAGTTTGTGCTTCATCCATTCTGGCGTTTCTCATGATGTACTCTGTATATAAGTTAAATAAGCAGCATGACAATATACAGCCTTGATGTATTCCTTTTCCTGTTTTGAACCAGTTTGTTGTTCCATGTCCAGTTCTAACTGTTTCTTCTTGACTTGCATAAAGATTTCTCAGGTGGCAGTTCAGGTGGTCTGATATTCACATCTCTTTAAGAATTTTCCATAGTTTGGTGTGATCCACACAGTCAAAGGCTTTGGCATAATCCATAAAGCATAAAATATCTCAAATAGATTTTTTCCCTACATTTCAGAGAAAAAGTACACAATTCTTTTTCTTTCTTTCTTCTTAAATGACCTTTAGCAAAATTCATAAGTCAATGAATATATAGTATTCTTTTTGTCATTATTTTTCATTAGAGGCAAAGTCAGTTTCTACCTGACAAATGTCAACAAACATGGTTATCAGTTCCTCAGTCGTGTCTGACTTTTTGCGACCCCATACTCTGTCCATGGAATTCTCTAGGCATCAATACTTGAGTGGGTTGCCATTCCTTTCACCAGGGGATCTTCCTGACCCAGGGATTGAACCCAGGTCTCCTGCATTACAGGCAGATTCTTTGCTGTCTGTGCTGCAAGGGAAGCCCACCAACAAACATGGTTGATAATTATACCTGGTTATATCCTTTGTCAGATTGTTTAGTAGTTATATCCTCTTTTCCGACCTGAGCTAAACAAGGCAATTTATTTCAGCTTCCATTTACCATTAAGATTATACAAATTAAATTTCTTCTTCAGAAAGGTGGCATTTTTTTCTTCAAATTCTAAATTCTTTATTATTCCTATGAGTAAAAATCATACCTTCTTATATGAAAAAATACTAGAGATATTCTGTCTCCATTTACATTGAAAGCATTTCACATATCCCACAATGTCCAATAAATTTGAGTCCCATTTCCTCATTACTTATTTTCAGAAACTTATATTACCGCATTAAAATAAAACAAAACAAAAACTACAGACAAAGATATACTGATGCAGTGCTGGAGATTGTGTTGTTACAGTGTCTTGAAAGATATTTGGCAGAATGCAATGAGAACTGTATGAAAAATTAAAGGCCATTTGAATTAATAAACTTACATTTAGAAATATATTTCAAACCAATAGTTAAAGATATTCAGAAAGCTATAAAACTATTCATGTGCATGTAGTATTAATTATATCAGCAAGATATTAGTTTGAAATTATGTATTTAAAACAGAGACATTATAAAATAATTATCAGATCAGATCAGATCAGTCGCTCAGTCGTGTCTGACTCTGCGACCCCATGAACTGCAGCACGCCAGGCCTCCCGGTCCATCACCAACTCCCAGAATTCACTGAGACTCACATCCATCGAGTCAGTGATGCCATCCAGCCATCTCATCCTCTGTCCTCCCCCTTCTCCTCTTGCCCTCAATCCCTTCCAGCATCAGAGTCTTCTCCAATGAGTCAACTCTTCGCATGAGGTGGCCAAACTACTGGAGTTTCAGCTTCAACATCATTCCTTCCAAAGAAATCCCAGGGCTGATCTCCTTCAGAATGGACTGGTTGGATCTCCTTGCAGTCCAAGGGACTCTCAAGAGTCTTCTCCAACACCACAGTTCAAAAGCATCATTCTTTGGCACTCAGCCTTCTTCACAGTCCAACTCTCATATCCATACATGACCACAGGAAAAACCATAGCCTTGACTAGACGAACCTTTGTTGGCAAAGTAATGTCTCTGCTTTTGAATATGCTATCTAGGTTCGTCATAACTTTCCTTCCAAGGAGTAAGTATCTTTTAATTTCATGGCTGCAGTCACCATCTGCAGTGATTTTGGAGTCCAGAAAAATAAAGTCTGACACTGTTTCCACTGTTTCCCCATCTATTTCCCCTGAAGTGATGGGACTGGATGCCATGATCTTTGTTTTCTGAATGTTGAGCTTTAAGCCAACTTTTTCACTCTCCACTTTCACTTTCATCAAGAGGGTTTTTAGTTCCTCTTCACTTTCTGCCATTATAAAACAAAAAAATTTTGTTTGAATTTATAAGTAGTTTCTAAAAATCCTGTTATAAACAAGGTCCTTTTACATCAAAAAGTACTCAAAAGTTAATTTTAAATGAAATAGGTTCAAAGACTAAAGCACATTACAGAAAAATAGGTAAAAAACAAATAGCACTTTGAGATAGTGATATTTTTATTTTTCTATTTTCACGGTTTTCCATGATTTCTAATGCAAACAAAAAGACAGTTGTTAACATGTCATAGTGGTGGTTTTTCATGTGTCCTTTTATTATTTTAAAATAAAACAGCTAGAGAAGAATATTTACTTTTAAAAAACTATTCATCATTTACTGTAAAGTCATTTTGTTATATATGTCATATTTATTTCTAGTTTCTATATTCTTACAATACAAAGTAGCACATCTGCTATCTAAAATCTTTTCATTGGAATGATGCAGAACTTGAAATTATTTTTACTCCTGGACACTAAAATATCACCTGCTTCTGGTTAGTTAATTGAGCTAGTGATTATCCTTTAACATGTGGGTTGGTTGTTTCCTGCCTGAAATAATTACCCAGTGAAGCTTACACTAGGGCTATCAGCAGGAAGCAAACAATCAGGGTGTTGGTGAGAAGAATGTATATAACACGTCTGTGTCTGCTGCCAGATGGAGAAACAGATGGGTGTGTAAGACATGCAAAACTAGCTACATGACCTAAAATCTTCTCAGTATCCATTATCAACAAGGTCAAGTTTTTTGAAAATCTGGTTTTCTAGCCAGTGGATTTCTAAAAATGAGAGACTAGCAGGTTTCTGTTTGTTGGACTATATTGTTACTAGCAAATCATTTTTGAACCAAGCAGTACATTTGTTGCTCACTGCTAAAATGTGTGGTAATAGTAATTTTCATTAATTTACAATACTAAATAATCAAGTAGTTACTGAAAAAGGCACTGATTCTTAGTGTTTCGCCTTTACCTCTTTCTCAGGCTAAAGATTCAGATCATTAATTTTAGTACAATTATTCCCCTAAACTGGGGTGAAAAGTGGTTTTTAACCTGAAGACCATTTGTTCTCTGTGTGTGTCAATTTAGCCTATCTATTTAAATATATGACCTGTTACAAGTACTGTCCTACGTTGTCCTATACATTGCTGAGTGCACAATTGTACTCATCTCACAGGCTCGTAAAGTGATGCTTAACATTCTCCAAGCCAGGCTTCAACAGTACATGAACCGTGAACTTCCAGATGTTCAAGATGGTTTTAGAAAAGATAGAGGAACCAAAGATCAAATTGCCAACATCCATTGGATTATTGAAAAAAAAAGAGAGTTCCAGAAAAACATCTATTTCTGCTTTAATGACTTTGTCAAGGCTTTGACTGTATAGACCACAAAAAACTGTGGAAAATTCTTAAAGAGATGGAATACCAGACCACCTAACCTGCCTCTTGAGAAATCTGTATGCAGGTCAGGAAGCAACAGTTAGAACTGGTCATGGAACAACAGACTGGTTCCAAATAGGAAAAGGATTACGTGTCAAGGCTGTATACTGTCACCCTGATTATTTAATTTATATCAGAGTACATCATGAGAAATGCTGGGCTGGATGACACACAAGCTGAAATCAAGATTGCTGGGAAAAATATTAATAACCTCAGATATGCAGATGACACCACCCTCATGGAATAATGTGAAGAACTAAAGAGCCTCTTGATGAAAGTGAAAGTGGAGAGTGAAAAAGTTGGCTTGAAGCTCAACATTCAGAAAACTAAGATCATGGCATCTGGTTTCATCACTTCATGGCAAATAAATGGGGATACAGAGGAAACAGTGACAGACTTTATTTTTCTGGGCTCCAAAATCACAGCAGATGGTGACTGCAGCCATGAAATTAAAAGGCACTTACTCCTTTGAAGAAAAATTATGAACAAAGTAGAGAGCATATTAAAAAGCAGAGACATTACTTTGCCAACAAAGGTCTGTCTAGTCAAGGCTATGGGTTTTCCAGGAGTCATGTATGGACTTGAGAGTTTGACTATAAAGAAAGCTAAGTGCCAAAGAACTGATGCTTTTGAATTGTGGTGTTGGAAAAGAATCTTGAGAGTCCCTTGGACAGCAAGGAGATCCAATAAGTCCATCCTAAAGGAAATCAGTCCTGAATATTCATTGGAAGCACTGATGTTGAAGCTGAAACTCCATATAAGGAACATATATAAATAGTAATTTATTTATTTGCTGCTGCTGCTGGTGCTGGTAAGTTGCTTCAGTCATGTCCAACTCTGTGTGACCCCATAGACGACAGGCCACCAGGCTCCCCCGTCCCTGGGATTCTTCAGGCAAGAATACTGGAGTGGGTTGCCATTTCCTTCTCCAATGCATGAAAGTGAAAAGTGAAAGTGAAGTTGCTCGGTCACGTCTGACTCTTAGCGATCCCATGGACTGCATCCTACCAGGCTCCTCCATCCATGGGATTTTCCAGGCAAGAGTACTGGAGTGGGTTGCCATTCTCTTCTCCCTTATATTTGCTAGAAACTTAATATGGAAAATCCATTTTATGCAATTACACATAAAAGTTTCAAATGGGCCGATGCAATATTTAAAAATTTAGAGTTATTTCGTCCTAGTGCCTAAGAGACGGAGAAGGCGATGGCACCCCACTCCAGTACTTTTGCCTGGAAAATCCCACGGACGGAGGAGCCTGGTAGGCTGCAGTCCGTGGGGTCGCTAAGAGTCGGACATGACTGAGCGACTTCACTTTCTCTTTTCACTTTCATGCATTGGAGAAGGAAATGGCAACCCGCTCCAGTGTTCTTGCCTGGAGAATCCCAGGGACGGGGAAGCCTGGTGGGCTGCCGTCTGTGGGGTCACACAGAGTCGGACACGACTGAAGTGACTTAGCATAGCATAGCATAGCATAGTGCCTAAGAGAAATCAATGCTATGAAGAGGTTTTATAAACATTCCAGGTAATTGACAGTGAATTCGCTCAGTCATGCATGACTCTTTGTGACCCCATAGACTATATAGTCCATGGATTTCTCCAGGCCAGAATACTGGAATGGGTAGCCTTTCCCTTCTCCAGGGGGATCTTCCCAACTCAGGGATCAAACCCAGGTCTTCAGGTCTCCTGCATTGCAGGAGGATTCTTTACCAGCTGAGCCACAAAGGAAGCCCAACAGTTATTGTCATGCACAAAGTATTGAAAGTTTGCTGTCGGTATTTGTCAGTTAAATCACATTATTCCATAATGACACTGGCTATAAAACAATGTTAATACCTGACTATATAAAAATATATTTCTTTTGCCTGTGCTTAAAAACTGACAGAAAATCAGCCTCCGATATATGTTGTGTATAGACAAGTGATAAAAAGAGTAAAAAGCTAACGGTTTTTTACTCTCTTTACCACCAAAAGTCCAAATCTCAGGATGTGCATGCTCAGTCACTTCAGTCGTGTCTGACTCTTTGTGATTCCATGGACTGTAGCCTGCCAGGTTCCTCTGCCCATGGGATTCTCTAGGCAAGAATACTGGAGTGGGTTGTTGTTTCCTCCTTCAGGGGATCTTCCTGAATCAGGGATCGAATCCGAGTCTCTTACGTCTCCTGCACTGACAGGCGGGTTCTTTACCATTAGTGCCGCCTGGGAAGCCCAACAGTTGGTTTCAATTCTGATGTGTAAAGATCTTGGAAGTCATCACACCCATCTTTGCAATAAGAAAAATCTGGACAAACTGAAAAGTCAATGACTTTTCTTATACCCCTTGGAGAACTGAACTTACAGGGAAAAGCATAACCTTGAGATCTGAAGAGAGGAAAAGTCCAGAGAATTATAACCAAGATCTGCTTACCTAGAATAGTAGTTGCTAGAGCTACAGTCTGCTGAGAACACTCCAACAGTAATTCGGTCAAATGCTGAAGGCTTTCTGTGATCTAACAAGAGTCATCTCTGGGAAATGCAGTCCTGAAGGTCTCCACACTTACAAGGGTTTTGCTTTCAGGAGTCCCACCAGTTTCTCATGGTGAAGATAGCCTCATGCCTCTGGAAAATGAAAGGAGAAGGGAATCATTGTGGCTATTCCCAGAGCCTCTCCATTAGCAAAGACCTGTTCTTGGGGGAAAAGATACTACTCAAGTCTTGCACGAACTGGGTGGAGGGTATTTCTCCAAGATCAGCCCCTTTAGTCTTTTTGTCTCCTCTTAGGCAGAGATGAGGAATGATGCTAAAGCTGAAACTCCAGTATTTTGGCCACCTCATGCGAAGAGTTGACTCATTGGAGAAGACTCTGATGCTGGGAGGGATTGAGGGCAGGAGGAGAAGGGGACGACAGAGGATGAGATGGCTGGATGGCATCACTGACTCGATGGATGTGAGTCTCAGTGACCTCCGAGAGCTGGTGATGGATAGGGAGGCCTGGCGTGCTGCAGTTCATGGGGTCGCAAAGAGTCGGACACGACTGAGCGACTGATCTGATCTGATCTGAGGCAGAGATGATTCTTTTTTTTTTTTTTTTTATAAGAAATACGTATGCAATCATTTCTCCATTTTAATTGAGTCATGGTTATTTGTCTTTTTATTGAGTAGTATATGTTCTTTGTACGTTTCCAGATAGTAAGTGCTTACCAGATACACAGTTTACAAATATATTCTCCTATTTTGTGAGCTATCTTTTCACATTTACATGTTTTTCTATTTTTACTTAAAATACATTTGATGTATTTGCATGTCAATTGATGTTTTCCTCATTCTTTTTAGCAATGGCATGTATTCAATACTTTACATTGTTTTGCCAGATTCATAGATAAAAATACTCCTCATTGTATAATATTGCATTTTTTGAGAAGCAATTTCTAAATTGTTTTTGATGTTGCTGTTTCTGTCCATCTTATTTACCTATTTATCCTTCCACATGGAATTTATCATCACCTAGCATATTATATTTTTATTGTTAATTGATTTTGTATTTCTCTTTTTTTTTTTTGCAATTCACTACAGTGTAAGCTCTCGAGGATAGGCTGTTTTATTTACCTGCTCTAGCAGTGATTTTCCTGAATGACTTTATAATATTTTCCCACTTAGAAAATTTGAGTGTAGCATTGAAGATTCTCAAATTGATATAGATGAGTGTAAATTTCCTTTGTTTTTCAAGCATATCCTGAGGAAGGTCCAAGTTTTATTGTTTTAATATTCTAGAAGGAAAAAAAGAAAAGATCTCATTAAACTTGGAAATCCTTACTAATAGTCTTTTCCATAGTCTAGATCTTCTATGTCACTGTTGGATTGTATGTGTTCAGAGCAACCATCAGAGGTACCCCATGAACAGAGGAGCCTAGCAGTCTACAGTTCATAGGGTCGCAAGGAGTCGGACAGGCCTGAAGTGACTCAGCTACACAAACACATGAGAGGCAACAGAACAAATTCTTACGGCAAATGAGACAGGAATGACTTAACATAAATTGTGACTCCTTACTCTAAATGTCCTTAAAATTTTCACTATCAGTGGAAGAAGAAAAAGAAGTGTTAAGAGTTGAGACCAGACATGTCCTTCTGAATTCGAGAAGCCAAGGAGATATTTAGCAGTTCGTCTTTCTATATTCAGGCCAAATGTTATTGATGCCTTAACAGAGCATGATTGATATAAACTCAATTACTGTTTAACTTAATTTATGATAGTGACTTTCTGTAACATTCTCTAGTTTGAAACATTTACTAAAGAATGGGAGTTTAATAATTTATAAAATATCATATCATATCTAACTTTTGAGTGGCATTATTTCTGAATAACATACAATTAATAATTTAATGACTTAATAGGCTATATGTGTGTTTATTTCCCAAGATTTTTAACTAGATTTTATATTATTGAGAAAAGCTAATTTTTTCAATATGAAAACTCATGAAAATGATCTGGTAAATATCTTTAGTTAATAGTTGTTAAAAATACAATATTTTATCAATTTATCAATTGTACACTTTCACATAACTAACGCTTGTGAATTAAGTTGTCTTAAAAAGGCTAGTATGTCAAAATCTAATTGACAAGATTTTTCCTTTTTGATGGCATATGTAAAATGATACATACAAAACTTTGCTTATTAGATTTTGCTTTATATTTATATATTAAAGTCTAACCATTTTCCAAAATCAATTAAAGGGAAATATAAGAGCAAATAGTATTAAAATATAGAAATTAGCACAGTATAAGATATTCTATTTTGACATCCTTAAAGAGATCTCTTTTTTTATGATATTTATACTTTTCTTTAAAAACATGTTATTCCCAGGGAAGAAACCTAGAAATGATGCTTGGAAGGGGATGGTAGTTGAATTAAAGCATACATATTGAATAACCTAAAAATATATTTAAAATAGTTATGGAAATATTTGCATATATTATGTTATTGAAACTGCTGGCATAAGGCACATAACACATCATTATTGCTACTTCTACTCCCAAATGAATGCATAATCATAAAATCCAATATTACCTGGATTCTGCTGTCATCAGTCATGCAACTGAGTCAGATCTAAAAGAGAGGCATATGCGACCAAGAATGCAGAGAAAAGCTAAGTTACACTTACTTTTTTCTATTGTGATTCAAGCAGACATTTTTTTTAGATTGTGATTCAAGCAGAGATTTTAAGAAACAGTCAAATGGTATGGGTTACATTTCTTAAATAGTAAGAACTGAAAAGTTTTAAACGAAAACAGTCTCCAGGCTTCTGTTCTCTGTGAAATCCCTGGGATTTTGAAATGTGAGTCTAAGAATGTATCATACTGCAAGAGCAGCCCTACCCAATACATTCATACTACCACCAGGAAATCTTGACAGCAAAGATACATTGGTCCAAATAAATGGGAGAAGGTAGATACATATGTGACTTATTTCCAGAATATGCAAAATAAGTATATTAATTAGTAATTAATTTATAAAACATGTCTATATTAGATGTTCATCTTTTTCTATATTCTTCCCTTGAATATATTGCCCAAATAAATAAATTTGATCTGTAAGACCAAGTAATATCTCCCCTCTGGAAATTAGATTAAAAAAAAATTAGACCTTTGTTCTCAGTTGAGAGGCGGTGGGCAAAGAGATGATTTTGCCATTCACTATTGCCTACATATGTCTACATAAGGAAAACAGTTATGCTTCTATTTTCCTTGAAAATAAGTGCTTATAAAATTTAGGACATTTTGGACTTCTTTGGTGGTCCAGTGGCTAACAGTCTATGTTCCCAGTGCAGGGGACCCAGGTTTGATTCCTGACCGGGGACTAAATCCCACATTCTGCAACTAAGAGCTCACATGTCACAACTTAAAAAATAATTAGGAAATTTAGAACATGGATAAAATTCAAAATAAGATTAAGCTTATATTGATAAGGCAGAAGATGTGAAAAATAACCAGGACGTAATATGATTTAAATATTGAAGCTTTCACTGAAGCAGAGATACAGCAGGTAAAAAAGTCCAGACCAAGATGCAAATTTTCAAGACATTTCTGAAAATCAATTTTACATCTCTAAAAAATTTCTCATTTACACTGAGAATGAAAAAGGCCCTCATTATGGTACATTGCAATTAGATGTTCCCAGCTCAGAGAACACAAAGTCAGAGTAATAATTGCTCTGTTTAACTCTTCTATTTTCATTTTTTTCAAGAGAAACAAAGATGAAAAAACATGTTACTAAGAATGGGGAGGTAGAAGAGGGGCACCCCAAAACAGCAGAGAAACATGTTACCTATCTTCCATCATTGAAAGTTCTTGCCTGAAGTAAACTCCATCTGCCGAAGAAAAGTCATAGTTTTTAAGGAACTTGGATATTGGAAATTTAAATTTTAACAATATCATATCTATTGACTTTCTTTT